>CM066222.1:2440857-2869605 GCA_033675125.1 Athetis lepigone | reverse complement strand
TATTTTATCCGACTACATCGTACAAGATTTAGTTCAGCCAAACAGTTCACCATGTTGCCATTGTAAACTGACATGCATTCATTAGTCAAGTTTAATTATACTACGACAACAAACAGAGTATATTTGGATCACGGTAGCGAAATGTCACTATCACTATTCATTGATTCTCTCAATTGCATACCAATACGGTATTGTATCACTACCAATTGCTTTTTTAAACCTCCGTTTATATCGCCAACTTTCGTAACCATTGGCGATTTTGTGTCACTAGTTATCCTAACTCTGCATGTTGTACCATCAATGGTGAGTACAAAAATGTGCGGTAGTAAGTGGTGTGTCTAAAGTGTTAGAGGTATGATGCAAGTGCATAGAGTGCATTGGCCGAATCTATTTGTGGGAACAGGTGTATGGAGTGTAATCGCGCCGATGGTTGGGTGTTAGAATATGTTATATCTCCGAGTCGGAACGGGATTCAAACCAATTTTCAGTGCGGCGCCGGCGGCGTTTAAATAGACTTGGTCAATCGGAATCCGGTGAAGGAAATTTTGCTGTGAATCGGTGGGCAGAAACTGTATCTATACTGTTTGTATTCATTTTGTAAATGTATAGTTACATACACTGTCTGTGTGTTTGTCTAATAGCTGAACCACTGAAGTGATTTTGATGAAATTTGGTATGAAGTAGGCTTAATATTAATATGTAAGATAATTTCTAATTTGCAATTTCATTTGGTACAGGGTTGCATACAACAAAGTTTCTAATAACCTTCAATTATATTTCTGTATTTATTTATCAAGGAAACATAGACTTGTCATAGCATTTTACCGGACCTAAGGAACTCTTTCAAATCACATTAGATACAATAATTAAAAATTATCAAATTCATAAAATAAGTAAATTACAAAATTAAAAAAAAATTTAAATAATTTTGTACAAGTTAAAACAATGTAAACAATAAGTAAAATTAATTTCAGTAGTGCTGTAAATTCAGAGCGATGAAGTATTTATATTTGAATCGGATATCCCAGTACACATGTGCGTATTAACGCGTATCTACGATATGCGTTCTAAGATTGAGTTATACTCAATCTTTTTGGCACAGCCGTCTGTCCATTTTTAGGGTTCTGTTCCCTGTTTCCCTGTTTAAAATTTGTTTTTTATGTTTTTCCGGATGAGAAATGATTGCTCCTGGATCACGTTTTTTTATAGTAGCGCAATTACTATTAGAAAAAATCATAAGATCAGATCAGATTAGATGATAGAATCTAAGAAAAATAAAGAGAACTCTTAAAAGGAGGCGAGCGAATCTGGGCTTTTTATATTACACTAATGAAAACTTTATCAATATTTTTTTCAAGATTTATAATTTTTTACCATGAAATATTAAGATATTTAGTCATGGGATACTAAATTAATAATTTATTCAAAACATTACTGACTGTCTGCACTTCCGGTTTTTAACAATGTTGCCAAATGAAATATGTTAATCGATCAGTTGAAATAAGATTATAATGGAATTGTAAAACAAAATAAATAAAACATTATCTGCAGAAGAAACACTGAATCATGATTTCATCTGTTGACATGTTTTATAATATATTATAAATAATTGTTTTTTATTTTTATATACGCACAAAATAATGTTTTAATTAATGAAGTTGCAAAAAATTATATATTTTTTTATTATACAGGCCACACAGTAAAAGCTCTTGTCAATGTCACATCTAAAGTCAAACAAATCAAAATCATTCACTTCGTGGGTTTTAAACTTGCAATAGTGGATATTATGTTTTGTTGTGTTTACGTGCGGTTTAATTATTTGATTGGTATTATTTTAAGACTTTGGCTACGTATAAAGGATTCTGAGACGTTATATTTTGACGAACGACCTACGCATTTCTTACATCGGAATGATAAGTTATCTTTGATTACGAAGTAAAATACAATCAGTTATCAACATCTTCATTATACTAACCTGGTGGCGTAATTCTTCTGTAGGTTTGCGCTAAATAGAAGAGGAATGAATTCTTTCAGTTAGACAGCAATGGATGGCACGCAGTCGTAAGTAATTTATTTCAAAATAAGTTCACACGGTCATAAACTGTAACTATTACTAAAATACTTCTGATTTATATTTACTCAAACCAAGGCTGATCATAATGAAAACATCCAGTCAATAATCCATAATTATCAATTCAAGGCGTTTATTTCAAAACAAACAAAGCTAATTTTGTACGGACTAATAACATCCTATATTTTTATTTTTCTCCCATGTAGAAATTGTAAATATTGGTATTTTTTTTTAATAATAGTAATATCAAAAATTAATGATGCAAGAATCATTGCTGTATAGTCAAACCCAATAATGTATGGACCTTCGCCCGTCTTCTTTTATAAGTTGGCGGCAACGTAAAACAACAAAAGCCCCCGGACTTCCAAAATTTAAGTTATTTTTAAATTTTGGCGTTCGCTGGCGGTTATTTTTTTTTTAAGTGAACTTTTTTTATTCAATGTAATAAATCAGACTTTAGTTTATTTAACCTACCACTGCCATTCTGTGCCTCAGAAATTAATTCCGATTGTCATTTGAGAAGATTAAGATAGTTTAGTTAGATTTGAATCAGAAACCAAGGGGTACCGGAGTGTAGAAAATCATCAACTTCGGAAAACAATTCTTTAGTCAGAACGGTAAACATTTCTAAACTTTTTTTTTATAAAGATCATTGACGTCTCAGCATCTCCCTAGCCTTTTCCCAACCGTGTTGGGGGTCGGCTGCCAGCCTAACCGGATTCAGCTGGATACCGGTTTTTACGTGGAGCGACTGCCTACCTGACCTCCACAACCCAGTAACTGGGCGATACGATACCTCTTGGTTTAGTCTGGTCATAGTTTCTGGCTAACCAGTAACGACTGTCAAAGTTCTACGAATGACAACCGGGACCAACGGCTTTACGTGCTTTCGAGGCACGGGATGTCAGTGATGTCTAAGATAAACTTTAGAAAGTACATATGAATTGAAAAAGTCACATTGGTACTTGCCCGGATTCGAACCCACAACCTCTTACACGAGAGGCGGGCGCCTTATCCACTGAGCCATCACGACCCACGATGAAAGATCATTGACGTCTGCCGACTATAATTTCTGGCCTACATCCAAAGTGCGGTTTACTCAGCCATACCATCAAGGCAGTAGAAAGAGTCAGCCATTACTGAATGTACAAACAATGCATTTCTATTAATATCTACCTTCTATTTGTGATCACGCTAATAAGCAAGCGCTATCTTTTGTAGTTGGTCGGAAATAGAAAAGTGCACCCACCGACTGTGATGATGCTATACTTTCCGAAGAGCGTTATCAAGAGATGGTTCTTATAGAAATAAATGTCGTGATGGCCCAATGGTTAAGAGGCAGGCGCCTCTCATTTCAAAGGTTTGTAAGTTTGAATCCGGGAAAATGACTTTTAAATTCATTTCACTGAGGCACAGGACGTCAGTGACGTCAAGCACGTAAAGCGGTTAGTCTCGGTTACTAGAACTTTGACAGTCGTTACGGGAAGCCAGAAAGCCAGAAAGTCTGACAAGTTTAACCAAAAGTATCGGTCGGCCAATTGGGCAGCGGAAGTATGATAGTCACCCACTTCCCGTAAAACACTGGTACTCAGCTGAATCCGGTTAAGCTGAAAGCCGAAAAAGCTGAAAAAACTAGTGAGATGATTTTTTTTTTTTTGGTTAGTGGGAAATCATCCAATGACTGCTCCCGTCCTGGGTGCGACGGGAGGGCGTGTCAGACTCTTACTGACTAAAACCCACTCATGTTCCTTCGATTGCCCTTTATGTTCCAGGGTCACGGTAACTATTATAAACATTCCGCAACAGCTAGTGAGATGATGGTACTTATAGAAAAGAAGTGTTAGTCCTCGGAACTGTCTGACTAAGGGAAGCGTAAAGAAGACGAAAACTTTTTCTTGACTTTCTCAGTGAGAGGAAAACGGCAATGTGATCGAATACAGTGTTCAAATCAAGCTCATCTTTAACTTTCAACCTTTTTTAACTATATTAGAATTTCCTCCAGTTTTAACTGGTGTAACCAGGTGTAACCAATACGATTCTACATAGAGCGATTGCCTGAAGGATCACTACCAAGTTAATTGATATCATGGTACACGGCTAAAAACGACTGTCAGTCTTTCTGGTTGCTGTCTAAACTTAACGACTGTCAAAGATCCGCGAATGGCAACCGGAGCAGCAGCTTTCGTAATTTTTTAAGTACCCATTATACCCATAAATATTATTATGAATAATTTAAAAATAAATATAATAAATATCCGGGACAACTCACACACGGCCATTTGATCCCAAACTAAGCAGAGCTTGTTCTATGGTAACCTGACAACTGATAAACATACACAATTTTTAAATACATCATACACACATCAAAAGTGTCTAGGGATATTTCAATTAAACTAAATTACTAAAATTCTATTAACTTTTTGTTAAAACATGTACACATTAAAATAAACCTGTTTAATAGACATTTAATCTGATAATAAACTTTTAGATAAAGTTAAATTTAAAAAAAACTTAGAAGATAGGAAAAAACTCAAACAAAATTTCAATCTTAACTTTATTTTTGAAACATCAAAACTTAAACAAAACAACAATTTTTTTATAAAAATTCTTGAACAGTTAAAATTAATATTCCGTGGATCCACCTAAGACTCTCCTGACACATCTGCAGCGGTTCTGCATACTCAAAACAAGTGTGTCAATATCCTGTTGTGGAATACTGTCCCATAATTGCCGTTTCTGAAGCCATGAAAGACCAGTCAGAGCGTTATATCCAGGCTTTGGTCATGTTATCGTGTCACGGAGGAAGTGGTGGAACGGCACCGAGGACCTCAACGCATTACAACACATGTACAGGACCGATTCATAGTAAATGCTGCACGAAGTCAACTAAATGCAGCGGCGATGCAATTGGTTCAAAGGCTACAGAGAGAGTATGGTTTGCTGGTAAGCGGTCAAAATTTGAGAAGGCGACTGCATGAAGTCAATCTACGTGCTCGTAGGCCATTTTGGGTATCAGCACTAAGGAGAGGTAATCGAGGAAGAAGATTACAATGGGCTATTGCACACGAAAACTGGAACCATTCTCAATGGTCACTTGTGCTTTTCACTGATGAATCTAGGTTTGGATTCATCCTGATTCGCGAAGAGTACGCGTTTGGAGAAAAACCTGGACGTTGGAATCGACTGCAGCACCACAACAAGTTCATGCATATTAGGTGGCACGATTATGGTTTGGACAGGAATTCGTCTCGGCGGTAGAACGGACCTCGTTTGGATACAAGCAAAATGACTGCTCGAAAATACCGAGATGAGGTGCTAGACCTGTAATCTTGCCCACAAACAGCAAATGGGACAAAATTTCCAGCTGATGCACGACAATGCCCGTCCACATACGGAGCTTATAGTTACAAGTTGTTTACATCATCATGTTATCCTAGCTTTAGACGGCCTGCACAATCCCCTGACTTAAATCCTATTGAGCATGCCTGGAATATGCTTCAGAGAGAAGCTCGTAGGAATTTCCCTGTTGATATTGTGCATCAAAACCAGCTTTTCTTGCATCTTAGCAGGATTTGGGACAGTACTCCACAACAGGATATTGACACCCTTGTTTTGAGTATGCAGAACCGCTCCAGATGTGCTAGGAGAGTCTTAGGTGGATCCACGAATTATTAATTTTAAGTTTTCAACAATTTTTATAAAAGAAAAATTGTTTTGTTGTTTAGGTTTTGAAATTTTAAAAATAAAGTTAAATTGAAATTTTGTTGTTTTCCTCTTCTTCTAAGTTTTTTTTTTAATTTAACTTTATCTAAAAGTTTATTATCAGATTAGGTAGGCAATTAAACAAGGTTTATTTTAAAGTGTAGGTGTCTTAACAAAAAGTTAAAAGAAATTTAGTAATTTAGGTTTAATTAAAATATCCCTAGACACTTTTGATGTGTGTATTATAGAAAAATTACACCCAGACACAGAACAAACGTTCGTGCTCATCACACAAAGTTTGTCCTGGGTGGGAATCGAACCCACGACCTCCGGCTTAGCAGTCAGGGTCACTAACCACTAAACCAACAGGCCCGTAAAAAGTCACGTTGGTACTTGCCTGGTTTCGAACTAGAATAAAATGACGTTTACTGTCTATAATGTACACTTAGACCTTCTGAACTAGAAAACGGATTGATGCAGGTTTTATCAATAGATATTAATGATTGAGAAGTAAAATATCTCCTTATAAATTTATGCATATTATAGAAAAAATCAGAGATTTGAAAGATTATTAAATAACCACGGGGTTAAAGCTGAAAATGTTGCAAGTCTAATAATTACTACATATGCAATTCACAACATAAAATTATCCTCATCAATGAACCATTAAAGATTGTAAACACAGTTCATATAGATACAAAAAACATTGTTTTGACACCAGCACATTTGCTGCCGGTTCTCTTGGCAAAGCTCGTAATACTACAGAAACTCGGTGAATCACGGTTCTTTCTCGATGTTGTAATCTTGTTAGCCGAAAAAGGAGTGTACCATTTTGGAACCGCCCACTATATAGCCCGCGTAAACCACTCGAAGGAAACCGTAGGCTGTTTTAAAAAATTTTGCTATTTCATAAATATTAATGGATGAGTTTTTAAGAAGATTTTGTGATTTATAAACTGGTCTGCATGATTCTGACCAGTTCACGTATATATTTTTTACGATGACCCTGTTAAAATGGCCTGACGACAGACAGATGAGGGTGTGACGACAAGTCTGTTGGTGTAGTGGTTAGTGACCCTGACTGCTAAGCCGGAGGTCGTGGGTTCGATTCCCATCCAGGACAAACTGTGTGATGACCACGATTATTTGCTTTGTGTCTGGGTGTAATTTAACCATATATGTATGTACTAGCCTTTGCCCGCGACTTCGTCCGCGTGATTAATGTTCCCGCTCCCGAGGGATTTCCGGGATGAAAACTATCCTATGTCCTTTCTCGGGTCCCAGACTATATCTGTACCAAATTTCATTCAAATTGGTTCAATGGTTTAGGCGTGAAGAAGAGACAGAGTTACTTTCGCATTTATAATATTAGTACTGACGGATTTATAAATTATATTAGTATGTACACCAGTTGTCTGGTTACCTACCATAATAATTATAAGCTCTGCTTAATTTGGGACTAGATAACCGTCTACTCAAATATGTGTGCTTCTTGAGAGAAGCACACAAATTTGAGTGGACCTGTCTAGAGAGTACCTCAGACATAAACCTTCATGGTTCTCGCACATTTTTGACCAATACGATATTATGGACTTTAAAAGAGACTTTGACCTCTGAGTTTGTTTCGGATGTTTCTTCTCTGAGCAGTCCAGCTAGGAAACACCGGCCCCATAGTTCGCTTAAAATAACAGATCAAAATATTGACGTGTAAAAGTGTTATGTATATAACCTACTTACAAAATAAATATGATTTTACTGATTTTTACTGATTTACTGATGATTTATTTATATTTATGTATTTTAGCTAGCTTATTTACCATTCAATAACATTTAAAATGTTTACATGAACAAACTGCGGCCACAACTACTTCGAAATAATGGTCCTTCTCTCCGCAGTTTCCTTTCAGCACCACAAGCTGTTTATGAATTACGACTGCAACAATGTGCTCTCATTGTGAACAAGTGTTAAAACGTCCCGGTCCACTCGATCAGTATCGACGCCGTAATGTATTTATTTCAGGCGCAGTAGGGAGGATTATAAATAGGAACGCAAGTTCACTGCCGATCCGTATGTACGTGTTGTGGAGCCAGGGAGGTGGCGAGTAGGGATTGAGTCGCTGTGTTTTAGATAGTAAATGGCATCAGTTGAAGAAAAAAACTAAACTTATGAATAAGCCACACTCAGATTGTAAAAAAATTGATGATGAAGCTGTCTTAGCAATACCTTTACAACGGAAAGATGCTTTTGGGCTAGAACCAAAATACTGTTTAACCGACAGCCGGCTGTCGCGCTGCTATTGTCTTTCTTATGTGTCTCGAGTCACGTGCGTTCGAAGGTTTAACCAGCATACAAGCATTTAATATTGTTTTACGGTTTGATGTGAATCCAAAAATGTACTTAAGGTCACAGCACACAAGCACCATGCTGCCGTGCATGGCCATTCTACTGTTCAGCCCGCTATGGTTTGTGTTGGTAGGTATGTTTATGAATGAATATGTGTGTAAAACAAGTTTATTAAAACGAAAAAATAAATCAAGCCCTGTTTATTTTGTTCAAATGATTATATTATTATTACCCACATTGGAATAAATAAAACAGGTAAATATATTTTTTCAAGACAGATCGTTATTGTTTATTTATTGTATGTCTAACTCAATTTTAGTCTTTTCCTGACTGCAGGCCTAGCTAGGAGTCACTCTTGGCACCCGCAGGGTTTGTTAAGCACTAATCGAAAAAAATGTCTGTGTGGGTTGAATCCTTTTTACTTAACTTTATACTACAATCGCAGCTCTCAGAGCCTCGACGAGCGGTGGAGTCGGTCGCCCGTCGTCTGCGCACTTCGTATCTACGAGTATAGGAACAAACCAACGCGAAGAACATCTGGTGTTATGAACTAGCAACAAGTGTATTGTTTATTTTTATTATGCTTGTTAATTAGCTGTCATGATAATTATTACATCTTACATCATTATTAAGGCGCCTCTCAAACATGAGGTTGACGGTTTGAGACTGGAGTACCGGAGTTGACTGGAGACTGGAGTATGTGGCTCATCAAAACATACGTACTCTTTAATATCTACTACTTTCTTTACTTCTGGTATATAAGTTTATCTAATAGGGCAACATATCAGGGCCTTGGAAAACAAAACTGCTATTTTAGATTTTTAAAGTCGCTATGGATAGTCAAAAACACGAAAATTTGACAACCAGATTTACCATGAGGTACCGTGTTATTCGGCAAAGATTATGCTGTAATTTAAGCTAGTCGTTCCATGTAAATCGATGGTATTCAGTTGTATTTAGTTAAACTAGAAGCCAACTTGGGAATACGAAAATCGTCGTCTCTTTATTGGAAGACTCGTTCGTTCACTTATATTCACAATGATTTATTTGAATAAAGTCATTTAAAAAAAAGGAAAATAAAATATCTTGAATCTCTCTCTTCAAAGCCATAAAAATGAAACATACGCCAAAAAAATCAAAATACTATTAGTCACAGTATTAAAACTTGCATCGTTGATCCAGATAATTGTTTAAATGAAAACAGTCGCGTCATCCCCCTAATTGGCGTACAAATTGAATCGTAAAAAATTTTAATCTACGATATTTGCCGGCCGAGTGGTCGTCGCACCCCATTCAACGATCTCTTTCATAGGGATTGCAAAACACTTACATCAATCAAATTCTATTTTTCCCCAAGGAATTATCAACCCCATTTGGTCTATCATAAAGTCCATTTTCAATTTAAACTTTGTGACTGTTATGACGTTACGATGCAGGGATTTCGAATGCATCCCGGGCTATTGAGAGTTATTAGTTTTATCTGTACGCGTGTTATTCGATAGTTGCGAGTCCTCGAATGCATATTGTTTGTTATCAGCATCGCGGTGTAACACAATGACGTTAGATCGATGCTGATGCCGCGATTATTATTTTGAATATAATTAGCGGAACAAAAGGATAAAAAGATTGGATTGGGAAACCTTTTGTGAGATAAAAGGGAATCCATACTAATATTATAAAAGTTTAAGAAGCACTGTTTATGAAAAAATAGAATTTAATTTTAAGGACATGCTATTTTTTAATTTTGCTACTACACGTGATAGACTAAATGCTTAACCCTCAAGATGAATTAAAACTTGCGAAGAAACATTTTACGATGGGACTTGTATACGCTATGTGTAAACGTTTCCATTACACCTTTATATTATACTAGCTTCTGCCCGCGGCTTCGCTCGCGTTAGAAAGAGACAAAAAGTAGCCTATGTTACTCTCCATCCCTTCAACTATCTCCACTTAAAAAATCACGTCAATCCATCGCTCCGTTTTGCCGTGAAAGAAAGACAAACAGACAGACAGACAGACAGACAGACACACTTTCCCATTTATAATATTAAGTATGGATGTATTTATTTATTTGTCTGAAACTACTTCTATAAAACTATAGTAATCTCAGATTCGAAGAATCAAAACTTTTAGTTTTTTTGGTCCTTTCTGTATTCTTTATTGCACAAGAAAAAACAAAATACACATAAAAAAACAGCAAAAATAAATGAATTATGTACAATAGCGAGCTTAACCCAAAGTTTTTGATTCCTTTTCTTGAAATAAAACATTTTACCAATTAACAAGCTTCATTTTTACGTTTTCAATCGACACGACGTCTGAAGCGTTTTCAATACAAATAAAATATTTCATTAAAAATACTTTATTACTGATACCTTCATTCATCCCGTTCCTTTCCGATATAAAAAATTCGATGTGTTGTAGCAAAATTAATAAAATCTGATTTGTACAGAGAGGACAGATCAAATAAGTGAGCGTATTAAATCATAAGTCGAGTCACACGCACTGCGCTGTCATAGATTAAGTCTGATCAATTTCGCAAATAACACACTCTTTTACCCTCGAGCCCTATAATTTTTAATGAAGAAAAAGCAACTTTTTATTTTAGTTTTATAAAAAAAAAAATACAGCCAACTACATTCAGAGTTAGCTTCACAATCTCGGATTAGTCCTTAAAAAATGAAACAGATTTTGTATGAATTTATCTGCCAGTTAATTTAATCAGAACTTATCAGAAGAATGTGAAACTGGCTCTAAGGGCCTATTTCACCAACTCCAAGTAAAGTGTCAAGTTAGCTAATCATTGGTTAAAGTCACCCGTGACTACACATGCCAATTTCACCACCTCCAAGTAGCACTACTTATAAGCTTAACTGGCCCGTAACTTACTAGCCACCTCATCTGCCCAATAGAGTCTTTACTTGGCGGTTAAAAATATTTGCCACGTGTTTAGAACGGTTGTTCTTTTGTGCAATCCCTTTTTTTTTTTAAACTTGCACGACCATCTGGTCCCAAACTAAGCAGAACTTGTATTGCGGTAACCAGACAACTAAATTTGCTTGATTTCGGACATATTTGACTACCTTCAAGTTAATTAAGCGAAGTATAAGTAGTAAGTAAGTATAAGTAAGTAGTTGTATAAATAAAACATAAAATAATCTTAAAGTAAATTAAATGATAATTCGTAGACGAGAATTGTTTTTAATTGCAGAAATGACTTTATACTTTCAGTACCGTATCAACCTAAATACATTTCTAGGCTATGCTGCCCCGATGTGGTTTGGGGAGCAAAATGGAAGTGTATAGCTTAACCTTACAACGACTAACCGAAAGCGGGCGGTCGCGCTGCTGTTGTGTTTCTATTGTGTCTCGAAGCACGTGTGTTTAATGGTTTAATAAGTGCCCAGGCCTACCTAAACTTTATACCTACGCTCCGTTGCGTCAACTATTTATTTTAGATATCAATCCGTCTCAACTAAAACACTTTAGCGTTAAAAATAGACTTTATTAACGTTAAAGTGCGGCTGATATTTGTAGTGTCAGTCCTCAAAGCATAAATAACAGAATGCCGTATTGTAAAAAAAATATTACCCTATTGAAACTCACAAAAAAAACAAAGAAGCTAAAAAAAAGACACGAATGTCAAAGTCAACTGCAAATGACGTTTGTCGAGAGACAATTGACGTAATATTGAACGAATGAGACGTATGATTTTGACATCATTCAGTTAAACCAATGAGTTACTACTTGAAGCTGTGTTTTCGATGGTGAAATTGACAGAAGATACTCATAGCTTTTACTTGCCAGTTAACGCTAATTGGGAATTAACTAATCAACACTTTACTTGAAGATGGTGAAATAGGCCCTAAATGTGTAAAAACGTTGAAGCTAACTACATAGAAGTTTTCATAAATATAAATATCATATTAATAGGTATAAGATGGTCCACATTTCATTTCTGTCTACACAGACAATGGTTTGCAGACAGTTTTGTAAGACAGTGGTTTGCAGCAGGGTTGTTCTAACTAACAATGAGTATTAAACTAAAATGTATTGAGAAACAATCAGAAATTAATGTATTTCATAAGGTCGAGTTGACCAGTTACAGCTATTTTAATTAATATTATGATTGAGGTTTTCTATTCTTAGTTGAGCCTCTTTGCACGATTTGTTACCATACTTTCGTCCTGTTTTTCCACAGTCTCATAAGTAAAAGCACTAATAAACTCAAGGCTATGTATAAAGTCACATCTGTCCTACTTAGTCTATGACATCTGATGTATCCCACAAGGGGCGTCACAAAGTGCACATCGCCGGTCGCGTGGCGCGCTGCAATCATAGCACTAATTGACGATTTGCTGCCCAGTGCACTACGGGACAGAGGAACGGGGACATAAATTCTGAGGTGGAATGGTTTGTAGCCTGACTGTAGTGCAAACAATTAAATTTATTTAGTCAGTTGTTTTATTGGTAACTAAGTTATGCCCGCGACTTCGTCCGCGTGGAATAATAGTTCCCGTTCCTGGGGGATTTCCGGGATGAAAACTATCCTATGTCCTTTCTCGGGTCCCAGACTATATCTGTACCAAATTTCATTCAAATCGGTTCAGTGGTTTAGGCGTGAAGAAGAGTATTAGTACGGATTTTATAATTGTTGTCCTGTCTTTATCCGCTTCTATACAGGATTAGCGTAAAATGTTTTTGCCTTCCATGTCGTCACACTCACTCCTTCCAATCTTCATACAATCGGTTTACCTATTTAGCCTTTTTTCCGGCAGAATAATTCCTTCACATTCCTACATTTATTCTCTTAGTTGAACGCTTAATTGAATACAGTATGATTTAAATGCCTGTATTTGATCAAGAAATTATTTGTTATGATATACCTGATAGAGAATTATTGTTAATAATTATAATATTATGGAGAAATAAAAAAATGGAGAGTTTGCAGGTCAAGACGACCAAAAATGAAACATCTGTCTATCCACTTACAGTTTACGCTCAAATGTACTGGCTAAATTTTAACCATTTAAACTGCAAACCTTATACAGATCTCCAACTGTCCACTATCCCATGTCCCGACGTGTAAACGGCGCACACGCCATTAATCGCCTGCACGATGATCGGGGGCTGTGTACTTAATTTGTCCTTTATTATGTTGATTCTATCCCCGTATAATAAGCGGTCGTTCGCGCCTCGTTTGCCCAATTAATTGGCAATATTTCCTTTGGGACTTTGCTAATGTAAATTTACATGTGACAGATTTATTTTATATGTGTTTATTGGACTGGTATTGGGTTTATTGAGTTTATTGTAAGTGGGGTAAACTGAACTAGTTTTGGTTTGTTTGGTAAATCGTTTATAATAATTAGTATTCGGAATAGCTCGTTTCTTTGGATTTGTCTCTGGGTTCCAGAAATTTTAAAATAATAATGCATGATTTTTTATAGGATTTAGAAATTATTACATCCAGCTGGAAAAAAAGGTATAGAGTATAAGCTATCAACATCATAGATGTCAAATAGTTTATGCTATGTATATGAAAAAATATTGAAAACAAAATATGTATTATCCATTAGTTACTGTCTGAGTTTCTTGCTACATATTCATAAACGACTGTTAAAAAACTACGAAAAACAGCTGAGACCAACAACTTAATTTACACACCTTAGAAATAGGCACGGCATTTTACACATAAACTTGAAAAGTGTTTCAACGTAATTATTTGATAGATATCCAAAAGAGTCTATGCAATTAATTCTATTACCAAATTTTTTTAAGAACAAGTTGCAATCAATCATGCTATAACATTACTATTCTCAGAAAATCCTTAAATATTGGCAAAGTGAATTCATTCCTTAATCACTTTTATTGCCAATTATTTCTTACTTGATGAATACACATAAAGGGAACGGCGGAATTGGGAGCGACAAATAATTTGGCAGCGAGTGTACGTTCCCACAGTCAGTGATAATAAAGTAACTCAGATTTAGTCAAGATTTTTAATAACAAATGTGGTTCGGTGATCACTTTACTCGTATTACGTGTTATTTTATTGAGACACAATATTAAACTTGTTTCCTTTACACGTTGTCTTTAAAACATAAGAAATCATTAAAAATTCTTTAATAGTTTAATACCTATGTTTACTGATTTAATATGTTCAGCGCTGGGCGGGGCGAGAGAGAATGTCAGACTTTTACTGACTAAACCCCACCCTTGATCTTTCGGTTGCCCTTTATGGTCCGGGACTACGGTAAAAATCGGAACTATTTCGCAACACCGGGTTTTCGTTTAAGGTAAACATTTATAAATAAATATAATAATATCTTGGGACAACTCACACACGGCCATCTGATCCCAAACTAAGCAGAGCTGGTACTATGGTAACCAGACAACTGATAAACATACTTATATAATTTTTAAATACATATATTATTAAAGATAAATTACACCCAGACACAGAACAAACATTCAGGCTCATCACACAAAGTTTGTTCTGGGTGGGAATCGAACCCACGACCTCCGGCTTAGCAGTCAGGGTCACTAACCACTAGACCAACAGGCCCGTCATTACATTACTTAGGATGCATTTAAAACAATATAAAAAATCGTACAGAAGTCCCTTTGCGAAGTTGAGTTCGAGACTCAAAAGAAAGACAATAGCGGCGCGACAGCCGGCGGTCGTTTGGTCGTTGATGTATGAACGTTAAATGTTAATTGCTGCGGTTTTCAATTTATTGTACTATCTGTAGTTTCCCTGAACATGTGTTCTTACTCGTATTGAATATCATGTAGTTTCTCAGCTATATATAATTTGGTACGATTCACATTTTCCCACGCTGCCGTGTGGGCGGTGTTTCACTGACACACTGTGCCCGAAACATTTCTTCATAAATATCTGAAACTGATGCTAAATTATATTAATGTCTTAAGTTTAACCGTCAGATGGATGTTTCTAACCTTGCAACATTGATAGTTTGTCTAGTTTTCAACATTTGGTTCGAAAGGTACTTTATTTTCTAAACTTCTGCTATTTGAAGCGTTACTGTGCTCCTGTTTAAAGGGTACGAATGGCAATTGCATCTGCAAGTCCTCCGGTTTTGCAGATGTCTATAGGCGCTTGTAAACATTCAGCATAAGGTGGGCCGTCAGCTTGTTTGTCGTCTGACAGTCCTCACTCAAGGACTACCGTGGTAGTTTTAGCCGATAAGAGTCCGATTCATCTGCCCTGTCTTGCCCAGACCCGATTTTTTTATTTTTTGGTGAGTGGGAAATCATCCAATGACTGCTCCCGTCCTGGGTGCGGCGGGAGGGCGTGTCAGACTCTTACTGACTAAAACCCACTCATGTTTCTTCGATTGCCCTTTATGTTCCAGGGTCACGGTAACTATTATAAACATTCCGCAACCCCGGCCGGGCGTTGGCCCTGTTGGGCCCCCCCAGACAGGGGATCGTCTAGAAGATTTTTCAACTTGATAAAAAACGCGACAGACGACCTGAACATAGCGAATGTAATGTAAATGCACAAAAAAAGATCAATAGACTATAGTAAAGTAAATAGAGATAAGCTCGTCATCGTTATTAAAAGTAACCAATAGTTTGGATAGTTCTGTAATTATAATTGTTGATATGAAATGAGTAGAAGAAGAAAACACTGCCAAACTCAAATGACATTGGGCGAGTCACATCAGCCGAAAGATCAATTGCGCAGATTGATCCTTGGGCGAGGAATGTGAAACCACAAGGACTGGCTCGATGTGGCGAGGGAAGAAAATACGGGTTATTCCGATCTGTCACCCCGTTTTATCCCCATGGGTTGGTAAAATACTGAGATACTTAGTATTTAATAAATCAAAAATGTATTATATAAAGTACTAGGCGCGCAGTAGCGTGAAGGGGTTAATAGAAAATGTGTTTCACACATTGCTAACTGGGTCACAAATCGAACTTTTTTTTCCTATCTGTCACCCGTGGAGACAAAACGGGGTGACAGATCGGAATAATCCGAAAATACCTGGAATGCAATGCTTGTCTCTTCTCAACTGTGGCAATACTAGAGAAAAAAAAACCGGCCAAGAGCGTGTCGGGCCACGCTCAATGTAGGGTTCCGTAGTTTCCCGTCCGTCACAATAAGTGTACCTACCTAAAAGTTTAAAAAAAGGCTATTTGTTACGTTGACATACTAAGTACGCAAAAATTATTTTGTACAACCTTTTTGTCTTTTTTGTACAAAAACTGTTCCTTCTATCAAGTTCAAAATAATTTTCCTAGAAAGTCCTTATAAAGTTCAACTTTCCAGATTTTTTTCATATTTTTTAAACCTACGGGTCAAAAGTTAGAGGCGTGATTTTTCCTTTTGGAGCGATTATTTCCGAAATTATTGACATTATCAAAAAATGATTTTAGTAAACCCCTATTCATTTTTAAATACCTATCCAACAATATATCACACGTCAGGGTTGTAATTAAAAAAAAAACCACTTCCCTATTTACATATAGGGGGGCTACCCTAATAAAACGATTTTTCCAATTTTTATTTTTGCACTTTGTCGGCGTGATTGATATACATATTGGTACCAAATTTCAGCTTTCTAGTGCTAACGGTTACAGAGATTAAGCGAGGACGGACGGACAGACATGGCGAAACTATAAGGGTTCCTAGTTGACTACGGAACCCTAATAGACATAAATAAGATGAGCAAGAAACAAAGAACTGAAAACAATTCTTCGAAAACTTAAATGTAATAAAGAACAGGTGAAAAAGAATTGGACACAGCGTTGTTAAATATAAATAAAACAGACAATAATGTCGGTCACAACTAAACGACCGACATTTGGGCTTGTTGCGAAGTATGCCAAATATTCTTTGAAATTATAAGATATAGTTTGTGTATGTACTACTTCATCTGTATATGTATAGACTTGCATATCTCCCGCTGAGTCAAATCAGCCGGATTTACAAGATTATAGCTTCATTGCAACGTGGTAGTGTAATATCTATATGTTTACTTAGTATAAAATGAAGTTCTCTGTCTATTTAGTACGCATAGATAGATGTGAACTACGTAACTAAATTACTTGTCTTCTTATTATTTCTTATCTAATTTACTGATGTAGTTGGTTTCATATAAGATTTTAGTTAAAATTTTCAGCCAAAATAATTATAAAACATCGTACCTATAAAAGAATGTTCTACATACAGTATATTATGTAGTAAGGTTACTTATCCATGCCTGCCGGGGTTGCGGAATGTTTATAATAGTTACCGTGACCCTGGAATATAAAGGGCAATCGAAGGAACATGAGTGGGTTTTAGTCAGTAAGAGTCTGACACGCCCTCCCGCCGCACCCAGGACGGGAGCAGTCATTGGATGATTTCCCACTCACAAAAAAAAAGGTTACTTATCCATAGCGTCAAGATTATTGAGCTTTGAATTTATTCAACTAATAGCTTTTTTTCGTGGTTTTACTATTGCCGTTAGATTTTAGGGATAAAAACTATCCTATGCCTTTCTCATTCTTTGGACTATCTCTGTACCAAATTTCATTTAAATCGGTTCAAAAGTTTTGGCGTGCAAGCGAGACAAATAGACAGAGTTACTTTCGCGTTTATAATATTAGTATAGATTAAACTGACTTAACCAATCAGTTTGCTACTTCAATCAACAGCCAATTATTAATTAATTAATTAATTTATATTTAAATCAATGAAGCTATGCAATAGTCTTAGCACAGTCAATTGAATTGACGTTACGACAAGCGTTCAAGCAATGCATGTTTTATTAATCAATGACTAAACTAAACTGTAACGACAAATTGCATTGTGTATGCCAAAGTCTGAACACCTGTCTATCTGTTTGTCATTTGTTTGCAATCATTTCGACCAGCTTACCTTGATCTACAATTCTTAACAAGCAGTCCCGCAGTACAGTTTCAATTTATTCTGGTTGGCTGCACAATGTGTCTGTGCTCTTTGGCCAATGGCTATTAGAGTCATAGTGAATTTTATTTATTGCAGTTATTAATTAGTTATAGAGTGTTGAAACGTTTAAGATCGGTAAAACAATAGTTAGTGACGAGTTTAAATCTTTAGTTAGGTACTTTGTATTCTATTGTTTTAGGTATAAGAGAGTTGAAGATCGGTAGCTCGAGACTCTTCGATAACTTCGATAAAAGAGATTCTGTAGAAGATTAATCGTCATGTTTTCCTCTAATTCTTGTTACCATCATCTTCCCTAGCTGTTCCGCCAACTATGTTAAAATCCGCTTCTAGTCTAACTGGATGATGCAGCTGAAAACCAGTGTTTTACATGATGCTTATTAGACCTCTACAACCTAGTCATCAGGTTACAATACCCCTGGGTTTGTAAGTCAAAACTTTTAGCTTCAAGATATCCACAATGACTGTCAAAAGTCTATGAAGGACAATCAGGACCATCAGTATTATGTATGCCCTACACTCATCAACATCATCAGTTGAGCTAGACTAACAAGATACAAAAAATCTTTCTAAAACATGAATACAAACATGATGTAACATAGAAGTTCTGTAACAACGTAAACACGTAACTGTCATGTTTTTCGTATTAACGTACCAATTTATACTGAACAATAAATAAAAGAATAAAAAAATAACTTTCGTTTTTTGTAATAATATGTATGTATCAAATAAGAAAGATGAAACGTTTCACACAGCTGGGGTACGGTATACAAAGCAAAAGCAACTAAAATATTAAAAATCAAGTTAGGTAAAAAACAAATAATATTACCGAGTCCCCAACAGCCCGAAAGGATTAAGTATGAACCATTACAACTTAATACTGAACATAAGTGATACGTAAGTATCCATGCACATTTAATTATAACTAAATAAATAATTGATTTATTTCTCATACCAATAGTTACCTTAACTTAAAACACAAAAAAAATGTAACAGAAGAGATTTATATAATATCTAAGATTAACTTTGTAAGAGACTGGTACCCGAGGTCTGTGCAAAGCACAACCTGAATTACAGGTCACCAGGCTCCTCCCTCTGTTAATTTGTTAGAAAATACAACGTGTTACTCGTTACTCAATACGCGTTGATCATAACAAGCAAATAAGTAAACGAGTTATAGGACATTACTACAGTACAGAATTGAGTTCCCCCTACAAGAGTATTGAGTACCCATTCTTTTGATAACCTTTTAGCCTTTTAACCGCGCATAAAATTCTCCCAAATTGAGCAGTTAAAGTCATACTC
Organism: Athetis lepigone; assembly: GCA_033675125.1. Lineage (NCBI taxonomy): Eukaryota > Metazoa > Arthropoda > Insecta > Lepidoptera > Noctuidae > Athetis > Athetis lepigone. Next base: position 2,850,237 of record CM066222.1, on the reverse strand, counting down.
TTTGTCTTATTGTTACTCAGGCTATCAACGTCAATCTGAAAACGCTGTTAAGCACTTATCGTCCAATAGGAAGTGATTCTGGTTCGTGAGTTAAAGTGCAAGCATTAATGTGGTTGTCGTTTGAATACATAACGGTATTCGAAATAAGAGCAGTTGTATAGTCTGGTATGCATTATAGAACTTTGACTTCGATGGTTCTTTGTCGCCAGATGGCAGCGTATGGTGTAAGGATTTAATTATTTATTTGTTTAAGGCTATTCATCATAAGATATACACTTTACATTATATAGTTAATAAATGACCAAGTATTAAGTAAATGTCCATAATCCAGGTTCCTTTTGTTTGGATATATGAAGAGATGAGATTTTTTTGTCAATCTATACCTACAGACTGTTCCACTGTTGGGCAAATACCTTCCAGCTTATAGCTTTCCATTGCTATCTACATAATGCATTATCTTGCCTATCTTCCTTAAAAGACTGCAAGTCGTCCCGCCAGCGTTTCCTAGGCCTCCCTCGGTGACGACGCCCGCATTTCGGCAGCCACTGCGTGACAACTCGAGCCCACTTGTCCCCATTCATTTTTCACACGTGGCCTGCAAAATCCCACATTACCATGGAGAAAAATTATGAATTGTTAATTAAAGACACACTTTTTTTTGGGACAATTCCACCACACTATTCCCAACCACTGCAACTCCTGAAAGCCAGAATCAACAGTGGAGTCCGCCAGAAAAGCGCCGAGCAATGAAGCTCGACGAGTCCCGGAGAAACGATACAACTGTCTTGGATCCCGCAACGAAACTAATCAGAAAAGACACACTTGCAGATCAAGCCTCTCGAGTTCAGCTTTTGACTCTAGGGCCTAGACAAGGCCCCCCTAAAGTCAAAAGAATGGGATAGGTGCCCACCTGCCCCATTCTTCTACCTCACCTCTAGCGATATCCCTTGCAGATAGATATTTTATGCTTGTGGCCGCAATCGTGACTGCTGAGCATATCCCGTGTCCTGTAGCATACAGTCATACACTATTATGCCATTGGTCTCGACTGTCATTCGTAAATCTTTGACAGTCATTACGGATAACCAGAAAGTTAGACAAATGTATTATTTATTTATCAAGTAACTGTGCTGTGGAGATCTAGAAAATATAAGTATTCATCTACATCCGGTAAGATCGGAAGCCAATAGTAAAATACGGTAATCAATATTTTTATTGCTTTTCCATAAGTAGCTTAGGTGGTAACAATATTAATGAGATCAATATGTGGACCCTGTAGGGCACAGCAAAATAGGATAATAGTTGGGATAAGACAAAACTGAGCCTGATGTAGTCTATTCAGTATACCGTGCCGTACCATGACCGAGACGTGAACGTGTCAGGCACGGAAAGGAAAAAGATTATTTACCAACGGCATATCATACATCATATTCTCACCGTAAACAACTGCAATTCGCTCCGAGCATGGCACACGACGCAACGGTGTTGGTCGGTGATGGAACGATAGAATGGATCTAGTAATAGTTTTCAATGTAAAGAATATTTTTTTGCCTGACGTTCCTAGCTAGACCATGGTACGATCTTTGATGCAGTGGGAATTTAAAGGCAAAGATAATCATCGATTTGAAAATAATAAGAATGGACTATTATTGCCACTAAACAACATGGAAACATAATCTTATTAAAGCTCGTAAAGTCTTCATGAAACCGGCTGGTGTTGCCATTACCTACAAGTCTATTAATAGTTGCCACTTAAAAAAAACATTATTTATATCAGGTAAACATCTATGAGATAATTGTAATGATCTTTAAAGATATAAATAAATATAACAAATGATTAATACTCTCAAATTATTACATATTAATGAACAACTCCAAAACGTAAACACAAACTTAGCTGCGGTACGCACTCTCAAAATATTCTATTGACTAAAACGAACACATGCCCACCAACCAATTTAGCTAGACAAGGATAGACACAATTCTAGATGTAACTACTCATTAGTGCGAAAGAGACAGAACCGCTGCAGCGCGACACCATTTCAGGCGAAACTCAGAGCGTGTCGATTCTAAATATGGCTTAAGTTCTACAAACCAAAGTAGTGTAATTTGAACTTTAGATGAAAGCGATAAGGTGGAAATTCGTGTCAACAATTTCAGGCGAGTTATTTCTGAATTTACACAGCACCGTTGAACAAATTTCATTTCAACCGCCGAAAGTTTAAAGTGCAATATAAATATTGCAGCGGTGGAAGCAGGGGCCCGCTGTATTCACAATATTTAAGGCAGCTTCCGTGATGACGACACAGACAGCGCCCACGGCACAGTGTGTGTCATATCCTACGAAGATCTCACACACAGACTCTTGGTGGAAAACGCACTTATGCCCATGAGATACAATTTATAATAACACGCCAGGTAAAAAGAAGGTTTAAGCGTGTCGTGTAAGCTGAAATAGCTTTTATGTAGTCATGATAAGATTGTTTATAGTGTGTTAGGACAGGTGGAGTAACATATTAATAGATTGTTGCAGAATGCGCGGAGGACCGTCTTATTTGGTTGGAGAGTCTAAAGAGGCTCGCGGTGACGTATGAAAGCAATCGGACGTAATATTTGAAAATATTATAATATCGATAAAATGGTTTTTAACCAGATTTTCAAATATGTTTAATATAAATCTTAAAAAGATTATAAACGACACTTATAAATAATATTACCTACATAAATAATACTACATAAATAATGACTACATAATAGAAAGAGAGAGAAGTAGCTAACATCTTCTCAATCGTCAGGACAAACCCCCAAAAGGCTGACAACGTTGCTACTTTATTTGGCAATGCTTTGCCAAATAATGTATTATGTATCTGTCTGTCTGTCAGTCTGTCCGTCTATACATCGCTAATGATTGGTCCAGTATATTTGTGTCATGTGTAATGGACATCGTTTAATGGCTATTACTTGTCAAACTTTGATATCACGTTGTGAGTCGTCTGTTAGTCGTAGTTCACATGCTGGGAGATCGCTGTAAAGTTTTAAAAGCGACGAAGCTCTCGCAAATTTCTCTCTATTTCTCATTTCTCGATAGTTTTAAAACTTTAGAATATCGTCCTAATGACTACCTATAACGGTTTCGATGATCCAGCTTAGTACTATAACAAAGTCTTAGATAGTATCCTTTTTGGCACTCTTTGACAGGAACTCCAAAGAATTCTTATCTACGTCTAGATCATGACAATTTTGAATGTCGACTGGTCCGAAGTAACCGAGTCTTCAATTAGTATAGCTTTATGAAGGCCTTATGGTATTAATGTATTATGGCAAGAATGGAAGCCTAAGAACATGGGAGAATTTAGAGCGAATCAACAACCCCCATTGACTAGAGCTTTAGGTCGACGGACCGTATAAGACTGAAAGTCCCGCGACCCGCAATTATTAAAAGCTTAAATTTCGTCTTTAATTATACGAAACTCACTGTAATTCTTAAAGTAGTTTTTGTAACATATTAGACATTTTAACTAAGAATAATAACATCAATAAAATTAGACTATGAAAAATAAGGCTTTAAATGAGAATTAAATAATGTTTTTTTCCACTTTGCTGCACTGCATCTTAATTAAACTAAATCATTGTATTGCTATACCTTAGTAGCTAAAGATTTTACATGAGCTCGCTGTATATTAGAGCTCGCCTGTTCTCATTGGATTCGTATTGTATGTTCTGATAAGAATATTATATTTGTATATCGCATAGTGTCTGGGTTGAAGACGTCTAATAGGTTGTCGCTTTACGCAAAGCACTGGTTTCCAGCTGACTAAGTTGGAAAATGCTAAGAAGTTAATATTGTTAAGATTTATAAGTTGAAAACAATTTACTGGACTACGAAATGGACTACGAATGGACTACGAAAGCTTTAAGAAAGTGTTATTTAATAGATTTCATTTTTCTTTTCTTTTTTTTGGAGTCCGAAATCATCAAATGACTTCTCCCATCCTGGGAGGGGCGGGAGGGTGTGTCAGACTTTTACTGACTAAAACCAACTCATGTTCCTTCGGTTGCCCTTTATGCCGTTCAGGGGTCACGGTAACTATTTTAGCCATTCTGCAACCCCGTTTTTTTTCTGCATCAGCTAACCAATATCACTGTCACTATCCCACTACTATCAAATTATGATAATAAGCTAGAGACAGAAAACAGCCAAAGCGTAACAAAAGTGCGTAATAAGCAACTTTTATTTTTCTTAGTTTTAGTCATTTTAGAACCTTTTGGGGTACGGAATAATGATCACAAAGTCGAATAAAACGTTTTTTTATTTATTTTCTAATCAACTCCGGTACTGCACCGCGAGCCACTGAAAGTTCTCTCGCGACCACTAAATAAGGTGCGTACGCGTCTTACTACAGCGGTGCTGAAGCCAAACACTACGACCAATAGCACAAAACCTCTGGCACGTCGAACATCTTTCCCTCACTCGTTCAAATGTAGAACTGGGAGAGGGACGCGGGGGATCTAGGTTATCTGGTCTGTCCGCAGCTGTGTTTGGTAACATGCGCGTGGGCAATCCCCACGTGTATTGCGTGCTGCTTAAATGTGTGGGTGATAGGTGTGTATGTGTGGGTTTCAGTGGAACCGTAGGAGGTTAATGTTGTTTAATCTACGGTTAAGTAGAAGTTTATAGCAGTGACAACAAGCTAAAACTTGACAGCAAAAGGCAACAAAAGATCCCATATTGCAATTGGTTTTTTTTGTCGTTCCATTTGGAGTCGACTTCGCTAAAAATAGTTAAGATCTAATTGGATTCAAATAGCTCTAAACTTTTAGCCCAGCCTCGAGGCGCGATACGCTTGTCAAAATCACAAGGTAACTGAAGTGATCTCTTGATGGGAGAAGCACACATTTGAGTGGACCTGGCCAAGAAAGCATTTGTCAAAAGTCGTTTTGCTCAATTGAAATACGTAATGAGCACAACGTTGGCACGACCTAAACAATCAGGCAATTGTTTCACTTACCCCTTGGTAAGTGAAACAATTGCCCCTGAAGCCAAGAGCCAAGAGCTTGTAGAGGTTTACACATCGCACTTTGTTTCGGCAGTATGTTTTTGTTGTCTTATTAAAATCACCGTAAGAGTAAAGGAAGCCGCTGCGCCTTACGTAATTACAATAGTCCAGATTATAGGGCCAACTTGGAAACCAAGCCTCCTAGACTTCAAAAAGAAACAGAAAGGTAGAAGAAGACTTGCAAATGAAAACTTCATGTGCTTTTAACTGCATTTCTCATCCTCTATAAGGTAACTTGAAAATTATGATCAAAGTAAATAGTTGGTTAACAAGCTTTAGAGAAACGTTTACTGCTGGACATGAACCTTTGAAAGTCTAATTAGATTCATCAAATCTTTCCACTATACATGATGTAAAAGATTTAAGTGCATAAATGGTTCTAAGTAGATTCAAACTGAAAATTTTAACCAAGAAGTTAAACGTTAGAAGTAAGTTTAGTATATTCTGCAAGCAATTTCTATACAATCATAGCAAGTCTCACTGTTATTTAAACTACGGCTAACCAATTGGTGTAACCCACCATTCTTCCAACTCCCACGCACGTTTCAGAATTCAGTAATCTCAGTATCGTTTCTACACTGGAACTCAGCACACGTCAAAATTGCGTGAAGTATTTCAGTTGTATTTACAAAGAGATTTAATGTCTACATCAGTTCAAAATTAGACAGCTTTCATACCCTGGACTGTTAGAAAACATTACTCCGGATTATTTTTGGGACGTCCAAGCGTTTTCTGATTACAATCTGGTTGTGTATTTCTGTTTGTGCTAGAAACTTGACCGTTGGTTTGTAGCTAATATTGTGGAACTCCACGTGTGTTTAAGGAACCTGATATAATTTGGAAAGTGGAGGATCAGTACTGATAGTGACTGTTTTTTTTTGACAAAATCTAGTCATTTAAGGGTGGATAGTGGGTTGCTGACGTCATAGTGTGTATAGATAATTAGTTATTTGGATCTACTGGATGAAAGTGTACCTATCGCTCAATGATCCCGGACGCATTGTCGGCCATGTTGTCAGTTTAGATGAGCTTGTGATTTAATTAGCATCATCACTCAGAATCTTAGTCGTGATCGTTTCTTTAAGTGTGGTAGACCTGAATAACAATGAACGTTTCTTAAACCTTCGAACATACGTGATTCGAGACACACTAGAAAGACTATAGGAGCCCGACAGCCGGCTGTCGCTTGGTCGTTGTAAAGTTGTAGCTTGACTCCGTATTTATTTCCCTCCCTTCGTATCAATCAAACCTAGTGACAGCTTTTTCGTCTACTTCACCTAACCCGGTTCTTGTAAATTTTGCACATAACCTCGTGAATCCCGTGTTCCCGTGAATCCCGTGTTCCCGTGAATCCCGTGTTCCCGTGAATCCCGTGTTCCCGTGAATCCCGTGTTCCCGTAAATCTCATGTTCTCGTAATAATTCAGTATAGGAGAGAAATAGTGAAACTCTTCAACGATTACTAGTATCCCTCGGGTTTGGCTCATTCCGTTGACTTCAAAGAGTTCCTTTAAGCCTAAAAAATACTAGGTACGCATGATAATTTAATGCACTTATTTTTATTTTGTTAACAGATCGTTGTCGAGCTTGATTGTATTGGGATTTTCATCGCATTGTTTCCTTAGAATCTTAAATGCATGTGTTTTAAAATAGAATAGTCATTACGGCCAGAGGTTTAACCTTATGTGTAATTGTAGTCCATGTTTCATTGACATCTTATTGTAAGTATATAATCACCTAAAGTATAGTACTTAACCTAATAGGCTGAGCCGGCCAGCATTTGGTCCCCTATTTAAATTTCGACTCCGAAAGACTTATATACAGCAGTGGAACATGATTGCCAACAATAAACGAACACCAGAAGTTGAGTAGTGCTAGCATTGTAGCTTGCTTGTCGCCTAAAATCCTTATCACCATCATCATCTTTATCAACCAGCGTCATCAACCATTTACCTTCTGTCCTTTTCTTAAAAAATGGAAAGAGAAAGATGCACTTAACTTAAATTTGGTTTAGTTTGTGTACAAGAGAATTAGCACCATGTGCGACACCAGCTTTCCATTGTACTGATTCGAGCGATCTGTGATACTAGTACTTGATTTTAACCTACCACTATATGGGCAATTGGACATCTGCAGAACCAGAGGCCTCGCAAATTTGTCTTCAATGTTTTCATTTGCAGGTGATAATAATTGGCAAATATCCAGACAGTGTCTGTCATCAAACTATTCTTGTTACATTTTATTGTCATAGGTGATTATAATTGATTTAATGTGATTATTAAATCTGTTGATGGAACCAAAAAAAGCCAAAGTAACTATTGTAGTCATTATTCTATCAGCTAAAGGCCTGACCACTCAGACGGCACAACTTTATTTCGTAGACGAATGATATTCGACCTTTGACAATAGCACTGACAGAATTTTATTTTCACGCAAATAAAACGAAACGTCTTGCCTCTCGATGGCGGCATATCGCGATGATGAAATTTTTACGTGTGAGTTTGACGCATAGGTTACTGTGATAGTCGTTAATTATGAGTTTTAAGATGTTTAACACAAGGTTGGAATTCGTTTTTACTATGTCAGGATCTTTTGGTGTGCTGATGATTGCCACTAGATTCTTCAGCATGCCACGAAGGATCCACTGGAAGGTTCGACATACGGATTACTAAAGCTTGGCGTGCAGTACCATACATATCGTGCCACGCCTTTCCGTCTATGAATACAGACCTTAAAGCTTTATAAGAAACCTTTACACTATCGTTCACAACACCGCGTTTCCGCCCATTTACAGCAAATTAAACTCCGCTTAACGCTTTTGATGTTACAATTCGAAACTTAATAATAATGTCAACTGGCAATTGAGCATTCTTCACAATACCTGAAAAAAAAATCGCATAATATGATACGGTCGGGTAAACCAACACTAGGCCTTTGTTACAGCGAGTAGTGGGTGATACACAACAATTCCTTCTGCGATTTGTCGCAGCACAGCGGGCGACATCGATACGCGTTTTTTTGTCGTTTGTCGGTGCGTGTGAATGCGGTTTCTGGGTTATTTGGGCGTACACTTACGTGCAATATAATGGGTAGAGTAACAATATTTTAATGTTTCGGAGTTCGTACATATATTTCGTTATTGGTACGAGTAAAATACTGAGGTATCAGACCTGTATTGAAATTATTTAGATAAAAGGGAATGATGGAAGTCTGTAGCACAGTTATATTGTGAAATCCAACTAATTAAAAGGAGCGGAGAAGTGAAACCTATATTTTTTTCTTAATATTCACTTTCAGTTCTTTTGAAATGTTTTTAAATAATTTGGTATGTTTTCAGAATACTAGAGCAAATAAAAAGTGCCTACTGCATTATAAACGTACACAAATAATACAATAAAACTGACGAATTTTTTGTTTAAAATGCGTTTATCTCTAGATCTACCAGTATCTGACTAGAGATAAACGCAATTGAGCAAAGAATTCGTTTGCAATACATTTTCGTAATAATTTATGAAATACGGTATATTCTACACACTACCCACGGGGCCGGAGCAGCAATCAAAGATACGGATAAAACAGCATGCAACTGCCAGCATCACAAAAACCACAAATAATTTTGCAAGCAAATGTAACCAATATTTTTTGCAGGATTTACCAAAATGTGTCTATAAATGTCAAAGACATAATAATGTATAGCAAACATATGAAGCGTGCTATCATGAAGATCCCTTGCATTTAAAGAATTCGGAAATGAAATCAATTGTATCATTTATATTGAATCAGATTGTACATTTTGAGAATATTTTGTTTGGTAGTAAGTGAGTAGAGCTCTTTGTGGACCACTATTCACCAAACTGCGTGGCTGTGTTCCAGTTTAATCCTTTAAGCACACGTGATTCGAGACACAATAGAAAGACAATAGCAGCGCGACAGCCGACTGTCGCTTGGTCGTCGAAAAGTTTAATGAGGATGGTAGTTGGTGTATTTACAAGGCAATGACACAAATCATCTTACTGACTGGAATGAGTAGACAGCGTATGTAAATGTATGTAGATGGCGATGGCCGCTTAACATCATGTGGGTCATTAGCTAGTTCGCCAGCCAATAATATAAATAGGAAAAAAAGTTCGCAAGATGGACCGATGATCTTGTCAGGGTTGCTGGGTCCCGTTGGAAGCGGGTGGCGTAGGCCTGATGATGTGAAAATCTTTGGAAAAGGACTATGACCAGCAGTGGGTGTCTTTCGGCTGATGATTATGATGAACATTTCATAAAATCATAAGCCAGTTCAAATAGTTAATTTTATGAAGTGCTTTTGTGAAGTTTATCTTAGATCAATTTTAAGAATAGGCTATGACATAGCTACAGCCTAGAATAAAATATTCAGTGTTGTTATTTATAACGCATCGCCAAAAGCTATTTTATGTTATAACACTTAAGCTAGCACCTGAGGACACAGCATGGTCCTACCACGAGAGGTCTAATCCTCTAAAAAATCAATAACCCCACATGTCGTTACTTCTCCCCAAGCTCACTTCACAAACTGCGGTTCTCGTTGTACTCACAAAGACCGCCCGCTGTCACATTGTGCGTGTACGCATAAAAACTGCTTGTAAACCCATCAGCCATCATTAGTGCGGTTATTATGGATGTAATAATATGTGGTAAAATAAATAAATATCAATATTGAGCGCTTTGTAAACGGGTTGTTATTTCGTTTTTAGGGTTTCGTAGCTTTAATAAAAATGCTGAAACCTTTTATAAACATTTTTTGCCCGTCTGACAGTCTTTTCGTCTATCCGTTGGATAGCCTACATTACATCCTTTTCCTAAGGAACAAGTGAAGGTATTATTCTTCAACTTATTTCAAATATTGAGGTTTAGAAAACTAAACGCTTCTTAGCAAGAACTTAGAAAAGCAATATTTAATGTCACTACGGCGCACTTCGATGACAAATGCCATTAATAAATAATAATAATAATAAACATTTATTTTCAGACAACTGAGGCCCATGAAAAAAAATACAAATAATGTTGCTTAAAATAATAAACTGATATATAATAAAAGAAACTATAAGTAAACAAATTTAAAACTATTATAAAGAGTTCAAGTGGAAGTTGGAAAGATAGAATAAAATATTTGTAAGTAACATTTAATTATTTCGGCCTTTGCTGATTTGCAACCAGTGAAAAAATCGAAGTTCTAAGACAACAAAATAAAAATATACGACTGTTCATAACTCGTTAATGATGCATATCTTAAAAAACACTGTTTATAAAGGTGTAAACGGTAAATTGGCACAACAATCACAAAAATATTAAATACCATATTTCTGTACCTAACCTACTATTTTGTACAGAACCCGCGGTGCGAAACTTCGAGTCGCACATGACCGATTATTTTTTTCATAAAAATGTTACCTAAGAGATTTTTAGTTTTAATAGAGCAGTAGGGTTGTAATAATTGTATATTGTAAGAAATATAAGCATGGGTACTTAAGTACATAATTAAAATGAAGGAAGAATGGATAAGCTTTTAAGCTGATCTTGGCTACCTTCGATAAAATTGTTTTGTTTACTTAAGAGTTTGTTGGAGATTACATGTGGATTTTGTTGTCTATTCAGAAATATTATGTCGTCACATGAATTCGTGATTATAGTCGTTATCGTTACTGTAAGTTTTCAAATAATTCATAAAACACACAAAATTCTACAACATCACACCAGACACACATCCAGAATCACACACACATAACGACTTTCCATTTTCATAATTTTATTATACACTTATTGTCTCTCTCTGCCATCTTATATTTGTTAAATTATTTGTTTAATTTCGTCATTGGCGTAACGTTTTTTGTTATATTTTTAGTTGTAATACTTTTTTTTTTTTTGTGAGTGGGAAATCATCCAATGACTGCTCCCGTCCTGGGTGCGGCGGGAGGGCGTGTCAGACTCTTACTGACTAAAACCCACTCATGTTCCTTCGATTGCCCTTTATGTTCCAGGGTCACGGTAACTATTATAAACATTCCGCAACCCCGGCAGGCGTTGGCCCTGTTGGGCCCCTTCCTAAGTTGTAATACTTACCAGCTGTGAAGTCACCTTGTAAAAATAAATTAAACATTGTTTTTATTTCTGTTAATCTTTTCTATGTTAATACTTTAGTTTTTTTATACATATAATAATAGCTTTCGCGCGCCGCAGTTAGGCTGGTAGCCGACTCCAACATAGTTGGGAAAAGGCTAGGGAGATGATAAATAACTTTCAGACGCGGCTTTGCCCGCATGGACGTTGAAACTTCTATCCACAATTTTACCTCTCTAGGGGTTGAATCCATACTATCCATACTAATATTATAAATGCGAAAGTATCTCTGTCTGTCTGTCTCTCTTCACGCCTAAACCACTGAACCGATTTGAATGAAATTTGGTACAGATATAGTGTGGGACCCGAGAAAGGATCCCAGAGAAATCCCTAGGGAACGGGAACTATTATTTCACGCGGACGAAGCCGCGGGCAAAAGCTAGTTTACAATAATCCTTTTTTGGTGGATACCTACTCTTCATAAAGAACACATCCTCTAAGTTTCATGTCTCTAGGTCCAGCAATTTTGGCTGTGCGTTGGCATATACCAGCCACCAGGCAGTTAGCCATCTGTCAGTCAGTCAGTATAACATTTATACAATGTGTTAATGAAATAACCCAAAACCTCGGACACCCCAACCGACTTTTATACTAATAAATTGATATGACGTATAATTATTTATTATCATAAATTATAGTAATATATATTTGAAAATGTTGTTGTCGCGCTACTTCTTGCACTCGTAGCTCTATCGCCGCGCCGCTGTCAACGAACACGGGAGCACTATCGTTTACATCGCGTTGGACAGTAGTGTACAGCGTCGTTAAAAAAATATTAGAGGCGGCATGACAAATAATATTTTTTTGGAAAAATATAACCTATAATAAAAATTATTGTATTCGATTTTGCTGCCGATTCTAAACAAACTGGTTTTAGGTTTTGGGTTATTTCATTAACACATTGTATATTAAGATACCCACACATCTCCAGTCTGTCGCATACATTCCAACTACATCAACAATGTATTGAAAAATAGACCTTATTGTCAAAACTGTAGCATATTGTTGTTGTTTCCTGTCTCATACATTGTCAACACGGGACATAAACAAGTAATTTGAGACGCACAGTCATTTTGCGGGCATGAGCAACAGAAGCCTATTGTTGCTATGTAATTGATATTTCAGGTAAGTAATTTTTTCTACTGTAAATAAAATAAAGATGGAAGTAAAAATTGAGCAATGATTTAAAGTTTTGTATTGTGAAGCTGTTGATATTTTGTTGCGGATGTAAGGACCAAAATTTATTTTGGTCCTCAAATCCGCAACTTTTTAGTCAAACCTAGCCTATTCTTGAGGTAAAACCAATGAAAAAAAATAAAAAACTATTGAATAAATATCAACTATTAACTAAAAGTGTCGGGACATCTTAAGACATTTCGTCCTATTTATAATCTGTTAATAAAATTAATTGAGTTTGATGATATTGTGTAACTTACTAAATCGTTCAAAAGTAAATTGTAAGCCTTTTTGTTGTGCTTTTGTTATTTGTTAAATAAATAAGGATAAAGTAGACACTAGTAAGTACTTTAAAATTGTTAGATTAGCAACGAGGTTCCTTACTAAAACTTTTTAGTTCTCACACTTCACCTTATCTTAAGTATCCAAAAATACTTACTTAACTACCATATTTGAAGAAACTAAGTTAATAATCTTTGCAAAAAAACAGAAAAAAACTTCTTTAAAACATTCTGTAAGGACCAGTAAACAAAGAAATTTACTTTCATTGCAAAAATAACATTGAAAAGTGTTATCCAAATAGTTAAGGCTTACAACTATCTCACGGTAGCAAGTAATTACTTCCTATAATCCTTTTCTGACCACCCACCTTGGTCTTCCTAATCCTTTTAAACGAATATGTACTGTTGACGAAATAGATATGTAAACGGAGCCATCCGATTAAACGGAGTCCTCGAAAGAAACACCCATGGAGGTGTTCAAATTATTATTTTTTTCTTTAAAAAAAATATGTGTGGTAAACGGCCCTGGTTAACAGTGGTGTTTGCCTTTCATATAAGCAAATAAATAATTGACTTGAACCAATAAAAGAATTATACAAATAATAAGTACAGAAATATTTTAAAAAATGTTAGTAGAGTTTAATTTATTTCTTATGAAGGAGTGTCAAAAAAAACTTGTTGTTTTTTTATATTCTTCTAAAAATTATCTGGCTAAACCAATTTTGACCCCGCACGCCACTGCTGCTTACTAATCTATTTAGTCGACTGTACCTTCGAAATTACTCAATGATGTATCGGAAGCACAGATGAATAGCTGAATAATTTGTATGGAAGTAAATATTTGTGTCAATTAGCAAGGTTTCGGGGCTCAGGTGTGGCGGCAACATCAGTAGGGATGGTAGTCTTAATTAAAATGTTTTGACGAACAGTTTGGTGAATTTAACACCAATAAGTCGGTGTTTGAAGGGAGAGGAAGATATTTTAAGGAAGGATTTCCGGTATATTGATAAGATTTGGTAATATTGATGGTGTTGCGGTTCGGTGGGTTAATTTTACGGACGCGATTGTTGATTTATTTGGGACCAGCTTTTACCCGTAATTTCGTAAGAAAGATAGTTTATAGCACATAACAGAAATCTTAATCTTAATTACGAAAACGTGGACGTAAAATATTAAAATTTATCTCCCGTTTAGAATCTTACGAAAGTTTATAAACTTCCTAGTAGATTGATAAACTTACGGATCTTGTTATTTTCCGGTGACATATACACCGTGTTAGGTGAGTCGAGGGACATATTTAAGGACGCGATATTATATGCTCACATATGACTAATAAAAATGTAAATTAAAATAAAACGATACAAAATCGATTATCGCCATAAGGATCTCCAAGCGGGACAATAAATATTAAGCACTACACAAAGTAAATAAAACACAGCTTTACAAAGTTCCTTTTAATAAAATTCTCCATCGCTTAGTTTCATGGCGTACAGATAGAGGGAGCGGAACTCGCAATACTGGTTGGTGCACCAGCCGTCATGTCCATCGGTGCACCGGCACGAGTCGCACTCGTCCATGTACTTCTCACCGGGGATGCACTTGAAGAATGGGTTCTTTATCACTGGGAATAAAAAACAAAATTGAATAAAATGCTTTCATTGCCCAAATTAGAGTTATGTTTGTCTAGCGTATGTCTCATTATTATGCTACGCACTGCACTCTAAACTGTTTACGATTTTCGATATTTAAGGTGTCATGTGTTAAACGCGACAATGGACTGTAGAATTCTAGGCTCGATTACTAGAAGCGGCCGTTGAGCGATTAAAGTTATCGCCGGTGCCTGATAAAAAAGTTTTAGCAAGAAAACATTTACGAACATGTTGTAAAGTATGAAACACAGTTGCACCACATTATATTTTGTTTAATTCTTGTATTTGGACTAGTTAAGTCGATATTAGGAAGAAAAGCAAATAGTAAAAAAAAGGTCTAAGCAGCAACTTTTTTTGAGGATGGGAAACCATCAGATGACTTCTTCCGCGACTGTGACAGACTTTTACTGGCTAAAATCCACCCTTGTTAAAGACCAAATGAAGGCCAGTTGGTCTTTATGTTCCAGGCCCACGGTAACTCTTAGAACTATTCTCAACCCCGGCAGGCATTGTCCCTAGAGGGTCCCGTCACGTGCTGACTACTCTAGAATGTAAGTGCACAATGCTTACCAGTACACCTAAGACAAGGCGTGCTCCTCTCACATAAAGCGGTGACGGTGGGCTCACAGAACACACACGATGGCATAGCTCTGCAGGCTCCTGTATCCTGTGCCTCACACAGCAGGCAGTTCTTGTTCTCAGGGATCATGGTCAAAGAGGTCTCCTCCTCCCAGTATTGGTGGGGAGGCTTTGGTTTCACGAATTGGGAGACTACGTAGCTGTTTAAAAGATTAAGTTAATTGTTATTACTGAAGTTCTGTGTGTGAGAGCTTCGTTGTAAAATAAATTTGCATCTCTTCATCGGCTTGGATAACATAGATAATATTTTCTTAAATATGCGTTGAACAAAATATAGCTAATTACAGTTGAGCTTAAGTTTAGTTTAGCGCTGAGGGCTTTTCTACCATTATTTAAACTCAAAAAAAAAAACCTTTCTAAGGGGATATCAACTCTGCACAAAGAACATATTCTCCAAGCATCAAGTCTCTACGACCAGCAGTTTGGGCTGTGTGTTGATATATCAACAGGCAGTAAAGCAGTCAGTCAGTTTACCATTTTACTATGATGTGCTTCTAACGTCACTATTTAATAAAATTATAGTAGATCCGGGCAAATACCAATGTGACTTTTTCAATTCATCAATTTTTTTCATTCATGTACTTTTTTAACTTTATCTTGGATATCACAGACATCGGTGAAGGAAAACATCGTGAGGAAACCTGGACTTGTAGTTAATATGATTCCAAAAACGCCATTCCGCCTTGAGCAAGCGTGGTGATCAATGCTGGTGCCTTCTCTGTATGATAAGAGGCCTTTGGCCTGCAGTGGGACAGTAATAGGCTGGTATTATTATTATTTAGTAGGTAAAGTCTTACGCCTGGCTGCCAGGTCGGTAGATGGGAGGTGATTCCTCGCCACCACCACCGACAGAGCTCAGAGGTCCTGGTAGAGGCGTGCCGCGCCGTCCAACACGAGGATCTGGGAAAGTATTATAAATGTTAGTCAATAACTATAATACCCTAAAAAATAACCACCAATAACCCTAAGAATTTTTTGACTTTTATGGTATCACAAAAAGTTAAACAATGTCTTGCATAGATTATTAATATTTTTTTATAATTTTTCAGTACCTGGAAGAAGAAGATACCAGTAAAAGAAGATAGATGAAAAAAGACTGCATGTAGCAGAGATGAGAATGTTGAGATGTATGAGTGGAGTGACTAGAATGGATAAAGTGAGAAACGAGTATATAAGAGGAAGCTTGAAAGTAGCACCAGTCGCTGATAAGTTAAAAGGAAATCGTTTGTCGTGGTATGGGCATGTGAAGAGGACGGATGAGATGCATATAGTTAGGACAGTTATGAGTATGGTTGGAAAGGGAGAGGAAGAGGGAGCCGAATAAAAACTGGATGTATTGTGTGAAGAATGATATGAAGGAGAAAGGAAGTGATAGCATGAGTAAGTGACAGGTTGGTACGGAAGAAAAAGATATGTTGCGTCGACCCTGAGTAAAATGGGATAAGGGCAAGAAGACCGGAAGAAAGACTACCTACTTAATTCAACTTATGGCTTACCATAAGTTGAATTAAGTAGGTAGTCTCCAGGTTCAGGTTAGACGTTGCGCCTGAACTTATTCAGGCCCAACGGAGTAACATCCGCAAATATAAGCATACAACATAGACTGTTACAATTATTATCATTTTTCGCCCCGATTTTCTGATGCAATTACAAAATAACCTTTCTACAGTATTTATCATTTTTGTAGGTCTAACGGTAAACAACTAAAAACACAATAATGTACACCAACCATAACTTTTTTACACTTACCTTCACCATAACCCATAACAGTAGCCATTAAACCGGCCAAAGACAGAAGATGATACCGTATCATTGTGTGTGTACATAAATCAGATTTTTCCTTTGGCACTTCACTCGTTGGTCCTTCGATCCGGCTCGCTTCAAAGGACCACAATGTGATACAGTATGTACGCAG
The DNA here is from genome assembly GCA_033675125.1 of Athetis lepigone. Taxonomy (NCBI): domain Eukaryota; kingdom Metazoa; phylum Arthropoda; class Insecta; order Lepidoptera; family Noctuidae; genus Athetis; species Athetis lepigone. Next base: position 2,833,374 of record CM066222.1, on the reverse strand, counting down.
AGAGACGGCTAATTGATCGTTATACGCCAATTATTTCGATTGGTTTAGTAATACTCGTATACAGGCTGGTATTTTATTGGTAGTATTTAAATAATATTTTTAGGAGCAAAAATTGCTGTGCAATAATATAACGATTGACGATAATAAAATAAAAGCAGGATGATCCTGCTTATATTTTATTATCGTCAATTTTTTTTCATCGTGGTTATTCATATTTGGTAATTATGGCTTCTTTAATTAGATTATCAGATCACTGATACTAAAACAAGGTATTCTAAATTTAAATAAAAATGATTTGCAAATTGAAGCTTCATCACTAAATGAACAATAAATGTCGAACCAATACTTGGAACATTACTTTATTAACATCATTTTGTTTTAATGAAACATTGTTTGGTATGAAATATTCTTCGCGTCTGTAGGTGTAATTATGTTCCAAAAATTATAAAAAATATTCCTTTTTGCCTCTGCTGTACTGATATAGGTTCAACTGGAAGGCAGTTAAAGGTCATAGCTCATTAGAGCCACCCGGCACCCACTCCGCACCGACTCGCCTTATAACTGAGGCGATCCGGTGACGCTACGGAGTTGATATAGTGAGCGCATGCCCATACACTTGTATGGGCATGCGCTCACTATATCAACTCCTCCAACTGCTTATATTTTATTAATGTCAATTTTTTTTCATCGTGGTTATTCATATTTGGTAATTATGGCTTCTTTAATTAGATTATCAGATCACTGATACTAAAACAAGGTATTCTAAATTTAAATAAAAAATGATTTGCAAATTGAAGCTTCATCACTAAATGAACAATAAATGTCGAACCAATACTTGGAACATTACTTTATTAACATCATTTTGTTTTAATGAAACATTGTTTGGTATGAAATATTCTTCGCGTCTGTAGGTGTAATTATGTTCCAAAAATTATAAAAAATATTCCTTTTTGCCTCTGCTGTACTGATATAGGTTCAACTGGAAGGCAGTTAAGAAGTATCTGCATGAATATGAGACAAAAGAGGAGAGATTTATAAGAGAGAGCACACGTAGGAAGGATCTCAGTAACATAATAAGCCCACACCTTCTGATTGCGAAACATAGTGCACGATATCAAGCAGTACAAATTTTTAACAAATTGCCACTTGACCTTAAAAGTTTAATATATAATATACGTCTTCGTTTAAACCTGAACTTAGAGCTTTCCTCTTGAATAGATGCCTCTACTCCGTTGATGAATTATAAACGTGTGCTTTTTATAACATTCGAATTTCTTTTGACATTTGAAGTTCTTTTGACATTCCAAATTTTTTATTTTTATTTTTTACTTATTTTTATTTTTGACATTTCATTTTCTTTTGACATTCCAATTTCTTTTGTCATTTCAATTACTTTTGACATTCTAATTTTTGAACATTTTAAAATAACTTGACATAAATATTAGGTACTAAATTGATTAATTTGACATTTTTATTATATGCAATGAATTGTTATTGTAATAATTTCAAGACTTGTAAATTGTTTAGTGATTCTACACACATGAATGAATGAAATGGAAAGTACTTAATGAAATTATGTCAAAGCGTTTCCTATTGTTTTTGATAATAAATAATAAGTTGCAAGGTAATTTGTGGTAAATAGTTTATATAATTGTATGTGACATTTAATTAATTTATTTATAATGATGTAATAACTTATTCTGATTATTATTATCTTTTTCTGGTGTATGGTAAAACATTCAAACACAATGTGAATTGTTTATTGAATAAATGAATTGAATTGAGTTAAAGGTCATAGCTCATTAGAGCCACCCGGCACCCACTCCGCACCGACTCGCCTTATAACTGAGGCGATCCGGTGACGCTACGGAGTTGATATAGTGAGCGCATGCCCATACAAGTCCATATAAAGAATACTAGCCACAGGAGGCGAGTCGGTGCGGAGTTGATGCCGGGTGGCTCTAATGAGCTATGACCTTAAAATCAAATAGATTTGAAACAAACATAGAAACCGTTTGCATATCTAACTAAACTGTTTAAAAATGGTACACCCATTTAAAATATAATTATTATTTTAACAATTTCCTTAATAATAGTTTCGGACTGAAACACGCTGTATACACAGTGTATCTGTCCAATTAACCGATGTATACCTCTCGTTAACGTTGCAGATTACCTGCACAGGCTTGCAGATTGACCCGACTATTCAGGGCGATTCTGCAACCCTTGTGTCGGTATATTGACGATCGAAATGGCTTTTATTTATTGGAAAATCAGAATTTTAGAAAGATTGCTATTTAATCTTATTGACATGTTTTGTTAATACTTTTAGGAAAAAGTATTAACAAAATATTATATTATTATTTCATAGTTATTGCGTAGATCTTTAGTTAAAAATAGTGTTTTCTTTAAGCCTTTTGTTACCTCTATTGATAAATAAACAGATCGAAAGACTGACAAAACTGAGGATTATGTAACCAAAGATTTTCAATACAATACCAATGCCTTCATGGGCATTGTATTGAATATCCATCTATGAAAAAAAACCATAGCTATATACTGAAACAGTACATAGTACTCACAACTATATCATGACACCACAACTTCGTTACATTATTATCCAAAAGCGATTACTCATAAAGGCATACACAATATCGCCCTAAAACAATAAACGCAATATTAAGGGCCAATTACACTCATATCGCGAACCTTATCAGTGAAGTAATGAAGCTCATTTTCTGATTATTTGTGACGTCACAAGGTATAAATTTAATATAGTGATAATGGTGTTATTACATATACCATCGATCATTTGGTGGGAATGACCAGCTGACGCCTATCTGTTATATACTTACAAGTTTTTTTGTTTATATAAAACGTAATGGTTAATGATAAATTGTTGTAAAAGAAATGATAAGTGTTGAATTGTGTTTTGGTCGGTTTAATAGTACTGGGCCGGCAATGATCTTTTTATGGATCAAGGTAAAATATAGGCCGAGGTTCACAATTGCACGAGTCAATAATTAGTCCATCTTTTGTAGATAGTTTTTTGTCAAATAATGCGAAAAAATGCAAATAATGCATAAAAAATAATTTGTTAGGACGCTCTAATTTCGTGATCATTAATTTGTGGTTTTTGTGTTAGTGCCAGTCCTCAAGTTATTTTATTTTATTACTGATTTTACGATCTTTTGTTTGCGTTGTTTTTTTTTCGTAAGCTTCATTACATGGAGCAACAAATGTGTGACATGGAGGCGGACACCAGCCGGATTCCGGAAGTCCATCGATTCCCGTGGGGTCCTCGGCGTAGGTGGGAGAAGGATCACGCAGGGTGGTTTTTAGTCAGTAAGAGTTTGACAGACAACTTTGCCCCCCAAAGGCGGAGGACATAATATGAGGATTTCCTCCCCAGATTAAAAAAAGGTTAGGTCGTTTTCAAAAGTACCTAAATTACGACAATCCTTCTAAGACCCAATTGATTAACAAATAACACGATACAGTTATCCTGTCTGTCGATATAATACTATTTATCGATACATAATATTATTGAGTTATCGCTCGCACGTGGACACTCGACGCGTGAGATTCTCCACGTGGCTGATAATCATGATGATTATCTGTTTATACACCTGAACTGGAGAAAGGGTTTCTGCTGGTGTTTGCTTTGATAGGTATTATTTTATTACTAGCCTGGCAACCCTGTCACACGGAACTAAAATAGAATTCTATGTTAATTTTGGAACGTGTTTTGTTTTTGTATGTTTTTTATTTTGTTTTTATTTTATTTCGGGATAAGAAACAGCGGTACAATATGTTTTGCTAAAATAAATAAAAAATAACTAAATTGCTTGTTATGTACAATTAATATTATTATTATTTACATAACATATATGCTAAAATGGTCATTTTAATTTAAATCCTATTATGATTGTCATTACTGCCATGGATGGGGATTTGTTCTGTCATTTTAATATCTGTAGCCCAAGCACGAACAACTTGCGAAAAAGTATTCGTATCGTTAACGTTAGCATTTTATATGGAACGCGTTCATGTTTCCATATAAAATGCTAACGTTAACGATACGAATACCTTTTCGCATGTTGTGTTCTGCCATCGAATCAGTTTCGAAGTAAATACCTGTGAGACGCACAAATATTTGAAGAAATCAAACCTGTGTCACATAGCGCAGTAACCGGGCACTCAACTGCGCCGATAGTCCTGACCAAAACATGAAAAAAAAATTATAAAAACAAAAATTAAATTATTTTTAAGCTTTTCAAAATAACTTTGAGCTGTAAACAACTCACGCAATTAAAAATAAATAAATAAATAAAAATAAAAAATAAAAATAGCCTTTATTCACTGATTAATCCAGTTTTTACACTTCTTACTTACTGTCTAACCTTATTACTAATTTCTTATTCCTATTATTGTTTTTTTTTTTAATACATATTTATTTAAGTTTTTAAGAAGCTAGTAACACCGGCACCTATTTTAACCTATTTAATCAGGTTGTCCTCTTTGGACATAGGCCTCCTCCAGAAGTCTCCAATTGTCTCTGTCCAAAGCCGTCCTGCGCCATCCCTGGGGTAGGTCGTCTTCCCACCTCCTTGGTGGCCGTCCTCTTGTCCTTTTCCCATCCCTCGGATACCAGGTCAACTCACGCAATTACTAAGATTATAATTTATATTATTTTTGTTCACGACTTCGGTCACGCGTAATTTGAGATATCACTCACTTCTCAAGAACAATGGTGTTTTTTTAAAGTCCAAAACATGTTAAACTTACCCTTCCTTACTATATTAATTAAAGCAAATTTAAAACTCAACAACATTTAATTATCCATACAAAATTATCCCATTAACAAAATTATCACCAACCCAACCAATCAGTACCATTCAAATAAATTAACAACTACAATTGCATTGAAAACGAAATAATTGGTACACAATACATGCCTTTTCCCACGCGAAACTATTGGCACAACATCATCATTACCCCTTATTCGCATTACCCGGTTAATTCGCGAACAATCCGGTACAAAGTGCCCGGTCAGCTGTATGTGTGCATATTTACACACATTAGCTACAATTCAGTGAATATTGACTCCCGTGAGAAGTCATTGTTGATTTAATTTATTGGTCCTTTTCTGGTCTTTGGGGTCGCGAGAAATGTTGTGGAAAGTAGTTAAAAAGCGTAAGGTTTTGGAAGATTTTGATTCTTTTAAAATTAGTTTAAGTTGAACTTGTGGTTTACAACGAACAAATCCTTTAACTACGTGTTTAAATTAAGGCGCCATACAAATGTTCAGAATGAGAATCATTTATAGAATGAGAATCTTCTTACGTACGGATTTTTTCATGGATATAGTTTTTTTTATAGAATCATCATCTTCCTTGCCTTTCTCATCTATCTTGGGGTCGGCTTCCAGCCTAGCTAGATTCAGCTGGATGCAAGAGTTTTACGGAAACGACTGCCTGCCAGAGCTCTACAACCCAGTAACCGGGCCACACGGTACCCATTTCTTAGACTTTCTGGCTTTTGACTGCCCGTGTAAGTGTATTTTGTTTTATAGAATACTAGCTTTTGCCCGCGGCTTCGCTCGCGTTAGAAAGAGACAAAAAGTAGCCTATGTTACTCTCCATACCTTCAACTATCTCCACTTAAAAATCACGTCAATTCGTCGCTCCGTTTTGCCGTAAAAGAAAGACAAACATACAGACAGACAGACAGACTTTCCCATTTATAATATTAGTATGGATCTATGAAAAATTCCGTCTCAGACTCTCAGGCCCGTATTAATAGACGTCACTCAATTCTGAGACGCTCTCAAATGTCTTGCGGTCCTTGTCATTCTAAAAGAAAAAAAAAGGACAGCAATAGATTTGAGAGCGTCTCAGAATTGAGTGACGTCTATTAATACGGGCCTCAGTCCCGTGATTCCTTTTTCCGGGATCACAACAACTGCTTGATGTATTCTCGTCCTTATAACTTCACCTGCTAAACGTAGTAAGAATTTTGAAGACCCCTGTTTATCACCCGACTTAAACGCACAGTTCGAAATGAAAAGATGAAAAACCGAACCATTCGCAGCAGTCATATAAAAATTCAATCAATCGTTAATCCACCGCTGAACACATAAAAGTATATTGAATATAATACTGTAATAATGAATGTAAGGTGAGTTTGGCCGATCAGCCGCGGGCGTGGAACTAATATCGCTAGGGGTGGGGCAATTGACCCAATAATAACGTTCGCCAACTGAGGCTTAAGGGGTAACGGGTACTGAGCGACTGATGCTTGTCGCTTTCAACGTCGGATGTCGGCTTTTTTCCCGACAATCCAAAATGCCTTGTCGGGAATCGATAGTAATCTGTTACAGTGGTGTAGTTTTTCAGCCAGTTTTGATCTGTGTTTCGATATGTTGCGAAAAGCTTTCTGATGTCATTTTAAATATTGTACAACTGATACGACGTGACGGACTTTTCAATTTAAACCAAACCTGCTTGGTAAAAAAAATATAATCTTTGGATTTTTTTAACATACTAAAAGCAAAAGTTACTCTATGTTTTATTGGCACGGCGGACATATTGAGCCGATTTTGATAAAAGTATTATGACTCTAAAAATACAAAGAGCTATGGAGTCAAATATGAATAATAGTCTATAGATCGGATACTGGCCCGGGCGCAGCGGTTTATCATGTTTAAGTTTCGATATTTATAAAAAGATAGAGACTTTTTTGCAATACAATGCGAAGTAAATACACATCCCTTCACCCGTTACTATTTTAGTCCGACAACGAAAGGCAAATCGATGTGTCAAATAATATAACTTAAGTCACGACAGCGTTTCTCGATCGTCATGAGCGTCGCTCCGAAACCTAGGCCGGTGTAAAGAAGGGTACAAATCGCTGTATAAACTTAATATCGGCTAAATTGCCGGGCGCCGCGGGGGCGGGGCGGTGGTGACGCGCTCGGGGGGGGTCGGCAAACATCTAGCTTTTATTGCCATCATCGCGTATTGATTCCGGTCATAAGCCGTTGTTACAACGATAATTTCATCTTAGATCCGTGGTTTGCTGAGCTTTTGGCGTCTTGGATTCGGTCTGGTTTGGTTCACATTCTGGTTTTCCTTGATTATTGAAGAGCAAATGTCTTCTTGCAGAAAGCTATAAACTAGTTTGATTTTACCGCAAAGTCCTATATTTTTCATAACATAGCGACGAATACTTTTTTTAAAATTGCGATGATTTGATCAGTAGGATCGTCTGGTTGACTAGAGTATATGTCCTTTTAAGAATGATAATTAGTAATAATACTTTTACAAATATTTAAAACTAGTTGCAAAGTGGTAACACTTATGTATCTTTGGTCACTACTCTGCTTTTGTAGGTCCATAGCTAATGTAACGTAAGCTGAGTGTTAAGTGCTATAATATGTTAAAGTTTTAACCACATCCATCTAGATTTTTTGTAAAGGATAAACAAACTGTGTTGTTTTTTTTTTATTGGTTGACCTTAATTCATTCTTCATTCATTTGTTTCTTATTGTCCGGAACTCTAGTGTGCAAATGAAGAAACCACTTGACTTCTACGTGGACAAAGTAGCAAACAGAACGTAGTACTTGATAAAAATCTTACTTATCCATCTGAATCTCTTTATAAACGAAGATCATTAGACATCCGTACCAAAAAACCGCAAAATCTTCCAAACAATTATTAAAACCTAAATAACAAACAACATCCAACCCTTTAAGTAAGTAATTCCCAAGAAAATCCGAAAAATAATTACAGTTCCCAACATTTTGTTAAAACAGCCTTAACACTCGGAAATTCTGTGAAGTCACTTTAATAAAATTCTACAATATTATTTGCAGTGGGGTGGCATTCAAAATGTAATTAAGCAGTAAGACGAAAGGATTACTGTTTGTGAAAACGTGATATAAAACTAATAATGAAGCCAGGACTTGTAGCTGTGAATTGGGAAGAGTTGAGTCTATTGCTTTGGTTGTTACTTTGATTTTTAATGAAGAAGCTTTAGGGTAGCTTACGACATTTAATTTATCGTACTTATCATCTTTGAAAAAGTTATTAATGATTAAAAGTGTTATATATAATACATAACCTATTAACAAAATAAATTTCACTTACAATATAATCTCAAATAGACTGCCAGCACGTATAATTATACAATGCTTCATCCACTTCTTGCCTAATTGATAGATAGATAATAAAATTACTTATTTATTAATTGCATTTAATTTGGTTTCATCCAACTCCTTCTCCGTCTTACGCTCCTATTATTCTTCACACAATCCGTTTATCTCAGCCATTCTCTCTTTCTGTATACTTTCATATCCATCCTTCTCTTCTCTCATTTATACAAAAACATACGATTTTTTATTAACTATTCTGTAACGGCTCGTGTGTCAGCTCGTCCCAAAACAAACTCGGACCATCGGGCCGAGTTGACGAATTTCAAAATTAATATTCTTTTCGTTCATCATCTCGTCCCATTTTATTTTTCCTCAATATTTTAAGTTGTTTTGGTACAGTCCAAACCAAAACTTTTCGCTATATACGAGTAAATAAAAAGCCAAGAATTTAGGGAATCAACATTTATATATGTAATAATAAAAATCAAAGTTAGTAGGTACATTTTAATTGCGTTTAGGTTTAATAGGGCTTAATAGGTTTATATTTGGGGAACAAAGTATCCCAAAGAGTTACAAATCGTTATTTTTCAATTAAAGATTGAAAACTTAAGAGAGCAAAAGTACTAGGCGCGCAGTAATGTGAAGTGGTAAAAAATCACAAGACACTTTTCTTCCTCTCTGCTTTTGACGTTTACCTATTGTTAATATTTAACAGAATTTAGAATGGGACGAGATGACGAACGAAAAGAATATTAATTTTGTAATTCGTCAACTCGGCCCAATGGTCCGAGTTTGTTTTGGGACGAGCTGACGCACGAGCCTCTGTAACTGGCTCTACCCTAAATCTTCCTCTAATATGCTCATTTCCCACTTAATCCATTATTGTCACTCCTCACATCCATCGCAACACTCACATACCAAAACCAATATTTTTTTATCCATCCATCTCCAAGGCCCCACATCCCGATTCATACAGTATGAATTTGTAATTTTTGATAATCTGAGTTTGTATGATTAATTTAATAATGGCATTTATATCATTTGGATATCAAATTAATTGTTGGGATACTAAAAATTGTAATATTTCAACACAAATGTATTTTTGTTTATGAAATAAATAAATAAATAGTAATAAAACGGAATCTTATGCTATAAGTCTTCTTCCCACGGACTTGTATATTTCTTTTTAGCTTGAGGGGTAGCCGAGGTTGCAAGTTGTTTAAGTGAGCAGTCATCATTTCATGCGGCCTAAATTGACATGAAAATGGTCACTACATCATAAGCAATAACACCTCCTGCGTACTTGGCAGGATAATACGATTGATCGTCGTAACAGGAATTCGGTTTAAATAGAGATTTACACAAATCACTACGTAAAGTAAAGGTTTTAAACCAATCGACAATCGTCTACGCAAAAGCATAAAATAATTAACCTCATCTTAATACTAACCCGATCGAAATAAGGTTCTTTAAAATGGTATTTATTTTGTTCCGGTAAGTAATTAAAACGAGAGACAATGGCTGTATGTCTACGACAGGCACAGCGGTGAAGGTGCATTGTTTTCGCGACCCGGGAAGCTGACACTAAGCAGGGATATAGCAGTAAGTCAAAACAAGAAAAGAGATTTGAACAAGAAAAGAGATTGAAAAGAGTTCGACGTTTACTATGTATAAAGATTTTGTCAAACATACCCTCACACTGACAAGTTTATAAACTTGATTGTAGCTGAGATGATATTATTATATCACTCGACCAGTGTTCTCCGTAAAACATTTGCCTATCAGACCGCCAGAACCTAATAAGTAGGTTACACGAATTATTAACATAATACCTAATCGTTTGTATGACTGATTATTAGACTTTATGGCGTCTTCTCCAATACCTATCAACCTTATAATATTTTGAGTACGACAGATATGTCAGTGATGTCATAGATAAACTAAGAAAGTAATGAATTTAAAAAGATTGTCCGGTTTCGTACATATGAGTAGCGGGTTCCTAAATCACACGACCTGTGACTTTAATCGCTGAAGTGATATTGTGATTTTAATTTGTAAGCAGTTAGGTCAGTAGACAGAATCGACCTTCTGTAGTTTTTATTTACATTCGCAAAACTCCTGACATCTCACAGAGCATTGTGCGTCAGTTGATATTGTCAATTACAACAGATGTTTCTGAAACCACGCCGTTAAATAAAATATTCACCTATTATTAAGGACAAAAACTTTCATGCTTTCTGGAAGGCCACTAAGAGGTTGAATGGAAAGGTGAGCTTGCCAGTGAGTGTGGATCGCTGTAGTGAACCTAAAGACATTGCTAACCTTTTTAAAAACCATTTTAGGGTTGAGTCAATTCTGGATGCTGATGCTGTGATCGCGGGTGATGAGGTCGTGATTGTTCCTGAGAACCCAATTGGTTTTACTAGCAAGCATGTTAAAAATATCATCCAAAACATGAAAAGAGGTAAATCTCCGGGTAGTGACGGCCTCAGCATTGAGCACTTACAGCACGCGGGTAGCCACTTGTTTAGAGTCTTAGCAATGTTGTTTACATTTTGTATACGTCACTCATACTTACCCTCTAAAATGACGGAAACCATTGTCGTGCCTATACCAAAGAATGTCACTGGGGATGTGACTGATAAGAATAATTATAGACCTATCTCCTTAGCCACTGTGATGGCGAAGGTCTTTCATGGGTTGTTAGATGCGCAGCTTAGCAAGTACACCTCTCTGCATGACGCGCAGTTTGGGTTTCGTGAAGGCTTATCAACTGAGAGTGCTATTTTGACATTAAAGCACACGGCGTCATACTACATTAATAGAAGCACACCTATTTACGCATGCTTTCTTGACCTGTCAAAGGCTTTCGACTTGGTTGATTATAATAAGCTCTGGGCTAAGCTTGGCGAGGCTGGTGTTCCCGCCGAACTTATAGCTGTATTCTCTTTCTGGTACAGACATCAGAAAAACCTTGTAAAATGGGGAAATGTCTTTTCAGACGAATATAAACTAGAGTGTGGCGTAAGGCAGGGGGGACTGACCTCTCCAAGACTCTTTAATATCTACATTAATCAGCTGATTGATGAGCTCAGCAACAGCCATGTTGGGTGTCATATTCATAACGTGTGCGTGATTAATATCAGTTACGCGGATGACATGGTGTTGCTGAGTCCATCTGTTGGTGGACTGAGAAAACTGCTCGGTATCTGCGAGACATACGCGAGGGATCACGGCTTGAAGTATAACGTTAAAAAAAGCGAGTATATGGTAATCAGAGGTAAGAATAAAGAACCTGAGCAAATACCACCCGTCTATTTAAACGGGGTGTCCTTGAGTCGAGTCTCTCAATTTAAGTACCTAGGACATGTTATTAACGAGACCTTAAAGGATGACGCAGATATTGAGCGGGAGAGGAGGGCACTGTCGGTGCGCGCGAACATGTTGGTGCACAGGTTTGCTAGGTGTACTGTACAAGTAAAGGTAACTCTATTCAGAGCCTACTGTCAAAGCTTTTACACCAGTGCCCTGTGGACCAATTATACGCAGCGGGCCTACAGTGCTCTTAGAGTCCAGTTCAACAACGCCTTTAGGGTTCTGGTGCGACTTCCTCGTTATTGTAGTGCCTCTGGCATGTTCGCGGACGCGGGTGTCGATGACTTTTATGCAATAATGCGTAAAAAGTCAGCCTCACTCATGCGGCGAATTAGGAATAGTGGCAACAAAATCCTAAAGATGATCGCTGAAAGCCCAGAGTCGCCTGTATGGGATAGGTTTATAAAACTGCATATTTTGTGAAGTGTGATTTTCTGTTTTTTTTTTTTTTTTTTTGATGACGGATAATAATATATAATCTATGCATTTTAAATTCTGTACTAACATAGTTTTTAAGTTTCCGTCACTAACATAATATGGACATTGAAAATAGTCTGAAATAAATGAATTTTATTTTATTTATTATTATTTATTATGCGTTTTTAAGTTATGACTCAGACCTAAGACAATTGTTAATGAGTTTAAACGGATTTTAAAGAGGGTGAAATTAAATGAATTGTTTTTTTATGAAAATAGTATAAAAACTTACTTTTAAACGTCTGAACTTAATTGATTACTGAACTTTTAAAGTAGATATTGAACAGTCCACTTTCCGAAAATGTAAAGCTCTTTATATTTGTAAAAGAAAAATAATGTGTCCAGTATTTTTGGATAGTCTTACGGACGGAGTAAACTGAATGCCATTGTTTAAGCAGTCGTCATCCCTATTATACTTCCGCCGTGGGATCTGGAGGCAACAGTCCTTGCACACACGTACGAGTGGCGCGTGGAAGTGCAACGCCGGGGTGAAGTCCTGCTGCCGCGGGTTATCGCGGCACGGCTCACGGAGCTCCGGCGAGATCTCAGGGCGGAGTGGAGACAGCGACTGTCGCAACCTAGTGCTGGGCACGCCGTGACAGCGGCGGTAAGACCCCTCTTTGAGGAGTGGCTGGAGAGGCGCCACGGCGCTCTCACGTTTCGCCTGACACAGGTCCTCACCGGACATGGTCAGTTCGGGAGGTTCCTGTGTCGGATTCAGGCGGAAGCGACGCCTGGGTGTCACCACTGCAGCAACGGTCGCCTGGAGGACACGGTCGAGCACACGGTGGAGGTGTGCCGCGCATGGGCGGACCATAGACGTGTCCTCGTAGAGGCGATCGGCGGCGGTGACCTCTCGCGCCCAGCGCTGGTTCAGGCCATGCTGCGGGGCGAGACGGAATGGGATGCCGTCGCCTCCTTCTGCGAAGCAGTTATGCTAGTGAAGGAAGCGGCGGCGCGCGAGAGGCAACGACGAGCCTCTCGCCCCGGACAAAGACCCAGGCGAAGACGTCGAGAGTCGCAAGACGACTACCGGCCACCGTAGGCGCGGTTCTGCGGATGGCGAGCGATGGGTAGCTCGCCGCCCGGCTAGGACCAGGACCGCGTAGACGGCGCGTTTTGTTCCACGCGCGCCTCAAAGAGAAGGAGTCAGCACAGGAAGGGGCCCAACAGGGCCAACGCCTGCCGGGGTTGCGGAATGTTATGTTTATAACTGTTACCATGACCCTGGAACATAAAAGGCAATCGAAGGAACATGAGTGGGTTTTAGTCAGTAAGAGTCTGACACACCCTCCCGCCGCACCCAGGACGGGAGCAGTCATTGGATGATTTCCCACTCACCAAAAAAAAAAAAAAAAAAACCCTATTATACTAGGTGAATTTTTGGTCCTGCACCACCCGCTAGGAGATGATTCTACCCATGAAAACAAACAACTTTTATTATGGAACCAACTCTGAAATCTCGAAAAAAATATCAGCTGTTTATAATAAATAGATTAATTAATATATTACGGTCGGAGGGAATGAACTTTGGTTAGCTGATATTTGCTGATACAGCTGATACTTTTTTCGCGATTACAAAGTTGGTTCCATAATAAAAGTTGTTTGTTTTCACTGGTAGAATCATCTCCTAGCGGGTGGTGCAGGACCAAAAATTCACCATGTATAGACTTCAAAAGAGATTGTAAGACCTCTGAGTTTCGAATGTTTTGTTTCTTGGAGTAATCGGTTAGGAAACACTGAAACACCGGCCTCATCATTTACTTTCAAAATACTCATTATATCTTTTATAAAGTTATCTCACCAATCTTCCAACTCCAATAAGAATATAATATACCGACTATTGTATCCCAAAACAGGTTTACAAGAGCAACTGAACCTCAAAATGAGAGGATCTTTAAGCGGTTTACAGCTGGCTTCGTTATTAATCCTCTGTGCACACTCTGTTGTTATCCAAGTCCATCATAAAGTTAACTGAGTTAGGAGCCGGGACATACGGACGAATATTGTGGCTATCATGTTGGGGGTAATAAAATTATCATCTATATTCATAAACGAATGTAAACATATTGGTCAACAATTCCGTATCACGCAATATTAGCTGCATTGTGTAAATTTTTCACCACTTCTAGTTACATTTACCCTCATATTGTCGTGAGACCCTGTAATTGACTTAAGAGTTAATATCGTCATCATCTTGCTATCACTGTTCAGCATATGTATGCAGACCGCTAGACGCTTGTAAAATCTCCGCAACTACATTAAGCTGTTCATTGATAGTGAACACTCAGAACTAATGTTAATTAATAATAAGCTGTTGAGTTTCCATTAAATAATAAATACTTACCCTTTTTTTTATTGGTTAGTGTGAAATCATCCAACGTCTGCTCCCGTCCTGGGTGCGGCGGGAGGGCGTGTCAGACTCTTAGTGACTAAAACCCACTCATGTTCCTTCGGTTGCCCTTTTTGTTCCAGGGTCACGGTAACTATTATAAACATTCCGCAACCCCGGAATACTTACCCTTATATTGTCGTGATGGCCCAGTGGATATGGCGCCCGCCTCTCGTGCTCTCGTAAAAATGGTATTTCTTCAATTCGTACGTATGTACATACTTCCAAAAGTTTATCTTGGACATCATTGTCATCTCGTGCCTCGGAAAGCACGTAAAGCAGTTGGTCTTGGTTCTCATTCGTAGAACTTTGACAGTCGTTACGGGTGGACAGGAGCCAGGAAGTCTAACTAGCCTAACCATGGGGTACCGTTGTGCCTAAAGCTAGATTGTGAAGGTCTGATAGGCAGGCACTCCACGTAAAGCACTGGTATCCAGCTGAACTGGGTTAGGCTGGAAGCCTATCCCAACTTAATTGAGAAAAGGCTAAGAAGATGATGATATACTTAAGAGTCTGATTCATTACTCACAGGACAAAATGATTACCTAACGATCAGTAGGAGTAACTGAGACAGCAGTATTTTAATAACCATATTAAAAACTTAAAAAAAAATAATAATAACCGCCTTCAAAAACTAAAAACACAAAAATAACCAAAATTTCGGAAGTCTGTGACAACACAATTAATTGGCAGAAGAGAAGCCACCGACTTCCGAAATTTTGGTTATTTTTGTGTTTTTAGTTTTTGAAGGCGGTTATTATTATTTTTTTTAAGTTTTTTTTTTTTACTTTTAAGTGTCATCTCTTCATTTTCATTGATTGACGCATCAGCATAACGAGTAGGTAGTTTTTGTCCTATGTTGCACTGCAATGCAATACAGTCGAGGGAATTCTTCAACGATTTACATCGTTGAAGAATTCCCTCGACTGTATATGGTTTTCATCATCAGATCTACTGCAGACCTTCATTACAACCTACATGGGTGCGAAGTTCTCATCAATTTGAATGAATTAAGTCCAAACACAAGGTAGCTACTGTAAACCGTTGAAGAGTTCCCTGAACTATCCTTCGTCTTCATCATCAGACTCCTAATACAGTCACAACCCATCTAGGTGTAAAGTTCTTATCAATACAAATTAATCAAGCCCAAACACAAGGTAGCTGCTGTGAATTGTTGAGGAGTTCCCTCGACTGTCTCTCGGCTCCATCATCAGATCTACTCCAGATCTTTATTAAATTGTAGTGCCATAATAAAATACTTAATGAAAAATTTACAAACGCACTAATCGCCCCTACGATTTATGAAAGTTCCTTCCTTCCCCTTCCAAACCTTCAAACCCTGATTTTCTTATAAAAGGACCACCTTGAAAATGTCTTCTTTCCAACAAAAAAAGAATCATCCAAATCGGTTCATAAACGACGAAGTTATCCGCGAACAAACATAAAAAAAAAACATATATACGGTCGAATTGAGATCCCTCCTCCTTTTTTTGAAGTCGGTTAAAAACACTTTTTATAGCGTGGACGTGGATTCAAACTCTTGAAAATATCAATGTCACTTTTTCAAGTAAAACACTTCATATTTTCTTCTTCTTAATCGTGCACTCTTGACAGAGTGGTCGTGATCATAGAAAGTCCTTAGTTAGTAGCTGCCCTTGCGATTTCTCTCCACTTTTTTCTATTAGTGGCGTTCCTCGCGCACTCCACAATTGAGCTGGATGTTACTGTTTTTATAGCATCCGTCCATCTGGTTGGTGACCGACCACGAGGACGCTGCCCCTCTACTCTCCCTTACACCACTAATCATATTTTAAATCACTTCATTTTTTGTACAACTATTTGTTCTAAACTCTACGTATTTGTTCTGAAACTTTCTGTCAGAATTTGAATTCGCAAGGTATATTAGTGCGGGATGCGTTCTAAAATTATACGATTACATTCATTCATACTGTTATCATAATTATTCGAAAGTAAGTCTGTCCGTCTGTCTAGCTTTTACGCCAAAAAAGGACGTAAGATAGTTTTTATCCTAAATTCAGGAGACAGCTAGTTGTGCATAATTTTGATTTCTATTTGCAAAGACAGATAATGAAAAAAAGTGTTTTGAGAGTGTCACATAAATATGGAATTACAAAATAAGAACTATTGAAAACATCGAACACAATGAAAGAGGACAGATTTACATAACAACAATAATATGAAACAATGAAATAATCCTCTTAACTATAGAGGAGTTATGTACTGCATTGTAATACATTCAATAACTACTAAATCTCTTTAAGTGAGTATTTTAATACGATTTACTGGGAATCCAGCAACAGGAAATTCAATTAAATGTTACACAATAGCGAATTCGATGAATTTTAGCATTAACTATCCTAAAATGTCTGTTAGGTAACTCTTTACAAACTGCTTTGTATCAGAAAGATTATTTTAAAGATGAGTCTTGGAATTTGTATGTGTCAATTTGTATCTCATGTAGCTCACAAAGTAGTTTATAAAACAGGGATAAAACTAATGATACCGAATTATTACGTTCGAGTATAGGTTAAATGATGTCAAAAAGATGAAGTTGTATCTAAGTATAGGTAAAAAAGAAAAAAAAATCGAATCAAGAACCTCCTTTTCATTGAAGTCGGTTTAAAAAAAACCGTCGTCACAGTAAAGTTACAAGCTGTTGAAACGACGACGCGTTCACCGTATTTTTTTCTTTTTTCATGTAATATCATTGGATAAAACAAATCCTTTAACCAAAACCAACCAGAACCAATCAAACAAAATCGTACATATAACACATACCCTTCACAAACTCGTACAATTTCACCTAGCACCGCTTAATTACATTCCACCAAACTCATTTCACGCAAAGTATCTCTGAAAGTGCGAAATAAATGTGTCAGATGTTCACCAATTACAGGCTCGTCGAAGACATTTGCGAAGTGGGCGTGATCCTCCCCCCAGTCCTCCTCTTACACCCCCTCCCCGTGAACAATAAGTAACAGTTTAAGGAGATTATGGGAGGGCTGAGCGCTGCTAAGCAGATAGACGTAACGCCACGCGAAGCGACGGATCCGCTGAGTTAAGTTCTTAACTATGATGCCTAAGTAGGTCGATGTAATTCTGTTTGGTGCTGTATTTCATTATAAAGTTTTGTTTGGATTTGATGGTGGGTTAAGAGACTGACAGTTGGACTTTATTGAACTTATTTCTAAAAAAAAACGTTGATTGTTAATGCTAATTACAACGATATAGTATGTGTCCACTTTGTGACCAAATTAGGGGACCATTGTACAACACGGTAGCGCACATATTATGTAAAGCAAAATTTTAATATCAGACTAAACTAAATGCTTGAAGGAAAAATGGCGAAGTTACTCCGTTTCCTTAAGTTTTTAAAATGTAATTTTATTTTTCAAACAATCCCGCCACACTATATTTAACCACTGCAACTTATGAATGCCAAAATCAACATTGAAGTCCACCAGAAAAGCGCCGAGCAATAAAGCCCAACCAGTTCAAAAATCAGGGGTTAAAAATTCAACTATTTTTAACCCCGCAACGAAATTAATCAGAAAAGAACATTGCTCTTTTGGCTTGTAACATCTAGCTCCCAAAAATTGAAAAATTAAGCGCATATACTACATATTAACCACACAAAATGGCTTTACGTGTGTCTACATTGACATGTGTAGCTTAAATCTCCGCGGTAGACTGCCGAATTTTTACCAAATTAATCTTTCTTCAAACACTTGGGTTCTTTGACGAACAATTGACGGAGATGATGTGCGCGTCTCGCACCCTAAAGTGAGGGGAGGAAAGAGGATCGAACAAAAAGTTCTTATGATTATTAACGTTTAGAGTTTGGTAAATAGGAAGGTGGTGGCTAAGTGTTTTGAGCTAGGTATGTAGATGGCGTGATTTGGTAAAGATAAAGATCTGTATTAATTTTGTTTATTGTATAACTGTGTACTTAAGTTCTTAATAATAAACATTACATTTTTAGTTTCAACCCTGATCGGATATGCAATAAGTTGCTTAGATATATTTATCTACTATTTTTAAAAAATCTCGTGAAGATTATATTTAAATGTTTCACTATTTAACCAGATAATGTGTTTTATTTTCTGATTCATGGTTAATGTTTATTTCTTATATTATTTCGATTAATAATCTAATCTTATCGTATCAAGCTTGTGCCTTTCGTATAAGAATAGACTTTTGTCTTGCAATGGAACATAAATACGCTAGTTTTGTAAATTATTAATTATGTTAGTGTTTTAGAAAGATGATAGGCTTTGAAAAGCACGTAATGCCATTGGACTCGATTCTCATTTGTAAATCTATAACAGTCCGACGCGTGGCGTGTAGGTAATGTGTAATGGAGATTAATTCACACTCGACAATAAAACTTTACAAAGGTTTATTGCAAAAGAGAAGTATACAGAAATTACAGAGTTACGGAGACTCAGGGGTAGAAGTGGGTTACAAAGGTGCTGATCAACGTGACTCCCATGTTGAATGGAGCCACTTAACTTGCTATAGTCGCCGGTCAGGAAAAGACGCTGGTTCTCCGTCTGCCGTGGCTTAAATAGGCGCCCGGTGGCGGCGTCTGTGGCGCGCGGAGGTAATGTAGTGGTAGGGCGATGTCACACTCCCCCCTTTAGGCTAGAATTTTCCCTGGGGGAAATTCACTGCTGCAGCTGCCTCTGGTGCTAAGGTAGTGGTAGGGCGATGTCACAAGTCGTTTCGGTTGAAACCTTCGAACACGAGTGAATCGTGATGCGAGAAACAATTATAAAGACAATAGAGCCGGCTGTCGCTTGGTTAATAGCTAAAAAGTCAGATCAATTTAACGATTTCACCCCACCCAGTAAAGAGGTTGTGGAAGTCTAAAGGTATAACTCATTACAGCCACCCGGCAGCCACTCCGCACCGACTCGCCCTATAACCAAGGCGATCCGGTGACGGTACGGAGTTGATATAGTGAGCGCATGTCCATACAAGTCCATATAAAGAATACTAGCCGCAGGAGGTAAGACATTTTGGCGCATCAGTTGAACTGACGGACGTCCAAAATTTGAACGTGTGTGTCGAATCGCCACCATGCCAGAATTTTCCGACTAAACTGACGCGAAAAAAGGTCGTCAATGGCCACCTTTACAGGCAGTAGCTCTAAACTTTGTTATTCAGCTGGATCCACTAAGGCTGGAAGCCGAGCCCAACTTAGTTGGGTAAAGGCTAGGGAGATGATTGTAGGAAGGGGGCAGTATGACAAAAACACCATAAAAGTTATTACTCTGTATTTATTAACACAACTACTGTGACACATTATTGCAAACTGTCTACTTCTAATCGTTCCAATAAATATTAATACATTGGTATATAACTCGTGTTAGTGCACTACTATACATATTATTGTTACTTTTTGTTCACCAAACCCCTGAAAAGAGAACTCTGTACTCTTTATTATGAACAACTTTTACAATGGGGCCAACTCACAAGTTGCACTATCTCTTCTCAGCGTTCTATAGTTCCTTATAAATATGGCTATTATAATTATGCAGAGTTCACTCCCCCGCTCATGGCTCCGCCACCGGCGGTGTCCGATGCGGACCGCGACGGCGACGACGACGACGTTCCAGAAGTGACCGAGGTAGAGCTGGGAGCGGCGGTGCTAAGGCTTAGGGCCAAGAACACCGCCCCAGGACCCGACGGCCTACCAGGAAAGGCCTGGGTCTTGGCCTTAGGGGCTCTCGGGCCTCGACTAAGGGGGCTCTTTAGCGCATGCATGGAGGAGGGCCAGTTCCCACTTCGTTGGAAGACCGGGAAGCTGGTCCTTATTCCGAAGCCGGGGCGTCCTGCGGACTCTCCGTCCGCGTACCGGCCCATCGTTTTGCTCGACGAGGCGGGCAAGCTCTTGGAGAGAGTAATTGCGAGCCGTCTCGTCGAGCGGCTGATGCGGGTGGGGCCGGATCTAGCGGACGGCCAGTTCGGCTTTCGCAGAGGACGCTCCACGGTGGACGCCATCATGCGCGTGCGGGCCCTCACGACAGGGGATGCGGTGGCACGGGGCAGGGTCGTCTTGGCGGTGTCTCTTGACATCGCCAACGCCTTCAATACCCTGCCTTGGGGGTGCATAGCGGCCGCATTACGGTATCACCGAATGCCGGCCTACCTCTGTCGTGTGGTCGAGGCCTACCTGACGGACAGAGCCGTCATCTACCCCGGTCACGAGGGAGTGTGGAGTCGACGAGGGATGTCGTGCGGTGTTCCACAGGGATCGGTCTTGGGGCCGCTCCTGTGGGACATCGGGTACGACTGGGTGCTGCGCGCCGACCTTCCCGAAGGCGTCAGCGTAGTGTGCTACGCTGACGACACGCTAGTCCTAGCGCAGGGAAGGTCGTTCCAGGCGGCGGCCGACTTAATGTCGAGTGGGGTTGCGACAGTCGTGGACAGGATCCGGCAACTGGGACTTGAGGTGGCCCTGCACAAGTCCGAGGCCATGTGTTTTCATGGCCCTCGGCACCGGCCACCTCCGGGGTCTCAGATAACGGTAGGAGGGGTTCACATCGGTGTCGAGTCGACGATAAAGTACCTGGGACTTGTCCTCGACAACCGATGGAACTTCACGGAGCATTTCCGACGTTTGGGCCCCAAACTGGCGAGGGCTGGAGCTGCCCTCAAACGGCTCCTGCCCAATCTCGGCGGCCCAAACGCCTCCTGCCGGAGGCTCTACGCGGGGATCGTGCGGTCCATGGCCCTCTACGGGGCTCCGGTGTGGGCGCCCAACCTAGCCAAGGCTCCGGCCCGGCTTCTGAGGGCGTCCCAGAGGGTCATGGCGATTCGCATGGTGCGGGGATACCGCACGATCTCCTGCGAGGCGGCATGCCTCCTTGCCGGCACTCCGCCGTGGGATCTGGAGGCAACAGTCCTTGCACACACGTACGAGTGGCGCGTGGAAGTGCAACGCCGGGGCGAAGTCCTGCTGCCGCGGGTTATCGCGGCACGGCTCACGGAGCTCCGGCGAGATCTCAGGGCGGAGTGGAGACAGCGACTGTCGCAACCTAGTGCTGGGCACGCCGTGATAGCGGCGGTAAGACCCCTCTTTGAGGAGTGGCTGGAGAGGCGCCACGGCGCTCTCACGTTTCGCCTGACACAGGTTCTCACCGGACATGGTCAGTTCGGGAGGTTCCTGTGTCGGATTCAGGCGGAAGCGACGCCTGGGTGTCACCACTGCAGCAACGGTCGCCTGGAGGACACGGTCGAGCACACGGTGGAGGTGTGCCGCGCATGGGCGGACCATAGACGTGTCCTCGTAGAGGCGATCGGCGGCGGTGACCTCTCGCGCCCAGCGCTGGTTCAGGCCATGCTGCGGGGCGAGACGGAATGGGATGCCGTCGCCTCCTTCTGCGAAGCAGTTATGCTAGTGAAGGAAGCGGCGGCGCGCGAGAGGCAACGACGAGCCTCTCGCCCCGGACAAAGACCCAGGCGAAGACGTCGAGAGTCGCAAGACGACTACCGGCCACCGTAGGCGCGGTTCTGCGGATGGCGAGCGATGGGTAGCTCGCCGCCCGGCTAGGACCAGGACCGCGTAGACGGCGCGTTTTGTTCCACGCGCGCCTCAAAGAGAAGGAGTCAGCACAGGAAGGGGCCCAACAGGGCCAACGCCTGCCGGGGTTGCGGAATGTTATGTTTATAACTGTTACCGTGACCCTGGAACATAAAAGGCAATCGAAGGAACATGAGTGGGTTTTGGTCGGTGGGAGTCTGACGCGCCCTCCCGCCGCACCCAGGACGGGAGCGGTCATTGGATGGTTTCCCACTCACCAAAAAAAAAAAAAAAAATAATTATGCAGAAATATTTTTATCCGATGTAACTAAGGGTGTTACCACACCAATCAATCGATCGTCAATCGATGCCATCGAAATAGAATGGATTAGTCGACGTGGATCGATAGTTTCTACCACGCCAATCGATCGATTGGTCGACGTCGATCGATTGGTTAGTCGACCGGTATCCATCGACCGGTATCCGTCGATCAATTAAAGCTACCACACCAATCGATCAACGTCGACGGATATCGATCGATGGCATCGATCGACTGTCGATCGGCTGGTGTGGTAACACCCTAATAGTTTCAATAATTAAGGCGCTGAAAGTAACAATAATGTTTTAAGCTATAAAGCGTAAAACTTTTATATAAAACCAAAGATATCGAGCAACTGTTTTTTTTTAGTAACGCCTAGGGCCTAGACAACTGGCATTGTAGAATAGATAACGAAAACGAACAAATTGTCAAATGTATGGAATTGACATAAGCTTTCGCTAAACAATTTGACATCTCCATACATTTGACAATCTATTCGTTTTCGCTATCTTTTCTACAATGCCACTTGTCTACGGAGGCTGTTTTCGCAGTAAAATTGTTCATAATGATGAGTTCAAAACCCCTTTTCAGATATCTGGTAAACAAAAAATAAGGTTGAATAATTAAGCTACAATTTACATTATATACACTGAGCTGCTTAGGCCCTGTCCATAAAAGGCGAATTCGCCGCGAATCGTTTCGCGCGAATTCATTCGGGCGTTGGCGAGATACTAGGCACCAATACATCGCGTCCACAAGCATCGTGTGAATAATAAATTCGCGCGTAATTCGCGTGCAATTCGCCAGACTCTCGGCTCGCGCGTGATTCGCGCGTAATGCGCGCGAGTCGAGATACTAGGGCCGCCTTGTTGCGTACAGATTTCGCGCGAATTTCAGAGCGAGTGCACGTATAATGGAGAAAGAGAGAGAAATAGAGCGCCAACATTTTGATACGGAATTCGCGCGTAGGTACGCTCTTTCTGGGCGCAACATTCGCGCGTGATACCTCGCCCTTTCTGGACAGGGTCTTAGACAAGAGTCGAGGCTCCACTGTTAGCAGACTAGGCGTTTGTTTGCAGTTTATTGCACTACTAGCTATCCCTCGCGGTTTCACCCGCATTATATCAGATTTTTGGTTACTAAAAGAAGAAAATAAAAAGTATTCTATGTCCGTCCCCTGGTCCTAAGCTACCTCCCCACCAATTTTCAGCCAAATCGGTTATGCCGTTCTTGAGTTATTAAATGTGTAACTAACACGACTTTCTTTTATATTATATATATTTCATTTTTTTAAACTGTTAATCTTTTGAAACACATGTGAATTTTCGAAATTTCCCAAAGATTGACTATTAATTTGTTTGTCAAGTTAATATTGTAAAAATGGTTGATTCATTAAGTAACTGCTCGGCCCTGACTCTTGTCATATATACGCATAATACCTACAAAATATTTACATGTCAAACATGACTCTTGATATCATTTTCATACATTTGCATATTGTCTTAAAACTGCGTAAGAAATATTAAAATATGTCTTAATTACACCTACCTACCTAGTGGTAGTCAATTCAATGTAATTAAAGAAGTTCCGTTGCAACCCAGTTGCAGTTTAACATAAGTTAATAAGAAGTTCAGTTGCAGGAAAGATGTAGTTAAGTTAGGTATGAGTATATGATGATTCTAAAGACAAAAAATAAGATATTAACGTATTTTTGTCTTTAAAATCATCATAACTAACTACATTAGAAATTAAGAATAGGCGAAACGACAAAGAAATGAATTATTAGTCCGTCAATTAGATTATCAAAGAATTTGGACACGTTTTTTCACGTAAACGAAAAATGGTGACGATGTTCGTTGAAGTTTTGCGTGACACCATAAGGCCCCACTTTGAAACTTTGAGACTCTTATTTTTCTTTGTATTTTTTATAATTATGTGTCCAGTATTTTTGGAGCGTCTAACGGACGGACTAAAAATACTGGACACATGAATGGCATTTTTTATTGTAGTTGAAAATGATGTTATAAGTAAAAAAGTGTAAATAGGTTACCCAAAACGAAATTCTATCTTCAAAAACGGCACACTAGCACACACATACATAACACGTCAAAGTAGAATGACATGATTGAGGTAGTGCGAGTGAAAAAGAGATATAAACGTCAAATGTCAACGCGATTCTCAGTATCATGTTTGTCAATTGGCAAACTTTTAAAGTGCCACTTTTTGACTGCGTATAACCTATCTACACTTTTTTACTTATAACATCATTGGTAGTTGTCCCTATTAGCCATTTCCCGACCATAGCAAAACAGCACGTGTTTTACCTACACGACACTCCTTAATAAGGCTTTTGTGTTTCTGAATTGCGTGAGTTAAATTTTGGACCAATAATTTTGAATAATTTAACATCATCATGTTTGAAAACTTGTCTTAAACTTAACTGCAACTGCACCGCAGCACAACTACTTTGTTTACGCCAATTGGGTCATCGGACGTGGTATTTACATCAAGTTATTTAAATATATATTTATGTCTATACAAAATGTAGGTACTTGATTAGCTACATAATATTTATATAGATAAATATTTATATTTATACGGTGGGTTCAATTATTCAAATAAACACACTATTAAATCATCGCAGTTTAAAGACTTTGTTACACGGGTGAGGTAATATCGACAGATCGATATAACCACTATCGAGGACTGGAATATAACTGCCGATAATATATTTGAAACCTTCGAACGCAAGTGATTCGGGCGGGACACAGTAGAAAGACAATAGCGGCGCGACAGCCGGCTGTCGCTTGGTCAAAAGGTTAAGTTGTTAAATCTCTATCACTCAATGTTCGTTGAGCTTGTAAATAGATACAGATTTGATATTAACTTTTGTATAAAGTAACATGTAATAATAAGTCAGCATTTGAAATTATCGACCAGTCGATATTGCCACACCTGTACGGCGGAGACTTAACACAAAACCAGCTTCTTTAAAAATAAATGTGTCATAAATTATACATGTCTGCCTATTTACAATAATAACTTACTAAATTACTTGACTACAATACACGTGAGATCTAAGGGAATGTAAAGAAAACGATAGGTTCGTATATTACAAGAATAACGTCGAACGTTAAGGCACACGTCTTAATAATATAGGTCCTTTACACAATGGCTTAACACTATACGCCTTACTAATAATCGCTGCATAAAGTTATGACAGGTTTATACGTCAAAAAATGTATGGTTACACAGGCTTTATTCATGACATAACTTTACACAGTGATTATTAGTGAGGGCATAATGGTGTATAACACAGTAGTACACATTAGAAAAAACTAATGAATGTCTTCAGAACATTGTTCCTTTCCTAACTGTTATCCCAAATAAGGACAATGGTGCCGATTCTCTTGTTCATAAACTAACCTAAATTTAAGTGCCATTTTCTCTTTCCATTTTATTAAGAATGGTTTTAAATTTTTTATTTTTTAGTGTCGACTCCCAATGTCTGACAGCGAATTACAGTATCTTTCAAAGTAATTTATTTTCCAAATAAAGCTACTTACAATCTTATAAAACGAAAATAGAAACTTGAAGAAACACACATATCGTCAATGTATATTTCGAGGTTTTTTTTTTGGTGAATTTTTCGAGAAGCACTGAACCATCGCCAATAAATTTATATGGGACCACCATTGAAGCATGACTTATTAAACAAAAAAAAAGAACCATCAAAATCCGTTTAAAATTGACGGAGATATTGCGTAACAAACATACAAAAAAAACATACGAATTGAGAACCTCCTCCTTTTTGAAATCGGTTAAAATCAACTGACTAGTTTCACTCATAGAAAACTTGACGAACTCTCGTATCCTATAATGTTACTCAGTATCTGTGTATCTTGATAAAAATTACTAGCCAATGCGTATAGGACCGTTTGGATATAGTTATATTGATCTAGAAAAATCCATGAAAATTAACATGGAACACAATATTTTTTTAAATGAATGTGGATTTGGTGTGACGCTTGATTTCAAAACATGGGCGACTAGAGAAGTCTCTATACGACACCGTATTATCCCATGACCGTACTATGAACGAATCAGGCACTAAATGAAATATACTTAACATGCTCTAGAATGTCCAATAGAATATTTCGAAATACCGTACTGCTATACCACCAATACCTAACTCTTGTATTTCGCGGTTGACTGTATCGACCGCCTCAAATCAACTAAAAAATATTTTTATTCGATCGTTTACATAGCTTTAAAACATTTATAAACCTATATAATAGTATGTAGTATATTTCAAAAAGAAGTTAAAATTGGATGAATATATTGAAAGGTACAGTTCTAAAGCATTAAAATTAAAAAATATATATTAAACTCTCCTTTAAAACACGTGAATATTCCGTATTGTAAGCGAGGGTGTTGATCGGTGACGAAAAGTCTATTGGACATCTTAAACTATTCATCCCAAATGCTTTTTGCCTGACCTGTTTCTAGTTCGGTCATGAAACGGTGTAAAAATCAAACTGCTTGTTTTCTTACAATTGAACACTTTGCAGCTACCAAAATCAGAGTGAAGCTGACATTCAATTATAAACCCAAAACTCTACATGTATAATGTGCATATTGCTATACAATTTATTGTTTTTTATGGAAATACACTTCACTGTAAATAAACTGTGCAGTCTAATATTGCGGGAACTAAGTTTGAACCACCTATACTGCTGACGATTGTCCATAACGGTACAGTCAATGTGTGTCGATTGCAATGAAGCTCGACGAGTCCCGGAGAAAACGATTCAGCTGTCTTGAATCCCTCTACATATTAATCAGCAACGAACAGGTGAAGAGTAAGAAAACTAATTTCCCCTTCAAATCAAAAGACCTTGTATCAGAAACCTAAAGACCTACCAACACACACAAACGTACCATTGAGGACCTTCACAGCAACACATTTAAGCAAGTTCAGGTGTTAACACATTGAGCTCTAGCTCCCACTGATCCGCTTAAAGTTACATGTAGACCTTCAAATCGGACCTATTAACACACTAATGTACCGTTGAAGACCACAGCATCACATTTAGGAATGTTCAGGTGCATACACATAG
Source organism: Athetis lepigone (assembly GCA_033675125.1). Taxonomy (NCBI): domain Eukaryota; kingdom Metazoa; phylum Arthropoda; class Insecta; order Lepidoptera; family Noctuidae; genus Athetis; species Athetis lepigone. The sequence continues at coordinate 2,805,986 of CM066222.1, read as the reverse complement.
GGTACTTCCCACTGGCTTGCTTCAGGTTACGTGTGAACCTTGTTGTTATGTTGAAGGACCACGCGGTCTTGGAGTAATGCGTCATGGGCTCGCAGACGAAGGGCCTCAGCGCTGGCGAGACGGGCCAGCGAGGGGGACGGCGAGGGGGGTGATGGGGGGGAAGATGGCGACGGTTCTGGTTCTGGAGGACGCAGCGCTGGCGGTGGAAGGGCGAGGACGTACCTGTTGGGAAGGCCACATTGAGTTTTGATATTAATCTTTAAAATTATAAAGCAGCCCATTCAGAAGAATGGGCTGCTATATAATTTGGTTGCCAGCAACCATATTTTTTTGTATGGCATTCATTACTATTTGAATTTGACTTCAGAAAATCTTGACCTTATAATAATGGCTGGCTCAGCGTCGTGCTTCAGGGGTGCCAGGACGCCTAGCGCCCCCAGTTTGGTGCCTAGACCTAACGCACACCACTCGTTCCCGTGGGGTCTACCACCATATTACAACGTCATTACACATACCTATGCAGCAAAGGTCTGAAAGCGGGCTGAGTGTCGTGCCATAGCGGTGCCGGGACTCATAGTGCCCCTAGCTGGTCACCTAGACCTGGTGCCAACCAGGTGCCAACCAGGTGCCAACCTCGGGAGGGCTACCTCATTATTACAACGTCTTGTTACATACCTATGCAGCAACGCTCTGAAGGCGGCAGCTGGCTCAGCGTCATGCCACAGCGGGGCTGGGACGCCTAGGGCCCCCAGTCCAGCGCCTAGACCTAGCGCCCACCATTCGCCTCCGGGGGGACCACCGCCGCCCCATTCGCCTACCACTGGAATAATGTTATCTATTAGTAACTTTCTTGGCGGGTGCCGCTTAAAACATTGAATTGTAATCGCTAGTGCTAGTGACATAGCGTGATGTTATATAGCCCATGTATACTCAGTTACACACTGAAAAAATTTTCAAATAGTTGTAATTACGGCAATACCATCCAGAGTCTCTACACTACTTTCTTTCTAAACAGCAACTTCGTATGAAACGTTACTTATAAATATTGACCCTAACTTATCAATTTAACACAGACGGCAGTCAGTAAAAGCACCCCTTGACAAAATCAAGTATTGGTAGGTAGATAATTGAATGTTTGCATATTATAATATGGTTAGGGCAGGTGACACTGATAGTCTGATATCGTCCATGACACAGTAAAACTATTGTAGTGTACTACACCTGCCTTTACTGGTACCCTTGTTTATGTTTATTATAAACCGAAGAGTTATTGATCAATTACAAACTTTATTTTATTGAATAATTTAGTTTGATCTTATTTTTTTATCTTGAACATCGCCGATATCCCATGGAGATGTAAATTGAAAAAAACTAAATGGTTTTTTTCACAATCATATTGAAAAAATCTTGGCACCGTTGTTTTTTGAAAAAAAAAAGCATTTTAAGATATTTAATAACAATAAATGGAAAATATAAGGAAACAAAAAATAATTATTACTACGATTACGAAACAAATGGTCAACAAATAAAACTTACATACACACGCACACGCAACGCGTACAGTCACACCCAAATGTGCTAACAGTCAATAAATATCAACCAGTAAACGGATTGCCAACAATCGTGTTATCGGGGCATCGCGTAAACAGGGCCGTCATTATACGCGCATTAGTATAATGATGGTCTAATATCATTCTATCGAGCGTCATAAGCTGGTTTTCGTAACTATTACTTTTATTTTGATTGTTGGTAGTAGAAGCTTTTTATAAAATAGGCATTTTACAATAGTAAGTATAATTTATTTTTTGGTTAAATACATAAGCTTGGTTACAGGAAAGTAATGTGGCAATTGCTTATGTAGGTTTTAGCGAAAGTCTAGTAGGGGTAATCATTAGGTGTAGAATAGGCAAAGTATATTTAAATAAACTTTCAATGATTTCAGAATCCTATTAAGGAATCAAAAATTGTCTTATTGTTATTAAATATGAAGTCTAAAAATTAAAACACAAGATTGCTTAAATTAAATAATTAGCTTGAATTAAATAATTACCTTTAATTAAATTTATTTAATCATTAAAATCATTTTCAGTTACTCAAATCCTGGTAGGGGCTTAATCGTTATGTTTATGGCTTTATAGCACTCTACTTAATTAATTCCCAAAAGTTTTAGTAAATACACTACTTATATTCGTATATCCTATTATACCTTTAGTCACTGAAAAAAAATTCCAACTAGGTAAACTTAAACTAATCATTGTAAACGAACTATAAAATCACAAAACACTTCGTCTACTAAAGATAAAATAATAAAAATCTACCCCGGCCACCGATTAAAAGTAAATCAATATATAATGTGCACATGTGAAGTTTTAAAGTAACGGTTTAAATGAGGGGAGCGGTGTGTAGGGGTGACGGGCAATTACGTCGCAATCGTTACTAATTGTCGGTGATTTCGGTGTGACTGACACCCACACTGCGATGTATTGCTTTTTAAGGTTTACACATGTAATATTTGGGCAAGTTTGAGTCGGGATGGCATACGAATGGTTGCGTAGTATGACCATCTTATTTTAATTCAATAATAATTAAGATTGAGCTACAACACGGTTCATTTGAAACTTTAACTGCAATAGATTTTACTGTCTTTGTAAAAAAATCAAATTATCGACTACTGGCAGACTGACAAGGGAGGCTCAGTAATAACGGCTCATTAGCATCCATTGGTTACATACCCTAAAGATAGACTGTTTTTCTTTAATTTAAGTCATTTAATGTTGCAGCAACAGTCTTTTCTAAGACGATCCAGGTTTATCCGCCCGTGACTTCGCCTGGCCAGGCCAACAAAAGCACTTCCGTCACTAGTCTACATGTTGGCACGGCAACACAATTGTATAGACTTCAAAAGAAACTTAAAACGTCTGAGTTTGTTACCTACGCCGTTTTTTTTAGAAAAGCCGTTGCTTAAAAATAAGCAAAGAAAAACAATACTGACATGAAAAAGTATTATATTTAAGCAATTTACAAAATAAAAACCATTTATTTTAAAAGTAATTTGGTTCATATCAAATCAACAAACTAAATAAACTAAAAAAAACGATATCAGCTACTAATTGGGCAATTACAAAAATTTTCCGAACGACCATCAACCCTAGATTGCTTGCTCACACCGCCGATACCGATCGGTAAATGATCGGTAAACATCGGGTGAAATCACATTCGTATTTCATTACCACTCTGTGGCCGGTAAACGGGGACCAATTACGCGTAACATATAACTTGTGAATTTTGATGACGACTGTACCTCGTGTCATTATAGCCCGTTTGACAGGGAAAGTATTTTTCCAATGTAATTATGTGTTTTTACTTTGGACTAATGTTGTTTTAGAAATAATAGGAATTTGAACGGTTACACGTTTCGTTTTTTTCGTGTAAAACGGTGTTAGTTCGAATTAAAGAATGGATTGTTAATGCCCTGTCTTTAGAAGTGACAGAAGGAAGTATTTGTTAGTTTAACTGATCGCTTTCTCAAGCTATGTCTGTGTTAGACATTATACTTTATAGACATGTATATGACTGTATTTGTTACAATTGAAGGTTAGGGCCTATGTCGCGCTAGATACACCTATTATAATAATTACCTCATCAAAGTATTTTTCAATTATTAATAATTTAATAATGGAATTACGTTTGCTACTCCAGACGTTGGCTTCTGACTACCCGTGACGACTGACTAAGATCTACGATCCAAAAATGTGGAAAACACACCACCCCCTCAGACTTCAAGCTGCTGCTGATTTTTTTATAATGTATAAAGCCGGGTCCAGACGAGTGTAACGTGTAATGTAATCCGCCATGTAATGTAACACGAATTCTACGTGTGGACGGCACTACGAGCATTACATGTAACGCTCGCGCGGCGCTCGGGGTTGATCCATCGGCTGTCGGTTTTTCGCGCGAATACAAAGGCGCTTGCAGAGCTAGTTTGGACCGCGTTCGCGACGTGTGCACGTTCATGATGTGGAGTGACGAACAATCGCTTGAACTTATTAGTTTGTATCGAGAAATATGCATGTGGCATGTTCGTAGTAACTGAGTGGAAACAGCTTTGAAATAGTTTCGCCTACACAATTTGCTTTGAGGTCGTGTGCCGTCCACAGTGTTGACGCTTAATTACACGTAATCTTACATTACACGTTACACTCGTCTGGACTCGGCTTAACGTCAATGAAACTGACCGAACAAATCGAAACTTGGATACAATTGGAGACAATCTATTTTACAATACCCTAGACAAGTGGTATTGTAGAATAGACTGTAGAATGTCAAATTACTTAGCTTATGTCACATACCATCATCCCATGCATTTAACCATCTTTACTATTCTACAATGCCACTTGTCTAGAGGGCTAATCAGTTAGTGAACGAGTAACTAGTATCCAGGGTATTAAAAAAAAAAACAAACAAAAAAAACCAGTATAGTGACACATATTCTCACCGTGGTCGTGGTGCATAAAAGGCGCATGATCCCTGCCGAGTGCCTTTTCTCGCTTGCGCCACTTAGCGCGTCTGTTTTGGAACCACACCTGCGAACAAATTCATTGTTAAAATCTAATAGAATTTTCTTACTAAAAATTTATCTTGGCAGTCGAAACCAAAGACTATCTAAAAAAATGTGCTTAAAATATTCTTGTTCTTAATGGACTTCATCCGTTATAAATTGACTATTACATTAAATTTTAAATCGATTCGAATGAAATAGTTTTAGTTTCAGTCAGCGTTGTTTTAGTCATCACTAATAATTATCTTTCAGGCAAGCAAAATACAAGCTGCATAGTAAAAGTCGTTAATTATAAGTTAACAGGTTGTTGCAAAATAATTAAATCTGTTAAGTCAGAAAAGCATGCCTTTGCACCAGGAGATCTTGAACACTGCGGTCCAAAGCATGCAGTTGTTAATTTACTACGATTTGTCAAGACCGCTAGAATTTTATAGCCGTAGAATCCTCTAACAGGCAGACATGACCAAGCAACAGCATAACAAAGCGATGTAGTTATTGGTTAGTCATAGCCAAATGTTTACTGTCCCGAAATCTGAACGAAAAAATCAGAACTTGAATCTTTCCGCATAATGGTTCCAATCCGAGTTGTTAAATTTTTTTATTGTGTAATTGTTGGCAATTTGACGCCCTCCCGCCCTCCCCCCACTCGTCCGCACCTCTCGACTACAATGGATCCGTAATGAAAAGCAATTACGCATACGTGGTTTCCATTCCTCCACACCCATATACCATAATACACCTTCCACCGCCGCCGTAAAGTCCACTTTCGAACACAATGGAACGGAGAATAGAAACAAATTGAGCTAGTCGAGCCACATTGCGCTAATAAAAAGACATTGTAGAAGGAAAAATTGGTGTAATTTCATAATTTTCAAATGAGACCGTTTTGCAGAGTCGCTGCATTCTTACAATGGTAGTCGAGTCGACAATTACGGGCTAAACACCTCGTACTGGAAGTTGGGATCCATGGGCTGGCTTATCAACTAAATGTTAACTTTATTATCTAGGTCATTTACTAAACGAAGGGACATCCTGGCAATTTGAAGTCTTCAAAAGTGTCGCAGGATCATTTCGTGCATGTAACAAAACCATTTCATAAAGTTTTCTACCACCGGTCAGGCCTGCATTCGCAATACGCAGCCATGTTAAACCCGTTCTTAAGCAAGACAATTAAATGTTACTTAACACGTATTCTGCCGTAGCTATATCCACTTAAGCATGGTACGGTAGATAACATATTACATACTTATTTTTAAGGTAAACGAGCCAGCGAGATAAATACCGCATCCCATTATCATCCGCATCACCAAGGGAGTCAGGGTTACGTTGATGACGCCTTGAAGGGCTCTAAGTCGTAACGGCGCGGATCTATCAGCGCTGAAAACTGATTACCAGGATAGTAGTGCGTGATGAGAAAGCTTGGCCAAAGCGCGGAATAACAGACCTCTAAACGTCGAAAAATTAAGGATGGAATTTAAAAGAACTGCGGGAGTTGTGGTGACGGAATTCAGCGGCAACTTCTTTTAAGTTTAGTTTGATAAAATCCACCTAATCATATTCTATTGATAATATTATCAGTGTGTTGTATCTATAATATTTGTCAGTACAGGTATTTCGATTAATTAGTAGTCCTGGTCGTTATTCGTAGAACTTTTACAGTCGTTACGGGTAGTGAGAAACCAGAAAATCTGACTAGTCTAACCCAGAGGTATCGTGTTACCTAATTACTGGTTTGTAAAGGTCTGATAGGCAGTCGCTCCATGTAAAACACTGGTATTCAGCTGAATCACCTTAGACTGGAAGCTGCTAAGGTAAGGAAGGAACTAAGAGGTGGGTGATTTTGCTCTCTTGGTAAGATATTTTAATGACTGTTGCAGACAGAATATATTGTTATTGAAAGTAGTGTCCATGGAGTATTGTGCTTGTTTTTCTCCATAACCACTAACACATTTTGGACCAAGCAACAAGCTTAATTTTTTTGACTAACCAACTTTGACATTTCATAAGTGCCTCTAATGGTTTAAGTGAAATAAATGCTTCAATTTGATGCACATTTCCCATGCCACCAGCAAAATTCATCAATTAAACATGGACTTAATTCGTCAGGCTCGTCAAGAACTACTCAAATTGAATAGACTCGTGTCGATTACACAGAGCAATCACTAGACATTTTTATTGAGACCCACTCCATTTTATTCTCAACTTAACCGCACGAGCTGAAAAAGACCTTACTGCTGTGTGTTGAAGTTGCTTTTTAATCGGTAAGGGAGGGTAGAAGTACTCCATCCTTTGTCGGCGAATGGCATCTATGAAGTGGATTAAAAGCAATTTGCACTGCGTTGAGTATGATTTAAGAATTGTGTGGCACCCCCAATACTTAGATATCAATAGGGCTGCTACTTCACAACTGCAAATAAGAATGCTCTTATAAAATGCCTTTGCTATTAAGTTCGTGTGGTATTTTGAGTTATATTAATATAGAGTGAAATGGAACTTTTGTATAATGTCAGTCGTCCAAATCCGACTACCCTTAAACAGAAAGAATTTTCCAATCCGACAGATAGTTCTAAAGATAGTGCGTTTAATAAACAGGCGAAAAATGACTGAGTTTACTTTTACTTAAATTACTTATATATTCAACAAATCCCATCCCAAAATCTCAAAATTGTTGGAGTTACGAAGTAGTCGAAAAAGCTGTTGCATGTTTTCTACCAAACACTTATCAAAACTGCTCTTTAACTTGGATGCTCAACCATCTCACAATCAAAATGATTCACTTTACAAGTTCTATAATATTCTGAATACAAGCATCACAAAATCAGGTCCAAACATTTTCCGCATCCAAATCGACCAAATTAAAGGATGATCACCGCATCTACAGACGTCTAAATCATCCAAGTTCCCACAAATCCCTCAAGTGTGGTGTCGAATACCTACTTACTATTACTCCCCTCTCCCTCCCTTTCCTCAGCCCCCCCCCCACTCTGCATGAAGTCCCTAATTACCAAATTGCAGGCGCTCGCTTTAACTGCACCTAAAGGGCACTTTGCGCCAAACCGCGCTTAATTTAACCATTGTTATTGAGATTACGAGTAATTATGGAACGTCCTTTGGGATTTAATTAGGTTGTTAATTGATATGTGTCATGTGGAGTGAGTGGTGATTAGTGATTAATACAAAAAATCGAAATTATTCTCTTAAGAAAAAAAACCAAAGAAAATAAATTATTCGGTTGTTTTTTATTTTTTCGCCTTTTTTTTATTTTTTATTATTATTGACACACTCTTAAAAGAGTTTCAAAAAATATGTTTACGTATACCTAAATGTTAACATAAACATTATTTTTATTTATTATATGTATTATTTAAGTCTGAAGTCAATCTGAAAAGATTGCATTTAACGGCTGACTCCCTATTATCGACATGTCAAAAAAAAATGGGATTGGATTTCGAGTGGATTTCGACCACTTGGCAACCACTAGTAGTAATGCGCATAATTTGGCGCTTCTGTTTATTGAATAATAACTTTTACTCGCGACTTTATAGCTAAATTAAGCTATTCACTGTCAGTTATCGCGAGATCAGATGAAATCGCAATATAAAGGCACTGCTTACTTGTCAAGATGGAGTGCACATACTTTAAACTCTCCCCTTTCAATAATCTTGCAGTTCCACAATATCCTCCTTCCCAAGACACTGACTATTTTAGCAATACCTCTGAAACGTCCAAAATTAATATTTTAATGACACGTCTGCGACGCTGCCACCAATGAATGGGGGTAACGAGCTGTGGAGAGCTTCTACTGCGGGATTACGCAACACTCTGCTATGATGATGCCGAATTACCTCCTCAGACATCCCATGGCACATGGAATTTAGTAACATAGGTACCAGTTATTCGTTTTTGAGATTAAGAAACGGTTATGAAGAGACAAGTGATGTTTGAACTTTTTAATGCAATGTATCCCCTGACTGGTCAGATGGTCGCTCGACGGAATGCTGGCTGTGGAGTACTAGGTCCGATTACCAGATTGTTGTTGTTGTTGTCCTAAGGCACCCCGCTGGTGCAGAGGGCCCCAACAAGTTTTTCCCAAGCACGCCGTTCCCGCGCGATTCTACGAGCGTGTTCCCATTTAAGTCCTCCCTTCCCGAGCTCCTTGTCCACCGATCTCCTCCATGTGTGTACTGGCCGTCCGCGTCTTCGCCTACCCTCTGGCTGCCACTCAAAGGCGATTTCAGCGGTATTAACATCTTCCCTACGAAGAGTGTGGCCAATCCACTTCCATTTACGCTGGGCAATTTCTTGTAAAATTAGATTGATTCCAGATTGTGCTAAATGTTATTGAGGTTAGGTTTTCTATTAGGAATTTCACTGTTTGGAGTTGGTGAACTGCAGAGCAAATGTATTTTTCTTCTTTTGCTTTCTTAGACTATATAGAGTGACAAAGTCCTTGTAAGCTTCAACGTCATCCGCTCATCTTCACCTGGGTCTGTCCGTGACTGGTCCGTGATGTCATTGAAAGCTTTCCGGGACCCACATTATAGTTGATTATCGAAATGATTTCGTTTAACATACAGCAGATGTGGCCGGCCCAGTCCTATTTAGGATTGGCTGCCTATCGATGACGTTCGCTATTTGTACTTTGGAGCGCCTTGTCGTAATGCGGTGCATTTTGGGACTCAGACTAACAGCTTTAATGTTTGAAATAAATATGACTGCTACCAACAGCACAATAATACCTTAGAAAAATACTGAGCACAAAACGACACTTGCAAAAAGAACTTTAATCGAGGCGCAAATCGCAAGCAATGGAGAAAACAATTAAAGCCTCCATTGCGAAGTTGAAAAGAACGGACGCCGTAATGCACATTGGCTATTATTATCTTTTAACGGAACTTAATAATTTCATTCTTGTACAAAACGCTGTTGCAAGAGGCCTGATTACAATATCTGCGACAATTAGCGAAGGAGCCGTGGTAATGTGCCGCTGACGACGCTGCAAACATTAGCGCTCTTGCGATGAGAGCGTAATGGCGCGCGAATTAACGCGCATTGTGCGGCCACTGCAGCTGTGACGTCACACGACTTTGCACTTAATGCGATTAACTGTGCTCTTGTTTTATGCAATTGTGGTTATAATTATAGAACTATAGTGGTGGAAGATTAAGACGTGTGTTGACCACTAGGAAAAACTCAAGAAGACCAATTAATGTCGTAGATATAAAATACTTTTGTGAATGAAGAAGATAATATCTAACATGTCGAAAATAGCTAACATGCTGCTAAGCATATTGAACCTTATTATTTGGGGAACGGTTGAAACACACATTAGGAAAAGTTGGTGACAAACTTATCTCGACATAAGTTTACGACCAAACTTTAGTTAATGCTCCGCAAAATCAGGAAACAAAGTGATTTTAAGTGTTTTCATTTTCTCATAGATTGGCTTCTTGCTTGTTTCAAATCTTGCATTTTTTCTTACATTTTCAACTGCTTCTACCAAACTGATGAAAAAGCTTTTAGTGGGCACTCAATAAATCAAAATTCTGCGTACTCGTTATTCCACACGGACGAAGTCGCGGGCAAAATTTTGTAATAATATAAGTAGGATTTTCATCGTGTCAAGTTCAAACGAAATATCCAAGTTTTAGATCTATAAGCACCAACACAGGCAGTTAGTGCTCGCTAGTGCAACGCTCCTGTGCGGCTTAGCCGGTGACATATTGCGGTAAGCGGGAGACCATTGTGAATATGACGGGTTAAAGTTTATAACATCAACTGTCTTATTCCGAAACCCACGTTGTTATATTTCAACTAGCTTTTGCCCAAGCTTCGCTCGCGTTAGAGAGAGACAAAAAGTAACCTATGTCACTACACACCGCTTCAACTATCTCCACATAAAAAATTACGTCAATTCGTCGCTCCGTCTAGTCCTTAAAGACCGACGAAAAGACACACTTTCGCATTTATAATATTAGTGTGGATTGATAAAAACCGAAACCTACCTACCTTTTTCATATCGTGTCAAACGAAACGAAATCTCCAAGTTTTAGATCTAAAAGCACCAACACAGGCAGTTAGTGCAACGCTCCTGTGCGGCTTAGCCGGTGACACATTGCGGTAAGCGGGAGACCATCGACAATTTGCTCGCATTGTACGCCGCGCGATGAGAATGGGACTAATTTTAATTACCGCACCTCACAGACAACCCTTTGCAATTTGGTTAAATATGCGGTTGCATATTTCTATGCAGATGCGTGTGGTATGGTCACAGTTCTTATATAGGGTAACTAATACATTGACACATGATTTTAAAAGTGCAATTGTTTTTTTATGGATGGAATCTCATCAATTGACTTCTCCCGCTCTGGGTGGTTGTGCGGCGGAAGGGAGGGTCAGACTTTGACTGACTAAACCCACCCATGTTCCTTCGGTTGCCCTTTATGTTCCGGGGACGCGGTAAGTATTAGAACTATTCCGCAACTTAAGTGAAAATTCGGTTGTACGAAATTTTTGGGACGATAAACTAAGCAAAAGATTATTTCTAAATGATCAAATTATAATTTGAACCTAATTTCATCTAAATTAACTTAACAAAAATTATTATAATATGGCATTATTCAAAAAAAGACTGCGTAACTTTTTAGTAGACAAAGCATATTATAGTGTTACAGATTTTTTATTAGAGAAAGACATTGTTTGACTATTTTATATATTGTATTTAGTTATAAGAAATTGTGACATTACTGTATTATTGACTGATGAATTTGAATTAACTTTTTTTTTATTTATGAATGAATTGAATAGTCTAACATTGATTATAATATTAGTGAATGATAAGCTAGAATTATATTATTAAATGGTAAATACTTATTGGTAATCGCTTGTACTACTTTTGCATGCCCTGTAATTGGCAAAATATGGCAGATTTTTATTATATTATATTATGTACCACCTTATTTGTACCCATATTTGCAAAATAAAATATCTTTATCTTTATCTTTTAACAATGTTAAATGTAATGTAAATTACAAAGATAATTACAATAATTAGCAACATCAATTTAGCCAGTCTATTCATAATTTGCGGTAACACAAACATTTCATAATGAATGTGAAACAGATTTAAATTAATTAAAATTAGTAACTAGGGATGGGCCGAAAATGAATTTCGCCGAGTAGTGATAGATTATTCGGCTAAGCAGATTATTGCTTTCCAAGAGTTTCGTTCAATAGTAATGCATTTTTCCTACGACCCTGTATTTAATTTATCCTACCATTTTTAGGGTTCCGTAGTCAACTAGGAACCCTTATAGTTTCGCCATGTCTGTCCGTCCGTCCTCGCTTAATCTCTGTGACCGTTAGCACTAGGAAGCTGAAATTTGGTACCAATATGTATATCAATCACACCGACAAAGTGGTAAAATAAAAATTGGAAAAAAATGTTTTATTAGGGTAGCCCCCCTATATGTAAAGAGGGAAGTGATTTTTTTTTTAATTTCAACCCTGTCGTGTGATATATTGTTAGATAGGTATTGAAAAATTAATAGGGGTTTACTAAAATCATTTTTTGATAATGTCAATAATTTCGGAAATAATCGCTCCAAAAGGAAAAATCAAAGCGTCCCCCCCCTCTAACTTTTGACCCGTAGGTTTAAAAAATATGAAAAAAATCTGGAAAGTAGAACTTTATAAGGACTTTCTAGGAAAATTATTTTGAACTTGATAGAAAGAACAGTTTTTGTACAAAAAAGACAAAAAGGTTGTACAAAATAATTTCTGCGTACTTAGTATGTCAACGTAACAAAAGCCTTTTTTTAAACTTATAAGTGGGAACAATTATTGTGACGGACGGGAAACTACGGAACCCTACATTGAGCGTGGCCCGACACGCTCTTGGCCGGTTTTTTTTGGCTTAGACTCAATAATATTAACAACAAATATAGCTTTTTTTAGTAAAAGCAAAGAGAAAATCCGTTAAACGGTATCAAAATTATCACGACTGGAAGATTTTACAGCGGATGAATCGATCGGGCGAATCGATGGCTTTTTAAATACAAAAACTGATGTACGGTTATAACTGGTCTCTGTTAGTTCACGAATTATCAAAACTCAAACTCAAACTCAAAACTATTTTATTCAAATAAACCATTTACAGGTACTTTTGAATCGTCAAGGTGTCAGTCTGTCAGAAAAATGAAGCTAGTTGCTCGTTCCAAGGAGTAGATCTCATGGAGAAGAGCGAGCAAGAAACTCCATGGACACTCTTTTAAAAATCAATAGATTACAAAAATTTGGTTACATCATTCATTGTAGAATTTAAAGTACTATGTGAGAACAACGTAACAAGTCATAATGTAAGAAGAGATATTGTAAATTTAAGGAATCAAAACAAAATTTAAAATAACTGTCGTATATCGTTTGTAAAATTGTAATTTCAATTGATAATTAATACATCATTATTTAGGAATACAAAGCAAAGTTTTATCCGGCCTTTGAACTTTTAAAGCAATTTTAACCTCTGAGTTTGTTTCGGTTGTTCTTTTCAGAATAGCCCGTTAGAATTATGGCGGCCCCAATTTTTGCTCAAAATAAGTAAACTTGAAGTAATCGGTCTACTAATTACTTATTACTTACAAGTTTTGGGCGAAACTCGGCTCTTAGTATCGACTCGTCGGGACATCTCTATTAATAATGTTAAATGACATTATTAATAGAGTCACTACGTCACTTAATAATTAATTAATTAGGTAGTTGAACCTTTAGTATCCACGTTAGAATATTACCACAAGATTGCGAAGGTATATATATATTACAGTCATATATATTTATAACTATTTATGTCAAAATTTATATTATGGTGACTGGTAATATACACGTGACAGTGCTCATGATATCCAACAACTTTTACTATGGGAACAAACCTGAAATCGCGAAAAAAATATCAAGAGTATATACAATGTGTAACTGAATTAATGCACTTTGAGAAAATAGTTTGTTCAGAATCGTTTACTGAATCGATTTTTGTAATTTTTAATATGGGTAATATTTTATCCCTAAAATAATTAAAACTACGTAAACTGCTGTCACACTTCCGCTGTACACTCAAAACTAAACAAAACAAAACTACTACGCTAGACCCTTATGCAAGTGCGACTGTGTACATGCGTAGATTTGTAATGTGACTATAATTTTGTCCCACCATCTGTATAACTAATTTATATAAAAAACAGTGTTTTAAACATAATAATAAAAATTCTGTGTATGTATTATGATTATAACATAATATTCAAATTGGGGTGTCTGGTGGTCTGCGTTTATTCCGGGACATGTTGTATAGAGTATTAGAGTTAGATATTTTTTCCGCGTTTTCGACTTTGCTCCCATAACAAAAATTGTTTGTTTTCACGAGCACAAACACGTGTTTAAATACCGTATAAGTACTAATTACTAGTCACCCTATAATTATTATACCTACAGTTTAAGAAAATAAGGTTTTATTCCTCTCACCTGCACTCTCGCCTCACTCAAATCCAGCCTCATGGCGAGTTCCTCCCTGGTGAACACATCAGGGTACTGCGTCTTGTCGAAGGCCCTCTCCAGCTCGTGCAGCTGATAAGTGGTGAAGGTCGTCCGGCTGCGGCGTACCTGCTTGACAAATAGCGTACAGGTCGATGGGAGAACTTACATTGAACCAGTGTCCGAGGTTGCGGAATAGTTATAATAGTTACCGTGACCCCGGAACATAAAAGGCAACCGAAGGAACATGAGTGGGTTTGTGGGTTTTAGTCAGTAAAAGTCTGACCCGCCCTCCCGCCTTGCCCAGGACGGGAGAAGTAATTTTATGATTTCCAACTCACCAAAAAAAAGGGTCTAAATCAAATTCAAACTGTTTATTTTCATTTCATAAGTATATCTTTTTTTTCGGACCTTTAGATATATATTTTTTTTAGAAAAACCTGTTAACTGAATAAAATACGGTTTAGATAAATTATCTAAATGATAATCTGTACGTACTGCCATCCATTTATATTTTATCAGGCCATCCCACCCTGCTAGCTATAGTAAACCCGAGGCTGTTGGGGCTGTCGCGCACCTGACGACGTTTCAAAGACGCTATTAGACCATAAGAGAGCAATTTGGAACGTCATATAAGAAAAATAGATAAATTTAGTCACCCATTCCAGAAGGTTGTCTCTAATGGACATAAAGCTCCATACTTAAACACTTAATTATAAGTAACAATTTAGACAGTAGTATTAGACAGTCGCGTAATTGCCAGAAGACTGATTTAGCTTGCCATGTCTTGTGTCTATTTGTCTAAATCCCCTGTTTTTCCGCTCACATTAAGGACCTTTGAACCCAACCAACATTTTTAGCGGGTGCTGGTATTTTGAGGAGTTGTTTCGAAAACTTTACAAAATGAAGCTTCATGCTAAAATTCATCTTTCGGGGAATTTGAACATGATGCAAAAATTCCCATGTCCCAATCTTTATCCTCCGCTAACTTAGCTTATATCTTAACTATATTGCTGACTCTGTCTTGCCCTTATACTTTGTCAGTTGTGAGACAAAGACATGAATATTACGGTCAGCCAAAACATAAGCTAAGAAACGTCTAATCTCAGGCTTAGATAGATAAACGCGGTTAAATATTTTAATACTTACTTACGTTTATTTCTTCGTTTAGTTCTTACCCATGACTTTGTTCTTATGGAATTTTGGACATCGTTCGCGACATAATTGCAATACATAAGTAGCTTATGTTCTTTCTAGAAGTTACAACTTAAATCGTAACAAGTTTTATTAAAACCGGTTCAGTAGCTTAGCTGACTGATAGACAAAACAGACAGTCAGAGTAACTTGCTCTATTATAATATTAACTAGGGACCTGCCTCAGCTTCCTTCATGTTACAAATCTTTGAATATTCTGGCTTTTTCTCAACTGTAATATGCATGTATTATCTATAAACTGCATTATTAAATAAATAAAACAAATAAATAAATTAAAATCCATATTTTTTGTGGGAGTGGGAAATTATCAAATTACTTCTCCTATCCTGGGCGGGGCGGGAGGGCGTGTCAGACTTTTACTGACTAAAACCCACTCATGTTCCTTCGGTTGCCCTTTATGTTCCGGGGTCACGGTAACTATTATAACCATTCCGCAACATTAAAATCCATTAAGGTGAAGGGTTAAAAAGATCTAACCGAAAACAGAGAGCGGAAGTGACTTAATTTTATACTATACTAGTTGCCTCCCGCGGTTTCACCCGCGTTAAAATGTTAAGGGTAAACAACCCTTATCACTTAGGGGTATGAAAAATAGATAGTAGCCGATTCTCAGACCTACTGAATCTGCATATAAAATTCGGTCCCAATAGGTAAAGCCGTTTCGGAGGAGTAAGGTAACTAACATGTGACACGAGAATTTTATATATAAGATAAAGATTATAAATTCAACAATTCAGATCAAGTTACCTTGCGCGGTCTGCCGGCGTCCAGCGCTTCTAAATGCTCTCCGTGCTCGCTGTGCTCGCCATGGCCGTGCTCGAGGTCGTTGTGCTCGCTCAGCTCGTGTTCTTGCTCGTGCTCGGAGTCTGAGTGCACCACGCTCTCACTTTTTAGTTCTATTCGGTCTGGGGAAGAAAGGAGTTTTGTGTTATAGGTGTGTGATTTCAGCTAAATCTTATTTCAGACTAGCTTCTGCCCGCGGCTTCGCTCGCGTTAGAAAGAGACAAAAAGTAGCCTATGTTACTCTCCATCCCTTCAACTATCTCCACTTAAAAAATCACGTCAATTCGTCGCTCCGTTTTGCCGTGACAGAAAGACAAACAGACAGACAGACAGACAGACACACTTTCCCATTTATAATATTAGTATGGATACCAGTCTTCCATAAAGGGGTTTTAAGATGTAGCGTCATTATATTTTTAAGGCGTTCTTTTTCTTCTTTCTGCCCTTATTCTATTTTACTTGGGGTTGGCGCAACATGATGTTTTCTACCTATATCCCGTCATGTATTCACTTACTCTCTTTTCTTAATTTTAGGCGCTCTTGTGAAAAAGAAAATAGTCTAAGAATCTTGTATGAAATCGAACATTTCAAACCAATCCGAACATTTGAACATTTTCTTCTTTCAAACTCATGGGACAGAATGACCTTCGGGGTCATAAATTAACAATAGTGATTATATTGAAAAATAATGAATTAAAAAAATACTTTATTACGTATTTAGAGATAAAGTAATAAAGAAAGCTGTATGGGCAGTATTGACACAGATAAACACATTGTAATCCCTATATTAACTACTGAGAAACAAAACGCAAAAAATATTTAAACTTGCATTAAATGTAGTTCCCACTCTTCACATGATTGACATGACGTAATCCTGTGCTACTGCACTAGCAAAACCGACTTAAATCTCATCACCCTATGTAAATGTTCAACATTGAAAATCACAACTTAACTCTTCACATTCAAAGTTCAAAATCCATTGTATACCCATGACCCCTGCCTAACAAGCAGGATTTAACAAAATACTCGTATTGTTGAACACTTAACAGCGCTTTTTATGCACTATTTATTTATACTAATTCTATTTTTGTAAGAGCTTTGATACAATTGTATGAAACGTCAGAATGAGGGCACAATGATGAATCAATAGTGATTATTTGTAAACGACCGTTGATGGTGTAATCCTGATCTTATAAGGACCCTAAATTGCTTTGTGATTTGGTTATGAAATAAATCTGTTGTTACTATGTTATTTAGTAAAGCGTAAGTCCATCTCTCTCATTTTAAAACTTCGAACACATGTGTTTCCTGATACAATAGAGACACAATACCAACTCGACAGCCGTGTGTCGCTTGGTCGTTTGTAATTTTATTTTTAATCGTGTACATCGGAAACGACAAGCAATATGGATTTTATATATTTTTATTTGGTAGTTTACTTAGATTACAAGACTAAAAAATAACACTAATAAAGTATTAAAAAAGAACTTGAAAGTGGCTAACCCAAAAGGGAATTTCGATTTCCGCCCGCCCGGCCGCGCCGTATCGACACTTGGTGAGAAATCATCTATATATAAACGTACATAGTTGACGTATCAACGCACAGACCAAACCTCTGGTTCAAGTGACACGAAACTTGGTAGGTATGTTTTCGTGAAGGGTATGTCCACTAAGAAATAATTTTGGAAATCCGTAAATAAGTTTTAACATTTACGCAGGCAAAAGCTAGTGGCTTAACAATAGTAATGATTTTAGATTTTTTAGAAGAAAACTAGTGTCAGCTAAAACATTCTGCTCATTAGAACTTAAAATAAAACTTTTAAAGCAGATCAATAAATTAACAAATCTCAAATTATGTTCACTGTTCACAAACGAATATGGATCTTTACCAGAATTAAATGTTTTTTTACACTAAATCTACTATATACTGTCTTTATTAGATCGTCTATTACACACATTATTACATAGTAGGTAAATCCTTTTTAAAATCAGTAACCAAAACTATCCGAAACTTTTTTTGTAGAGTGGGAAATCATCAAATGACTGCTTTCGTCCTGGGTGTGGCGGGAGGGCGTGTCAGACTTTTACTGACTAAAACCCACTCATGTTCCTTCGGTTGCCCTTTATCTTCCAGGGTCACGGTAACTATTATAAACTTTCGGACATAAAATTTTGTCATATCTATAACCGGAACTATTCAAACATTTAGATGGCATAAGAAGCTGAAATATTCTCATTTTCATAACCAAATCTATCCGAAACTGTAGAAGTTGTGAAAAATGTTTCAATATAACCGGAACTATTCGAAATCCGAATGGTAAATCGTACCCAAAACCAGTATAATATTATTAATACATTCGGATCCATATTTAGATCCGATTCAGATCCGATTCATAACATCAAAAGTGCACATCGTCCATGCGTGTTCGATATTAATCCTGTCAAATTGGCTCTCCAGGTCCTTTTAACATCGATAGAATTTATAAAAGCCGTGCTACACGTTTTGTATCCTATTTACTTGAAATACAGTCTAAAGTCATTTGTAGGATCACAAATAAGCTCCTACGAGTGCATTATCCGCATCGATTTTATTTATACTGTTTAAAGTATTTATCGACAGTCCTATAAAGTAAAGGTGTAAAGATTTTTAGTTTGTTTCTCAGAAAAGATTGCTTTTGATACTTTTAAGCTTATCCGCGGTAACCGGCGGGGTTATTACCTATGAAACAGCAATCAGCAATATTGGCGCAGTGATCGCGCGGTCACTGCGCGATTAATCACTTAACGTCAAAAAAAATCGTATTATGTATGAACCGATTGCTAATCGCTCGCTGATTGTTCTAATGCACTTATTGCTACGATGACGATAAAGTAGCAAACGCTGGAACTAATTAAATATCACCTTTAACAAAAACTTTGCTCTTAAAAACCATATTGGAATTCATATTAATGGTAAATGATCTTCCGACGGTTGTCAAAGAGGCTCAGTGCACTCTATTTGCAGATGACCTAAAACTATATCTTGCTGTTAGGAACAGGGAAGATTGCCAAAAGCTACAGCAAGATATAGATAGGGTGGTAACCTGGAGCAATAAAAACAATTTGCAATTTAATATCTCAAAGTGCATGACTATGACATTCAGCCGGGCACTCTCTCCGATTACCTACCAATATCAAATTAACGAGGTACCAATAGCTAAAGTGTCCGAAGTCAGAGATCTAGGGGTTACCTTCTCCTCTAAACTAGAATTTCGAGAGTATGTTACTAAAATCTGTAAGAAAGCCTACAGAAATTTAGGATTTGTGCTTCGGGTAGCCAGGAGCTTTACTAATATCAAGGCATTAATTGCATTGTATAACTCTTTAGTAAGGAGCCAATTAGAGTTTAACGCGGTCATCTGGTCTCCTCATGAAACTAAATATAGTATCATGGTGGAGAGAGTGCAGAATAAATTTATGAGATATTTATATAAAAAAAATTACGGAGTATATCCATTTTACCCAAATAAGTATCCTACCTTATTTATCTTGGGTATGTTAGGATACAATGAGTTAAAGGTGAGAAGGGAGTTAGCGCTAGTCTCATATATCTTTAAGGTAATAAGGGGAAAGATTCACAATCCAGACGTATTGCAACAAGTATACATGTGTGTTCCAGACAGATAGGTGTGGCGGCGGCGGCGGCCGCGGCTGCTGGCGGTGCCGCGCGGCCGCACAAAGCTAATGAATGAAGCGCCATTTACTCGCGCACTCCGTATCCTAAATAGTATAGCAGGGGATATCGATATATTTTGTTGTACTCTGGGTGAGTTCACAGTGAGGGCACTGTTAGAAATAAGTTATGTTAAAAATGATTAGATGGCACGGTGTAATGGTAGTTGTAAGTTGTCTACATTATCGCATTAGGTGATAAACCTGTAAAGATAAATGTATGATGGAAATAAATAAATAAAAAATAAATAAAATATTAAATACGAAACCACCAAACGAAAAATGCATATGTTAGTTAACTGATTGCTCCACAGAGGCAGCACTATCGCTAGATTGCTATTTGACTTGACGTATTTTGAATTGACGTTTATATAGCAAAATTATCGCGAATTGACGTTTATATTGATAAATTATCCCAATCGCTCAACTTCTGCAAGATACGTAATCCCAGTGCCGTTCGGGTCTAATAGGCTTGATTTTTCTGTCGCTCTCAATTATTATAATATTAACCGATTCTCACATTATATTCACGAAATACTAGCATTCCGCCGCGCCTTCAGTCACGTTAAGTTGTGTTGTTGATACTTCATTTCCGTATGTAATTCGGATCTGTATGTCATTCCACAGTTTCAAGTAAATTAATTCAGTATTTTAATTTGTGAAAGAGTAACAAACATCCATCCATCCTTACAAACTTTCACATTTATTATATCAGTAGGAATCCGTACTTTAATATTATAAATGCGAAAGTAACTCTGTCTGTCTGTCTCTTCTTCACGCCTAAACCAATGAACCGATTTGAATGAAATTTGGTACAGGTATAGTCTGGGACCCGAGAAAGGACATAGGATAGTTTTCATCCCGGAAATTCCCCGGGAACTGGAACTATTAGTCCACGCGGACGAAGTCGCGGGCAAAAGCTAGTTACTAATAAACCTTTTACATGAAGCAAAACATCCATTATCCTCACGAATTGTCCGTCAATTGGTAAAAACCGTATTTAAGCCCTGGTACGAGTATATCAAAGAGAGATCGTCTGAGACGCTGTCGCGGCGAAAGAACTTTGTTCTGTGTTAAAGACACCCCTTTTTCTAAAAACTCGTACTTGATACCAAACTTAGGATCCTGTTCGTATTAATAAACGTGATTGTTTAAGAGCTCAATTTCCGGATTAGGTGTACGTCATCAGCCGATGGTAGACTGGATTAATAAACGAAACTCGACACTTAAGTATACAAGAATGGGAGTACTCAAGATGGCAAATCTTGGAAACTGAGATGTGTTTATTAATAAGCGACGATCTTGAGCTTCTGTCATCGCAATAATCCGGTATCAAATGATATCGCACTTGAGATCGTATTTGAGTAACGTCAATTAATACGGGCCTTACATTAGTTAACACTTTCAGCAATAAGACAGGCTCTCCCTCTGAGTAGCACATTGTCGTTTTTACCTCTCCTTACATATTTTATGTACAGAAGTAGATAGATGTTGTTTACCAAGAGCTAGCGCCATATTGGTGCTGATTCTCTTGTTCATAAGCTTAACTAAATTTAAGTTAAATGCATCTTTCTCTTTCCATTTCTCAAAGAAAAGGACAGAAGATACATTTTAGTTTAATCCTGTCAAATTAGACCGCCGTTTTTTCATGGTCCTACTTATTTGTCCTATTAGTAGGACCACGAGGGAGACCTACTTCTGTCTGTCCTATTACGTGAAGAATCAAAAATTTACCTCCTGTATAGGCTGTGTATAGGTACTTATGATAAGAACTACTTAGTGATTTAAATAGTTAGCCAAATGAAATGGAAAGCGAAATGACAAGCGATGCATCACGTCGTCGAAAAGAAGATATAGATCGAGATGATTTTATATTAACATGTCAATTACAGTTAATTCACGGTGAAATATCAGTAGGCCACTTTTTAGAAAAAATTGGATGAGGCTGTCAGTCTTGTTTATTTGCTTTTGTCTTTTGTTCATAATATATTATAATATACAGGTGGTATAAATATTCGCTGTTGTTTGCTTACTTCTTTAATAATCAAAAAATAGGACAGGCAGAAGTAGGTCTCCCTCGTGGTCCTACTAATAGGACAAATAAGTAGGACCATGAAAAAACGGCGAATTAGACAGCGCCTGAAGAAAATTGACGTATATTTAGTCGCCATGTTTTTAATCGCGCCCAAACTAACTATGGAGTATCTAAATTTGACAGGACTTAACTAATATTTTATCTTCTGTCCTTTTCTTAATTAAACGGGAAGAGAAAAATGCCCCTAGTTTAAATTTTCGTTACGCCATAACTAAAGCTAATTTAGTTTAGGCAACAGATTCTTTCTACTAAACAAGACCTCGTTCAATAAAAAAAAAATACGTGTACTAAGAAGCAGTTTTCGGTAATCTTAAATACCTGGATTAAATAGGGGATGAAAATTTATACAAACACGTATGTAAACAGCAAGTACAGCTTAAAACTTATACTGTAGAGGTCAGAGGGACCTCCATTGTACCGGGGTAACTAATTACGTTAATCAAAGATATTTTGCATAATTTATTACTTACTTGTCAGCAACTTACTTGTCAGCCTTAGGGACTGTCAAGTCTTTCTTAATATTTCATCTCATCATCGAGAACGAATCTAAAAAAGGTTTTATTATGGCAATATCAGCCAGTATCTCTACAATACTTTCTAAATACCATACCCCCGTCTATATTAAAAAAGTATTCAATTCCGTTTATTTTCAACCAAACCATATTTTTAAGCACTGCATCACCCCACGTTGCAACGATAATAAGGCTCTGACACAATAGCGTTATACTAATAATCCTCAAAAGGTTGGTCAAGTGTGATAATAACCAGAAGCACTATTGTGTTGCCATTGTTAAAAATCATAATATTTCGAGATGAACCTTTGTTGCTATGTTGTTGGTAGGCCGTTATTAAACCATTCATAATATGGATAATTACAATACTGTGAAGAATTGGGTATTATTCATCAATAATCTTTCTTAATTTAACCCTAAAAATCTAGTTCATTTTCAATTTATTTTAAACTAGCTTTCCGCGTGGAATAATAGTTCCCGTTCCCGTGGGTTTTCCGGGATAAAAACTATCCTATGTCCTTTCTCGGGTCCCAGAATATATTATCTGCACCACATTCAAATCGGTTTAGCAGTTTAAGCTTGAAGACGAGACAGACAGACAGACAGACAGACATACTTTCGCATAATATTAGTACGGATCAATAAATAATTAGGCAATGGAGCTGCTTACTTAGTGACGTCATAAGGTGTTTTTCCATACAAAATGTATGGGAGAATTGCGTTTTGACAGCTCATAAAAAGTGCGTCAATTGATGGCGGTGTAAAAATAAAGTATTGCTTTTTAAAAATAAGTGAATAGCGAGCAAAACTTGGACTTTAGGTGCCTTACCAATAAACGCTGCATAAAGCTATGACAGGTTTATACGTCAAAAAATGTATGGTTACACAGGCTTTATTCATTGCATAACTTTACACAGTGATTATTAGTAAGGGCATAAGGGTTTTATAGTTATTTGTGATTAAACTGCTACTTCTCTTACGGACCGACAGAGTATACGAAGGAACGATTTGATTTAAATACTGAACTCTAATGCCCTTACTAATAATCACTGTGTAAAGTTATGCAATGAATAAGGCCTTACATTTTTTGACGTATAAACCTGTCAACTATGCAGCGATTATTAGTAAGGCGCTAAGAAAGATGCGTGAAAAAACAAAACTGTAACTCGAAGATTCTAAACTATAGCAAAATTAAATTATTTGATTACGATCAGCGATACGCTCGCTGTGTAATCCCTAATAAAAGGTTATTTTTATTAATTTAACCTTAAGACGACCAAGCGACAGCCGGCTGTCGCGCTACTATGTCATTATATTGTGTCGTGAATCACGTGTGTTCGAAGGTAATAATCTTCGTTTATCATAATAATATTTGACGCCTTAGCTATTACGACTAATGATCCTCAAAAGCTTGATCAAGTGTGATAATAAACAAGAGCACTATTGTGGCGGCTTTGTTAAAAATCGTTATATTTCGAGATGGATCTTTGTTGCTATCTTGTTGATTGTAGGCCGCTAAGCTAGGGGCCGTCGATAATAACCCCTATTTGTACTTTGTTATGGATTATCATGATTCTGTGAAGAATTGCTGTTTAAAAGCTAGTGAAATGCGAGTTAGACGCGAACTTAAAGAGTTCTGTTTTTTTTTAATTAATGTAGAATCACTAAAATCGCTAAAATCATATTTATCAATCTGTACGTCAATATGTATGTACATTAGTCACTTCCACAACTGAGACGAATTCAATGACACCTCATTTTTTTATTTATTTTTGGTGAGCGTGAAATCATCCAATGACTGCTCCCGTCCTGGGTGCGGCGGGAGGGCGTGTCAGACTCTTAGTGACTAAAACACACTCATGTTCCTTCGATTGCCCTTTATGTTCCAGGGTCACGGTAACTATTATAAACGTTCCGCAACCCCGGCAGGCGTTGGCCCTGTTGGGCACCTTCATGTGTTGACACCTCATATCGAAATCCATTACACGGTTTTGACTGTAGAGTGTGCCAAATAATGAGACATACGTAGGTATATGGTATACGCTCGAAAAACATAACCCTTCTTTCGACAGTCGGGAAGTGTGAGTTACAGTCGGACTTAAAGTAGTTATTTGTTGTTATTAAAGAATACAGACTAGTAATACACACACTGTAAATTTCTCTCGAAAACGCAGACAGAGGAGGCTGATTATTAGGATAATAAAACTTTTTGTTCTTAAAAACTAAACTTTAATACTAAAAACAAAAGTAGGTACGAAAAAAAGTGGCCTGAGATTGCCATTTATTCCCATTCTAGCTGTCCACAGCGATTATTTATTAAGTTAATAATCGCCCGTCGAAAGGTTAATTAAGTTTAAAGCTCTTGTGTCTAACTTAAACGAACTACACATTATTGTTACACCAGTAAAATTCCCCTCCTGAGAAATAAGTCTTCCTCTATTTATCCTTACGGATAAACATTTAACAAATAAAAATACCCATTTCAAAAATGGCAAAGAAATAAATGAACTGATTTTAATCCAGTATCTTCCTTTAGTTGTGCTTACGAATCCGGCAATTTACTTAAATTATTGTAACATTTACGATTCATTAGTGCTTTTTAATTTTATTTCGGACATCACTGACATCGGTAAGGTTAGGTAAAATTAAGGAAAAAGGAAAACATCGTGAGGAAATCTGTACTTCGCCAATCCGCCTTTAGCAAGCTTGGTGATCAATGCTCGTACCTTTGCCTTTTGGCCTTCAGTGGGAGAGCAAAGCTGGTTTTATTATTATTGAGAATGTTGTTAGTTTTAAGTCCTTAGTTTTGACACACATGAAATTACCAAATTAGCAAAACTATTTTTTTTTTGTAACACTAGTATTCCAATAAAGGGTATGCCAAAGTATACATAACTTGGCTTAAAACCGTTAAATCATTGCTTTTAGCCAAGTTATGTACCTATACTAAATAGCAAAAGTCTTGAGTTTCAACTAATTTTGACTTTGACCTATCACGACACTTTCTGTGTAAAGATAAATGTAAATAACTGCTACCACTTCTATTTCAAAAGAAATTTTAAATATAAGTAAATCTTGTAGCTTTTAAGTAAGTATTTAAAATTCGCACGCATCTTTATTAATATTATTGGCTGATGAAAAAAATTGACCAGAAACCAACGAGAAAAATATCGACTTTTGAACGTTAGATTAATTATTATTGAGATATTTACGAATTTTCCAAGTACATACTTACAATTTTATTTTTTCTGGCATTTCGTAAATATTTCATGGTGAAAAAATATGAAATCCAAGTCGATCAGGAAACGTTACTTCATTAGACGTCAGACAATGGAACTAATTTTCTTGTTCACAAATTAAAATAAATAAGTATAAGTTCAGTGCATCTTTCTCTTTCCATTCCGTTACGAAAAGGATAGAAGATACATTTTAATTTAGTTCTGTTAAATGAGACAGTACCTGATGTAAATCGGCGTATTTTTAGCAGCCATGTTTTTCATCGCGTCTAAATTATAAATGGAGTGTTGTAACTTTGGTGATTACATTACTGACAAAGTTTTGAAATAAGTTATTAAAGGGCCGATTTTTCAATCGCCAGATAACTTTTATTTGAAGAGTATGTTTGATGTTTTGACAGCTTTTGTATAGAAAATATTATGTCAAACTGCCATATTTATTCCTCAGATAGAATGATGATTGAAAAATCAGCCCTTAATATTTTTAACTAGCTGCTGCCCGCGACGTCGCGTCGTCTGCGTGAAGGCTTCAGATCCGCCCCCGTAGGTGATAGCGTGACAATATGTAGCCTATGTTTTGACCCGACCTCTTAGTAATATCCCTGCAAAATTTGAACTAAACCCATGCAGTACTTTTTGAGTTTATCCCGGACATACATACAGACAAACAAACAGACAAAAATTCTAATAAAAACTATATTTATGGCTTCGGTATCGATTGTAGATCACGCCCCAAGTATTCTTTAAAAAAAATATTCAATGTACAGTTTTGACTTTCCTACGATTTTATTATATGTATAGATTGAATGTATTAGCGGTGATATTGTGCTTTGCGTACAAGACACGCGCGTATGTTCTGGCGTTCAAAAGGTAAGTGGTGGTGTTTCAAAATTAGTTAAAAATGATAATGAACAATAACTTTGACTTAGCCATAATCCGTCTTTATCTCAGTAGAGCAACAGTGACAGATAATAATGCTTAATTAAACTATTTTTTCAATCCTACTTTTTCCTCATATTCGTTTCACCTCAGTAATAAAAGGTTTCCTAGAAGGTTATTAGAGCCCACGTTTTTCGAATTTTATAAATTATTCAATTAAAATATTTTATATCCATCGTTCATATTTCCGTAACTAAACAGTTCCCAGAAGGACCCGCTCAGTTTTGACCAATTGACAATATTCAAAATAAGTAAATAAAGAAAACCCTGGATTAAAAGATTTATAGACTTTTATTAAAATGTCGGGCTTCTTCTTTTGCTAATCTCTTCATAAATGGTCCCCAGGTATGGCCCAGCTAGAGTAAAAAAATGATCGCACTTATGACCTTTTTATTTTTACACAATATAAGTCGAACTAGCTGCTGCCAGCGGTTTCGCCTGCCTGTAATGAGTAGGTACTGCAGTGGTTCTTCCCAAGCTTTTAAATAGTAGTATTTATTCAGACTTATTTGACACTTATCATTATGATTTGCATTTTTTTATTTATGATTTGCATTACTATTAATCCATGTAAATTAAAACCTGTATATTAGTGAAATGTACATTTAACCTATTTATATTAGTGCATAGTTTCATCAAAATCCGTACAGTAGTTTATACGTAAAATAATAACATCCAAACATACTTTCGCAATTAAAATAATAGGAAGTAGCCATCTTACTTTCTACTATTTATGTTAAAACCACAATCATCATGATGACTTATTAGTATCACATACCCGGTTGTCTGTCCGTGTGTCCCAGTATATTATCTATGGTGTAAGCTGCACCGCGACGGCCAGTTTCTGACATAATTATCGACCACTGCACTTCACTTATTGTTTAAAACATTCAGTTCTTTCTAAAGTAGATAAAAATTAAAACCTCTCTATAAAGTTCAACAATTAATATTGTCCACTAATAAACACTAATTTTATTTTAATATTAAATTAATTTGAGACAAACCGCGTAAATAGTTAACCCGTGTAATGCGACCGCGAGTTTATGACTCAAATTGCAAACTTTGACTGACGACTAAGTGAAAAGCTTGACTATCGCTTCCTCGACGCCCGCTTCTAGACGCAACATCACTAAATATTCTGACTCTTTCTCACGCACGTCAATATAGGAATAGCTGTCACGCTCTGTAGCCCCGCCTACTCGCTACGATTGGTGGATGATGAAATGAATAAGTTAAGGGCAATGAATGGATTAGGTTATGAGTATCGCGCGGTGATTCAAGAAGTATAGTTCAGTGATACTCTGTACATGATTGTAATTACCTATTTTTAATAGACTTCGAATAAAAAGGAGATTCTATGTCTACACGTAGTTTTTTTTTCTGTCGGTAGGGCTTTCACAACATTTATTTTTCACTATTGACGCTTTAGTTAACTGATTGACTAATGGGCTGCCAGCTGACAATGATTCGATTCCTGCACCGGGCAAATCGTGTTTGTTCTTCTTAATCTTCTAAATGGATATTAACATTTTGTTACCTATATTTTATAAGTACTTAAATAAATAAATTTGCAACAACTTTCAACTTTTTGTCTAACTGACCATCTCTTTGAAGGCGGCGGATGTGGGTGCATACTAATTAATGTGAAAAATTCTCAGTAACGAACAGTGCTTGTTTTGTTATTTGGTTGTACAAAAGATCAACGAGAAAAGATAATTAATATGTAATAATAATAATTAATTTAAAAGACAATGAATTGTTTTTGCACATTAGGATATACTCCACTGCAAATCTCATAAGCTCATTTATGGGTTAAGCTCGCCTTTGTACATAATGTTTTTTGCAACTTTTATGTGTTTTTTGTGTGCAAAAGAATGAACAAATGATTAAAATATGGTTCGTTATTTAACTGTTTATGGACTTTAAAGATGCTTCATTTTATTTCTCATTAACGAACAGACAGCACACATGCAGTGAAAGGGTTATCGTGTCGAAACACAATCTTTAGTTTAGCTAATTGCTAAAAAGAAAAAAAAAACATATTATAAGTAATATAAAAAAGTTTTAATAAGTAGCACCAAAATTCAACCAGTTGGTTTTTTATTACATTGTCTACGGCAGTCATTACCATTCAAAACCTTTAGTAGTTAAGTATGAGGAAACATAGGGATGGAAGAAAACAAACATAGCTTCATACAGGTCAAACTGCTCTTTTTGGTTTCGCCGCAGTTAGGTAATAATACAACTCTTTGGTTGTTAAATAAAACCAAAGTCGGTGGCTTTCGTTGTTTGATATTTAATTCTGTAATTCGAATTGTGAACTGAAGTCATTTTTATTACATTTTAAATACGACCCAAGTCAATTAGGTAAAACTAAAAATGCATTTTTTTTTTCTAAAATCTGGATAAGTAGGTGCAAATCATGTTGTATCCTTTCTCAACACGCCTTCCATCAATTTATGTGTAATTTATATCAATTTATGTGTAATTTATATCAATTTATGTGTAATTTATCTATAATATGTATGTAAATAAACCACCTCAGATCGGTCACCCACGAATCGCAAAAGTCGCGCCAAAGCGTTTGCCAAAGAGCAAAAGGAGCGCAGCATTCGTGGTGTAAAACGACAAGACAAAAACGAAATTATAGATGCGGGCAAAAAATCTGCCAGGCTTAACCTTTCGACAACCAAGCAAAAGCCGACTGTCGAGCTGCTATTGTCTTTCTGTATTGTGTCTCGAATCAAAAGTGTTTGAAGGTTAAAATAAATGGGCGGGTCACGTTAGCCGCATAGATACATAAAAACAGCCAACAGTTGGGCTAAGCTCCACCGAGGCTGGACCTGGAAATGGTGGCGAGACGACCTTGACGCGAACCACGAGAGCTGGTTCGAAGAAGCAAGGGAAAAGAAAGTCTGGACTTGTAAAAAGTGTAGGTATATAATTCTTTGAGCTAAAATCTTTTAAAGTGTTCTCGACTCAGTAGTCCGTAGACCTTGTTAAAATTACAGATGTGCTGAATTTTTTGATGGCAGATTTATATTGACTATATTAAGTATTTGAACGAAAATAAACCTAGGTAACTAACTACCATGTTATAATGTTAAGCTGCTGGGCAGTGATTAAATAATTTTTAAAACTGTTTCAGGTCGGAGTCTGAAATTAGCTTTAACTGCTAGATCTATTTAAAAAAGAATTCTTTCGTAAACAGAAATTGGTTCACCTGAATTAAATAAGTCATCCTCTTAACTAAAGGACTTAAATAGGCGATAGAAGTTTGTAATTTTCGAGAAAATTGGGAATAATATTTGAAAACCATAATAGCTAATCATTTCAATACACAATTTCTTTAAACGTAACTATTTCTCTTACTGTATCATTCTATATTTTGTTACAAACAAATTCGACTCCCAACGAATAGTCATACACCGAATACCGAATACTCTCCGTACCGAATATTTGACAAAGTATTCGGCCGATGTGTGGCGCCATTGAAACATCAACGAGATATTTTTGCGCTCGTTTGTTATAATGTTACAGCTGAAGATAATAAAAGTAACCGGATAATGGTGCCGATTCTCTTATGCACAAACTAACGTAAATTTAAGTTAAGCGCATCTTTCCTTTCCTTTTAATTAAGAAAAGGACAGAAGATCAAATATTAGTTAAGTCCTGTCAAATTTAGACACTCCATAGATAATTTAGACGCAATTTAAAAACATGGCGTCTAAATATACGTCAATTTTCATCAGGCGCTGTCTAATTTGACAGGATTAAACTAAAATGTATCTTTTGTCCTTTTCTTTAAGAAATGGAAAGAGAAAGATGCACTTAACTGAAATTTACGTTAGTTTGTGAATAAGAGAATCGGCACCAATTACACAATAACATACACGGCCAATGCAGATAGCAACAAAAAAAAACCTAAATAATTACCCCTGCAATTTAATAACCCACCCTACAGCCTCAGTCCAAAAATAATTACGACATTACGAAACGCGCTTTCATCCATGAGCGACCTACCAGATAATAGATATGATCCTGTACAGAGCGGAACACTACGATTAAATCACTGGCGACAGTAGCGCCCTCTCGCGCCGGAAGGAAGGAACCGAATTAGTGCCACAGACTGATCTCGCTGCGACAGAGAATGGCTTTGTTTGTCCCCATTATACAGAGCTTTGAACGTTACTGACGAGACTTGGAGGGAGATTATGTTACTTAGCGCGCACTTTGGTTTAGGTTGGTTGTCGTCTTTGTCTTGCAGTTAGCTTGACAGTTGTGTGACAGTGATAGAGATGTTGGTTAGTTCAAGTTAGGTGAGAGAAGGAATACGTAATGGTTTTTAGTGAGTAAGAGTCTGACAGACCCCTTCGTCCCCCCAGGCCGAGGACAACCATGTGGATTTTCAAAACCGAACCAAAAAAAAGTAAGTGGTAATAGTGGTGATTGTTAAATAGAGATTAGTGACTTAGGTCGAGATAAATAGTTCTACTTTTATCGTTTTTACTTTACTCAAGTTGTTGGATTAAAAATTTAAAACCCAACTCAACTCAAAGTTTATTGCATTCATGTGTACATTAGTTGTTAGAAATATAATAGGGATGACGACAACATTTAAAAAAATGGTTGCCTGTAAAGTCGGTTTTACGGGCGAAGATTTTACGTGACAACGTCTTTTACCGATCATAGTTGAGTGGGAGAGAGACGCAAGGCATTCGGCGGGCCTCTCTCTCGTTCGGTGACTCATCGTAACGTTACCGAGCGTTACACTTTTTCATAAGTGACTCCCAGCCGCAACCTAATTTAAGACGTTGTCACGTCAAAAATGCCATTCTGTTTAGTCCGTCTGATAGACCAGCTAAAAATACGGGACACGTATTTTTTGCTTGATCAAAATAATAAAGAAATACAAAGATAAAGAGCAACATAGTTCCGGAGAGGGGGCTTTTGACGTCACTGTCTTGTAAAAATTGTATCAGATCGTGACGTCGCGCGAAACTTCAACGCACTATATCGTCGTCATTTTTCATTTACGAGAAAAAAGAAAAAAAAAAATACGTGTCCAAATTTTTTTGATTATTTAACTGACGGACTAATTACTTTATTTTTCGTCGTCTCGCCTATTATGTAAGTTTCAACATGAAGGCCGGTAGGGCACGGCAACAACATAATAGTAATTTAAATTAATAAACTACATTAAAAAAAACAATACAATTAAAATTATTTCTCTTTTTATTATTACTCTTGTAGGAAGGTGAAGGTGTCCCTCATTCGATGACGTCCAGGCAGAAGACCACCAGCTCTTTGCATAGTCTTTTGACTCTCACTATCTTTTTTTTGATAAAACTTGGCAACCCTTTAACTGTCAACTTACCGGCTAAATAAAATTAAAAGGCCTACTATAGAACTTTCCGAACGCCTCCGAGATTATACATAAAACGTTGGTTAGTTACTGATTCGGCCGGCAATACTTATTGCTGTCCCCATCATATTTAGAAACAATTTACGATGACAAGATAGAGACAAAGAATAGCTAAGCCAAAGTACATCCTAAATTAGGTACGTTATTTAGCTCGGCCAAAATTGGTCTGCAATTTTAGCAAATGAGACTCCACATGCTCCACATATTGGAGTCCAGACTGTCTGTTTGGTCAGTTTTGGAATACGTGAGTAGTGACATCTAACGTGAATTAAGTGAACAAACAATAATGCTAGTTTGTTTATAAAATAACAGATGACGCTAGTAGTATTCGTAAATACTCCCGGTATGTAATGTAAAATAGTATAAAGAATCAAAAACATAGTCAATAAAATAATAATACAAAGACAACACGAAACGCTTCGCGCAGGTGGTTGAGCTAGTATCTACTGGACTGTATGTAGCGGGTTCGATTTCCGCACAAGGCAAGGTTTTTTTGAGCGTAGTAGATTTACGTTGAAGTAGTTGTAGACTCCTAAAAAAATATGAATATAAATATACCTCATTATTTATTTATGTGGATACAAGTGTATTAGATTACAAATTTTGTATCTTTTTATCCTTTTCTTTTTCCAATTCACCTGCCATGTTTTCTAACCCTTGGTTGACTACTAGAGACTGTATAGGACATTATTAATTAAGTCCGCCTTTATACCTATGCGTATAAAGTATATAATTATAAATCCTTACTAATATTATAAACGCAAAGGTATATAAGGATGAATGTAAGTATGACGTGACAAAAACTATTCAACGGATTTTAATAAACTTCAAAAAAAAGTAGCTTATATATCAGAATAACACATATAATCTACAAAACATTACGACAGTAATCGAAGACAATAACATAACGTAGACAAAACCGCTACACAACTAACAAATAAATAAGTAATATTCTCACAGTAACTTACAAGAGATAAAAATGTATTCAAAATCAAGACTACAGTCTCCAAATCTATTCAGCTCGTATTCTGTCAATTACCCACTCTCTACAGAGAAATTCTTTGTAGTAAATTAAGGCAATTTTGCGAACGGAAAATAAAATAATAGGCTTCCCATTAGAGTCTCTCAAAGACATTCGCTAATAGTCGGAAATAAATTTGACGTTCGTCTGAACCACTTTGTTCGTTTTCCGGATCATTTAGCGACGACTGCCATCAAACAACTTACTTTAATCTATCTATGTGTGGGGCTTTTTTTGAATGAATTTTTCTGTCACACTGAAATGAAAAAAAGTGATTTGTGTAGGTACTGCTTACTGACTTAATCAGACAGACTTTGTAATATACCTATCTGTAATGAGAATGGTCTCCTTCCTTCCTTCCTTTAAAAAACCAGTTTAAAAATTATCCGGGCGACGTTTTCAATTTTTCTCATGTAGAAATTATTCTCAGTCTTTGAAGCATTATTTGATGATATGGTCCAGGCAGCTAGTTTCGAGTTTGTGCATAGCGACACATTAAGTAAGCGATTATTTTTTACACGTCACACACTGTCAAAATTTCTCAAGTACCTCTGAAAAGAAATGCCGAATCAAACACAGGGTCCGTCGTCTCATTACCGACTTCACAAAAAGGAGGAGGTACTATGTTCGGCTGTTTGTATGTTTTTTTTTTTTTTTTTTTGTATGTTTGTTCATCGATTACTCCGTCAATTGTCAACGGATTTTCAAAATTCTTTTTTTGTTCGAAAGCAGATAGTTCTGAGGTGGTCCCATTGTCACCAAGTTAGGATCTGATGATGGGATCTTAGAGAAATCGAAGGCAACCCTCAAATTTTATGGGCTCACTTATTGTTTTTCGCATATTTTATGAAGTATCTTGTGTATTTGCGTATGGTTGTCACCATCTCAGTTAGCTGAGCTGATGATGGAAGGTACAACTCCTTAACAGTAAGAAGTTACTCGAACAGGCAAGGACTGTTTTAGTAAATTGTTTTGATGTTTGATAGGGCATTTGCCACATTTGGGCTCATGATCATCAAGTCATGACCTGATGCTGCAGTCAGGATAGTCTGCAGAGTAAACTAACTCCTCGACAAATAACAGCAGATATATCGTGTTTAGGCTCATTGAAAAGGGCTCGATGTGTGGATAAACGTACTGTTAATGAGGAACACCGAAGTACATAGAGACCTGATGCTGAAGCCAGGAGCATCAGAAAAAGTACAAACCTTGAAATTACAGCACAGTAGTCGTGTTTGGGCTCATTTTAAACAGGATTAAATTTTAACTCGACACTAAAAAGTAAAAAATAAAAAACTTTTTACAAAAAAAAATAACCGACTTCAAAAAGTAAAAACTTAAAAATAACTTAAATTTCGGAAGTCGGTGGCAACACAAATTGACTGGCAGAAGAAAAGACACCGACTTCCGAAATTTAAGTTATTTTTAAGTTTTTACTTTTTGAAGTCGGTTATTTTTTTTTGTAAAAAGTTTTTTTTTTAAGTTATTTAAAAGTCAAAGTCAAAGTTTTTATTAATGCGATTTTTGGTGTTACATCAGGTCTTACAGTTTTATAATATCTCAAAAATCTACCTTACTAAGGGCATGCATTATTAGTATTTTCAAAGAAATCAAAATGAATATAATTAAAAAGTACCTAGGTATAGAAATTGAAATGTCAATTATAGCATTAAACATGGCAAGATTACAGGATTATTTATGTGATTTTTTCATTAAGGAATTCGTCAATGGTATAGTAGCATTTGTCTATTAAGAATTTATTTAATTTTCTGTTAAATTGTGTCAAGTTCAAATCTTTTATGTCATTTGGCAACTTATTAAAAATTTTCGGAGCCATGCAGAGTACACTCTAATGCATAAGGGCAGTTTTTGAACTTCTCAGGCATATTTCATGGCGATACATGGGTCTTACAGAGCGGTAGCTTTGTTCTGAAGCTTTTTTAAATAAATCTCCGTTTTTCTTTACAAACAAAGCAGTCTCGTATATGTAAAGGCAAGGTAAAGTTAAAATTTTGAGAGAAATAAAATGTGATTTACATTTTTCTGTCGATTTAAACAATTACCTATAACGCATTTTATAATATACTTTTCAACCGCGGCTTTGCCCGCGTGAATACGTCGATAGTACCATCGCCTCGTCTTTAGTGTTTAAAAAAATGTAAAAAATCCAAAAATCCTTTCTTAACGGATGCTACAGTCAGTCAGTTTAAAATTGTAATATATAAAGACTAGCTTTTGCCGGCGCTTTGTTCGTGGCATCACCAGCGTGAATATCCCTACATTAATATTTATAAAAAACAAAGATTAAAATCATCATTGCCGCATTTTAGGATGTTTTTCAGCATTTCAAAAACGAATCCTCAAGACGAGACCTGTAACACGAGTGTACGACATTGAGTGGTTAATGGCGAATCCATTAGCCGCCACCACTCGCATCGCGCCGCGCTTTCGAACTTCAGCCGATGCAACCGCTTTCTCATCAAATCAGAAGGTTCAAAGTGCTAGCTGTAAAACGAATTGACTTCACAATTTCTTAGCAATTTTGTTATGTCCAATTTTGGACATTAAAGTAAAGAGTGAAGAAGTATATAGGTAACTAAGTTAGTTTGTAAGCTTGCTTGCTGCTTAGCTTATTGGGTCTTTAAGAAGTCCAAACTCGAAGTTTGCCAAAGAGCAGCGGAGCACAGTACAGTATTCTGTTAAAAGAATAAGCAGTTGGCCTTCTTTGAAAGTTGGTCCGGAAAGTCACTAAGACCGACACAAATACAGTACATGTCACTGAACATGAGCATGTATTTGGGATTAGCTATTCTCTGTTTCTTTCTTGCCATCGTAGTTTATCCTTGACTAGAGCCTAAGCATTTGATAAGCAACATTTCCTCGGGCTCACTGTAAGCATGTCCTGGAGAAATCTAACCAAACTTCGGGCTATTAGTAAAAACAGCCCTTAAAAATAATCGAGTACATAGCACTTCTTATCCGACCAGGAAATCAGCTCTAAGACGTGGCGGTAAATCTCGTCGTCGCAAAGTAAACCTTCTCTGCTTCTTCATTTCACGATTCATAAGTACCACAATATCGCCGTGAGTTCGATTCAGGGACACGATTGAGTCGTGTGTCGATCTCGCTGTTTTGCAGACCGATTGGTGGCATAATGTAAAACCACTCAATGGAAAACATTCAAGTAATCTCTTAGGCGTAGATTTAAACAATGAACGATATAAAACGTCCATTAATGTTGCATTAGGGATACAATGAGCGTTGAAACGCGTCGACTTGAACCTGTACGAACCAATTATGCGACTTGCTTGCCCGTGGCTTCGTTCGAAGGAGTATCGGAAAAAATACACACGAAACAAGGACAAATATATTGTTCCTTCAACTAGGCTTAGGAAAATAGGTGGTTCCTTTAAATGTCAATGTATACACTTTTATAATAAACTTCCAATCCAGATTCAAGAACTTAGTATTACCAAATTTAAATTATTAGTAAAACGTAAATTATGCCGAAATGCTTTCTATTCTGTTAAAGAGTATATTGAGGACTCAAATGCTTGGAATTGAGCTGCTTCAATGATAATCATGGGCCTATATTGACATTTATGTTTACATTATTTCCTTCATTGACATTGATATTATCATTATTTGACATTGATGTGTACTTTTATAAGTATATTATTTTGTATACCATATTTTTTTTTCCTATTTGACATGTTAATTATTGAATCTGACATTTGTGTACTTTTATAAGTATATTATATATTTTTTTACACTATATTTATTGTGAGTGTGAGGACTATGTGGGCTGTTAGGTTACTAGTATGTTTTACAACTACTGACGGTTTGAGTATCTAATGCGGCCTACCCGAATGTCCCTACTTTGGTATTGTTCGTCAAGACGTTAGGCTCCTTACGTTTTAGTTGAGCTAAACGACTTTTGACAAATGCTTGCACTGTTTGGACAGGTCCACTCAAATCTGTGTGCTTCTCTCATCAAGAGATCACTTCAGTTATTACCTTCATGGTCCTCGCATAATTTGACCAATACAATATTGTATGGACTTTAAAAGAGACTTTGACCTCTGAGTTTGTTTCGGTTGTTTCTTCTCAGAGTAGTCCAGCTAGGAAACACCGGCCCCATCGTTCGATTAAAATAAGAAAAAAAAATGACGTGTAAAAGTGTAATTTTTTACCTATTTACAAAAATAAATCATTCTATCCATTCATTCTATTCTATCCATTCTAAATGGTGCCGATTTCCTTGTTCACAAACTAAACTAAATTTCCGTTCATATTAAGAAAAGGACAAAAGGTACATTAAGTATAGTCCTGTCAATTTAGTCGGCGTCTGAAGTAAATCAGCGAATTTTTTGTGGCCATGTTTTTATTCGCGCCTCAGTTATTTATTGAGTATCATTATTTTATCTTCTGCCCTATTCTTAATGAAATGTACCTAAAGATGCACTTAAATTTTGTTTGTTTGTGAGCAAGAGAATCGGTACCATTATATTCACTTTTCCCCTAATCTTTGAGAGTGAGTCTGACGAACCAACCGACTCTTTGACAATGGCACAAAGCATAAGCGCATAAGCGCGACTAAAGGAACTAAGACCAATAGAAGACTTGGATTTGTAATTTTGAAGCTCGCTTCCTACTCGGCTTGTCTGAGCACGCACAGTTCCGAGTCCGCCAATTTGGTATTGTGGCACACGGAGAGGTCACACTGTTACACCGTTACACTGTTTCACGGTTACGTATAAATAATAAACAAACAAAGAACTGTGACAAAATGTATTTATTCCACCTATTCATTGCCTTTTTTTCTTTTCTGACCATCACGCTGACACGGCATATCTCTCTTGCGTGCGGTAGTGCGCTCTATCACCTACGTGTCACAAACTCACAACGCACACAGTCCCGCGGCGCTAGCGACTATGGTGTTGCACGGACGGCGAGGTTACGCGGTTATGCGGTTACATGGTTACACGATTACACGGTTACGTGTTTAGTAAATTCATATATTTTTGCCGGTAAAATAAAATCCAAAGTACTGTCACAAAAATGATTTAATACACCTATTCATTATCTTTTTTTCTTTTCTGACCATCGCGCTGACACGGCAGATCTCTCTTACGATCGTGCGCTCTATCCGCTACGTGTGCGAGCGCGCACAGTCCCGCGGCGCCGGCGACCCTGGTGTTGTCGGCGCACACGGCGCTGTTGATGTGTGCGTTGTGCAGCTCCGACACTTGTGTGGAGCACGCCGCTGCTGGGTCTCCTGAACTTGTTAGGCTGCCCCACCTGTTAGGTAAGGTTAGCTTTTAGGGCCCACACGAGCGGTTTGCAAGCGGCTGCGGAACGGGAGTGTGAAACGAATGCGTCGCGAACATTCCGCGGCTGCACAGCGAACGTCGCGGACGTGTAGCGAATTCAACAACGTTTTCGTCAAGTGTTTGTATCAAGTTAACGAAGAAATTACACTGCTATTCACAGGAATCTTGTTGAGCGTAAGCAACGAATTCGCTACGTATCCGCTACGTGTTTGTTGCGCATCCGTAACGTATTCTTTGAGCCCTCTCGACCCGCTAGTATTATAAAGCCCTTAATGATCATTCGTATAAGCGTGCTTTTCCTTCCTCTCCTTCCATCCGTCAATTCATTCAGTCGCTTTTTTTTGCACAATTCCGCCACACTATTTCCAACCACCGCAACTTCTGAATGCCAAAATCAACAGTGGAGTCCGCCAGAAAAACGCCAAAGCAATGAAGCTCGACGGGTCTCGAAGAAACTATTCAACTGTCTTAAATCCCGCAACGAAATTAGTCTGATAAGAACAGCGGAGGAAACAGAAATATTTTTGGTCTTGGTTGGAGAAGCATATGGACGTCTGTCAGACGCTTAATTAATGACTAAAGACCACTCCGATTCCAATAATCTTTTCCATTTCTCACTCTTACGCCGTCAATCGTAAGTAAACGTCATTCTTTGGCACCCCAAACTAACCCCCTTGGACCTATTTACCTTCCTCCGGTACTTGTAGGTCGGTAGGTAGGTCTTTTTCGTAAACGAAAACGATGTTATTTTTTCCATGTTATTGTGCTGTATAAATTATACGATATACTTCAATGAGTACACTGTAATGTCACTAACCAGAATTCGTTCCCGGGATGTGCGTTCCCGTCCCAGGGATACGTCATGACGAGTAGCTTCCCTTCGTCTTCTCCCGACAGCTTCGACGACGGCTCGCGCTTCTTTATCTGAACGTTGATTCCGCCTGAACATCAATATTGACTTAAGTTATTAAAGTTACCTAAGACCAGTCTTATGAAACATCAAACCAGTTAAAGAAACTGTCACACAAGGCCGAATTCAGGGGTTATTCTCCTGGGTCGGGGCTAGGTCGATTGATACAGAAATAATTGAATTACGGACTGTATTTAACAGGTTCTCAACCAGATACGGGGGCATCAGGTTCTCCCCCTTATCTGACTTAGAGACTTATACTTCGACCATGTGATTCCTCGACCTGGCTCAAAGGTTTGGACTTTGTAAAGGGAAAATTACGAAATCTAAACCTTTGAATCAGGTCCGTGACAAATCAAATCCCTGACTTGAAGACTGGATCCGTCCTCCACTGGAACAGTTGACCATCATTGTCCTTGCCTTTTAAACTCTGTGAATGTTTTATACTTTAAAAAAGGGTAAAGCTCACCTTTCGGATGTGTTTCTTTAGGGAAAAATGCTTTTGGCACATTGGAGCCCGAGTCTGACGATTTATTGAACATCGCTGCAAACGATACAAATTTAAGCGCTACATATTTAAACGATACATATTGAAAAAAGCTACGCTACATTATTAGTATGAAAGTTTAGCTTGCAAGCTACCCGGATATAAAAAAGGAGGTAAAAATATTCAAATATTATATAATAACCAACTTTATACAATTAAAACGTGCATCCTAATACATAAAATCATAACACAAGGCACACATTCGCAACTACACTTTAAAAAGAAAACTTACACATATAATGCTAGACGACGGGACAAAATAGAATTAAGAGCACCTAGAACCAACTATGGCAGGAAAAATATACTATATGAGGGAGCAAAACTATATAATGAGATACCTGATGAAGTATTTAACAGCAACACCTGGCACAAATATAAAAAAGCCCTAGAAGAATACGTAAAAATGAAATACTAGAACACCGAAAGACACTGGTAATATATTAGAAATCCTAATATTTCTGTTGTGATGTATACCGCATGTGATCACAGAGACTGTATGTACTTTTTTATATAAATTCTATACATTTCTCAATATGTAAGTGAACCGTTATGTTCTTTTTTTTTTTGAGAAATAAATGTCTTTAAACCGAAATAGATATGACATTTGACATATGGTTTTCTGTCAACAATTTGTTACCTAGTACTTTTTTTGGTGAGTGAGAAATCATTAAATGACTTCTCCCATCCTGGGCAGGGTGGGAGGACGTGTCAGAGTTTTACTGACTAAAACCCACTCATGTTCCTTCGGTTGCCCTTTATGTTCAGGCCACGGTAACTATTAGAACTATTCCGCAACCTCGGCAGGCATTGGTCCCTTCACGTGCTGACTGCTCTTTGAGGCGCTAACTAGCAAGCTAACTCGGTTTTCCGTCAACATTTCATATTCATATTCTTTATTGCACATAAAACAAAAATACAATCTTTAAGCAAACTAAAATAAAACTTATGTACAATGGCGAGCTTAACCCAGAAATGGGTTTTCTGCCACCAAACCAAAACGCTATAGAGAGATTTGCAACGGGGGATGTGCTTATGTGCACAAATAAAACATAGTTATTAACTCTTAAATAAACAATTACATACAATATACCTATTTATACATTTGTTACCTAGTACTGAGTCGCTGGGTGTGATGTAGGCGAAGTTGACGTCAGACACATGTTGCAGCATGTCACGTTGCAGTAGATGCTGCACTCGTTCCGTGATCGCCAGCACGTATACATCTTCTTGGTGCTCTGAGATTCTCCACACGCCAAGACCTGGCGATCACGATGCCCTTTTTAACTGATGGTTTTTCCGAAATTTTGCGTGACAATACAATATTCTAAGCCCCGAAAACTCAAAAGTCACTTAATTTTAAGAAGCTCTCAAATCTGTTGCTATCCTTACTTTATTGCTTTGGAGTGACAAGGACAGCAACAGTTTTGAGGGCGTCTTAAAGTAAAGTGACGTTTGATTATACAGCCATAAGAGGTTTAATTTGTTTTAATTCGAGTAAAAGGTGGATAGTGAAACTTTAAAACGATTATTAGTAATCTCGTTTGATTTTTTTTTGAGGGAATAGGGGAAAAATATTGCAAGATTAGTACCCGTTTTAGAGATAAAAGGTAGAGAGAGAGAAATCAAGACAAAGAGTCATCGGCATCCATTTTTCAAATCGTCCAAAATCAATCCGCCTTGAGCAAGCTTGGTGATCAATGCTCGTGCCTTCTCTGTATGAGAAGAGGCCTTTGCTCTGCAATGGGGCATTAATAGGCTAGTATTAATATTCGTTTTAAAAACGTCGGTAACTCACCACATCCAACAACATTAACATACGCCATCTTGGCGGCCTCTTCAGCGCGGGCGTCCGCTTCGATAAGTACGGTCTCGGCGATGATACTGATGCGTTTGTAGTACACTTCGTTGTCAAACACCTCACCATGCGTTCCAACCTTTACAAAGCGCTCAATGTATTTGCTCTCTGCACTTTTGTTGTTATCTGATGTCACGTCGAATATAAGATTAAGGTTCTCATACGTGTAGCTGGGGACCTGGGATTGAAATTGAATTTTCATCAATATTATATGTAAAAAAAGAAAGAAAGAAAAATATTTTTGTAGTATTTAAATAATTTGGTACACGTATAGACACACATAGAGCAGAAAACCAGATGTTACAAAAAAAACAATAATAAAGAAGAGAAAAAAACAGCATGTCTTGCGGCTGCGCCAAATAGGTCCAGTTCAGCAAAAATGCCAGACAACTACGTTGCCTGACGCTGGTTTTCAACTGAACCCTAAATCATATGTGGCATTGAAGCCTCAATATCTATGAACGGACAGCACATTGTGACAACCTCCTAATTAATAATTAGGTTTTAAGACATTTATTTCTCAAAAAAGACACAGTCACTCACTTGAGAAACAATATTTACCTTACTGCTAATTTTAAGATTAAGTGACTACGTGACGTTCACCCATACAATGCATTCGGTTTTAGGAAATTAACTATTATTTAGGATAAATTGGACTAATTGATTCTTGAATGCGTTAAATGAGTGTACATTTTTTATATGTGAGGGTATTTTAATAAGACTGTACTCTTATAATATTGTGTACTCCCAAAAGCAAACCGGTAGAAATCTAGTTGGACAGGGTCCTCCTCGTTCCTATTATACTACGGCATAAAAAAATATAAAATACTAGCTTTTGCCCGCGACTTCGTCCGCGTGGTTAATAGTTCCCGTTCTCAGATTTCCGGGCTGAAAACTGCCCTATGTCCTTTCTCGGGTCCCAGACTATACCTGTACCAAATTTCATTCAAATCGGTTCAGTGGTTTTGGCGTGAAGAAGTAACAGACAGACAGAGTTACTTTCGCATTTATAATATTAAGTAATTAGTACGGATAATTATCGGTCGATAAAGATTCGTTGAATATTCCACGTTTGTACCTGGTAGAAGTCAGACCACAGTTGTCGCCACATGCGCTTGTCGTTCGCGGAAGCCTCCTCGCCGTAGCCATTCTCCGGCACATTCTGATCTTCCGTGATCAAGATATCTCCGCAATCCATTTGGTAGGGACGGGCGAACCGTGTCCCTATGGCACCTGTAAATAA
This sequence comes from Athetis lepigone, assembly GCA_033675125.1. Taxonomy (NCBI): domain Eukaryota; kingdom Metazoa; phylum Arthropoda; class Insecta; order Lepidoptera; family Noctuidae; genus Athetis; species Athetis lepigone. Next base: position 2,763,085 of record CM066222.1, on the reverse strand, counting down.
GTTTACCTGGCTACGAACTTTTTTCTTGGCAATTTGATGGACCATCGGATGTTAAGTGGTCACCGCTGTCTAATATTACCAGCCTGTAACTATCCCACTGCAGAGCAAAGGCTTCTTCTCATACAAAAAAGGTACGAGCATTAATCACGACACTCTCAAGGCGGATTGCCTATTTTGGACTTAAATACCCTTACTCCACTTACTTCACTCCCCAAAAAAAACTTACCAATAATTACCGCATCTTTCTCAAAGCCATCCTTTTGTACGTAGCCGGAGTTGTGCCTCTCTCCATCATTGATGCACTCCGTATGCCCGCTGACGTACACCATGGCTGACAACTTTATCTCGTCGTAGCTCAGACAGTTGTCCAGGTGTAGTAGAAAGTTCTGATTCAATGTACCTACCTTTTCCCAACCGCCGTATCTATAAGATAAGTGAATTAATGTATAGGTGATTTTTGTTTTTGTAAATTTGTTATAAATACCACTTTTACACATCAATATATTTTCTTATTTTAAGTGAACGATAGCGCCGGGGTTATTAGCTGGCTAATCTAAGAAACAAACAAAACAAAGTCAGAGTACTTATAAGTATCTTTTGAACCTTCGTTAAAACGTGATTTGAGACACAATAGAAAGACAATATCAGCGCGACCGCCGGCTGTCGCTTGGTCGTTAAACGGTTAAGAATAAAACCTTATTGTTCGACGAAAAATTTCGGATATTTGATTGGCCAAAGACCCATCCGCTGAAGCTAAAACGGTCATGCCACGACATGAATATCAGCAATAAAATCAGCGTTGATTATTGCAAATGCTGATGTGGATGCTGATGCTAAAACCCATGCCGATAATCCGCTGAGGCTGGTGTTGATACTAACATTCACTGCAACCCTGATTCTTACCCCTCTTCCTTAGAGAGCAGCATATACTCGTCATCTGCATTTACGAAGGAAACGGCTCTCTTCTTGAGGATTCTGTCGATCAACTGCGGCACACTCATGTCTTTGTACAGCTCCTTCTCTATACTGCTGCCGAACTCTCTGGAAGGTTCCAGAAATTATTCACAGTTTTGGGTACCCAACGGGTGTAAAAAAACAGGTTATGGGACATCCCGCCCACGAAATATCTCGCTCCCGGGCGAGATGTCCACTTTATAAAATGTGCACGAGTATATTCGCCCGAAAAATAGCCTCGCCCGGGCGGGATGTCCCATAACCCAAAAAAAGCGCAAAAAAATTGGATATTCTTCGTCTATTTTGTTAGCCTGTTTATTAAATAAACACTAACCTCTTGTATATAAGGAAGTGCGTCATCAGCAGCAACACTCGCTCGTGTATGAGCGGGTACGTCGACACGATGTTCTTCTGCAGCTTCTCTACTGGACGATGCTCTTTGAGCTTCTCTAGCCTGTGAATAACAGGTTTAACTATTTTAAACCTTCGAACACACGTGATTCGAGACACAATAGAAAGACAAAAGCAGCGCGACAGCCGGCTGTCGCTTGATCGACGAAAGGTTAATAACTAAACCAAATAGTATAGAAGTGGTCGTCGAACATTTGTGCACGTGTTCTCCTTTGAAGAAAAAAATAGCGCCGTCTCTCTCATCACTTTGGCCTGTTGTCAACTTCATTGCATATGTAGGCGTGTTAGATGAAGACAGATTACCTCGCCAATAGCGCAATTTGGTTCAGTTGCGTCATTCTTAAAAAGTGGGGATCGATTTAGGACATATTTTTTGGGCTTCACGGGTGGTCTTATTGGTCCTACTAGATGGTCATAATCAAGCCAACAGCTGATCGTAGGATCCACGAGAAATCAATGGAACTTTTTCAGATGATGTTTGAATTTACCTATTTGGATGATGTTGTAATATCTAGTTTGGCATCCTGTTGGACTGATTTGGGATATATAAACACTTTCAGACAGGGGCATTAGTCGCACTAAAAAGTAAAAAATAAAAAGCTTTATGCAGAGTTCGGTCCTATATCTATGTACGTGTTTACCTGACTGTTTGTATGGGAAATGGTATAGGGAACGAGTTGCTCCGTGCGATCACTTGCTCCACATCATCCGATATTTTCTCTTCAGGAATATCCGCACATTGTCTCAATAGCTTATTGGTCTCGGCGTTCATGCTTAATAAGCCCCAATCTGGCTTGCACCTGAACAAAATATAAAAATAAAATGACGCCAAATCCACAATAGGACATTTTTGTCGATTTCCTTGCTCACAAACCAAATTAAAATGTTCATTGCATCTTTTTCTTTACATTTCATTAAGAAAAGGACAGAAGATAAAATATTAGTTTGGTCCTATCCAACTAAGACACTCCTTAGATAATTTAGACGCGATTAAAAAGATGCCCACTTTTCGTCGATTCACTTCAGGCTAATTTGACAGGACTAAAATAATAATATGTATCTTTTGTCCTTTTCTTAATCAAATGGAAAGAAAAAGATGTACTTAAACAAAACTTGGTTCTTGTTAACAAGAGAATCAGCACCATTGTCTTGCTCCATAAATTCACTAAGGCGATTAACAATGCCCAAAACGCAGTGTTTGAATGCGTGTCTTAACGTTGCTTGTAGGTATCTCCGTTTGTATAGAAAACACGCACAGTCTAGCATACAGAAAATGCATCAACGCGCGTTCATGCAGAGTCATCTGCATGAACGCGCGATGATGCATTTTCTGCTTGTAAGTGCGTCAGCACTTACAAGCGAAGAAAAATGCAAACACGCGCGAGATTACGGGGCGTAAAGCACATAAAAAAATCCTTTTTTATGGATGGGAAACCATCAAATGTCTTCTCCCACCCTGGGTAGGGGAGGGAGTGTCAGACTTTTACTGACTAAAACCAACCCACGTTCCTTCGGTTGCCCTTTATGTTCTGGGGCCACGGTAACTTTTAGAACCATTCCGCAACCCCGGCAGAAAATTAGCTTACACTTACAATTTGTTTACTTACCAAGCAAATTTTCCAAAGTCCATTTTTGGTTGATTTGTGTCCAAAGTAATCTTCTGTAACGTAACATCTAGGTTAATGGTTACATGAGTAATAGATATGGTCTGTTAGACGGCGACGGCGACCTGGCAACCCTATGTCCAGCCACTGCTGGACATAGGGTTGCCAGGTCGCCAAACCTAAATAGCGGACAGACCCGCCAGTTCATTCCAGGACATTCGGGAAAAAAGGTCGGACACCCTACTTATTGAAGAGTTCTTGTTTCATTAATAAAATGAAATAAATAAATAAAAAAAAAAATCTTACCATAATTCCTGTTAAAATTCTTATATTTAAAAAGCCTAACTAAAGCCGGACACCGTTTATTTTGACCAGACACGCAATCAAGAAGCCTATGTCCGGCTTTATCGATCCCACTCGTCTTTTTCAACATCTGTTCAAGCATGAAGGCCCTTCTAACATGAGCCACTGAATAAAATAGCCTTCCCATTGTTTCCATTATGCTATTTATTCACATCAAAATCAACATTTTCAGTGTTTAGTTACCGTAGAAAAACAAAGTTAGGTACACTAAAACTCAGTTTATTTTATGTTAGAATCGGCGTATGACTTTATCAGAAATATGTCGCTTAATTATTTATTATCACGTTGTATTATTGTTGAATTTAAAGAACCTCCTTCCTTTTGAAGTTGGTTAAAAAGAAAATAACTGGAGTATAGTTCAATGGATTTACTCGTGTAGGTAAATCCAACATGTTAATGGAACAATTCCACCAAAATATTCCTAATCATTGCAAATCCTGAAAAATAGAATCAACAGTCGATTCCGCCAGAAAAACGCCGAGCAATGAAGCTCGACGAGTCCCGGAGAAACGATTCAACTGTCTTGGATCCCGCAACGAAATTAATCAGAAAAGAACAGCGGAGGAGTAAGAAAAAATATGTTTTCCACTTCCCTCCATAACAAGCAGGACACAGAACAGAACTAGGCCAATAGGCACAAAAGGGCGATTCTATACTGTGTTTTTATGCAAATAAATAATTATCTTATCTTATCTTATCAGCTGGGAGAAGCCCAGATAGCCTAGAACCAAGATGTGAGTAATCCAACATGTTTGTGTTATAACCAGAACCAGCGAAAACTGCAGCAGTGTCTGACCGAAGCTTCGTTTTCTACCATTTTCGACCAATCAACCGAAAATCTTGGACTTCTTTCAAAATCCCGCGTCTTTCGTCCTTTCTCGACAATTCGACATTGACAGAATGATGACGCGTGGCTAACTTCAGACTGTATCGCCGCTCAAGGTCACTCAACCTATCTGTTATTGTATGACTCAACCGACGTAAACAAACGCGATATTGTTTTTGAAGTTGCGAAGAGAGGTTATGTTGTATTAGACCCTGTCCAGGAGGGCGAATTCGCCGCGATTCTCTCGCGCGTATCACGCGCGAGTGTTGCGTCCAGAGCCAACGCGTATTGAGTGTACAGACGCGCGAGTCGTATTTCCTTCTCTTTCTCTTTTATACGTGCACTCGCTCTGAAATTCGCGCGAAATCTGGACGCAACAAGGCGGCCCTAGTATCTCGACTCGCGCGCATTACGCGCGAGTCACGCGCGAGTCGAGAGTCCGGCGAATTGCACGCGTATTACGCGCGAGTTTATTAGTCGCGCGATGCTTGTGGACGCGATGTATTGGTGCCTAGTATCTCGGCAACGCGCGAGTGAATTCGCGCGAGACGAATCGCGGCGAATTCGCCTTCCTGGACAGGGCCTTATTTGAATAAATAATAGACAATAATTAGGAGTACTCAATTTTGTTTGTATTTTTTATAATTCCTTGGAAGAAATAGAGAAATTTTGCTCTTTCCATATTTAACTGCACAGCCGATACAGTAGGTAAATAATTATGTCTCAATCGATTTCGGGTTTACATTTGGCCGAAAATTAAATTTTAGTGAAAGCGGAAGCATCGTCAAGTTTTCGGCAGAAGTGTTGTCTTTTCGTTTTCAGCTGAAACTCTATTTTCGGTCGGACACTACTTTTCAGAAACTGTATAATAATTTCCTTTCCACTCTACTATTAAAAAAGAATAATTCAACAATATTATCTTTAATAATGCTAAAGATAAAGCATTCCAAGTATAGACAGTGTACTTTCGCAACCTACCTGTCACAATCACACACAAACAAACAATGTATGTAGGTGGTACTTACAGTATTTGTAAACAAGTTGAACTCTGTCTGCACATAAAAAATCGAACACTACAATACGTATAGACATAAGTTAGGTATCAAGTAATAAAAGATAATAAGCACATATCAGCCCATAAGTACCGCTGAACTACGGAAGACAAGGCAAAAAGTTGGTACGACCAAAAAATTCGCGTTTAGAGCGAAGCGTGTGTATCAGTTAAGACATAATTCGCGATTGCGGTGGGGCCGGTGTGCTGTGTGTGCGTCATTTGTATACAATACATTATTAGATAATGTTTTTTTATCACTATCAGTGAGGTAGTGCGTTTCCTGTCGTCGGGGAATAACATCATCTCCACTCCCTAGACTTTTCCCAACTATGTTGGGGTCGGCTTCCAGCCTAACCGGATTCAGCTGGATACCAGTGTTTTACGTGAAGCGACTGCCTATCAGACCTTCACAACCCAGTACCCCTTCGTTAGACAGGTCGGAATATATCTTGTTTTTCACAAATTTTGTCTGGCATTTTTCTGTAGTGTAGTCAGCAAAGGAAATAAGTATCCAGGGCCGCGGTCAGATACAGTTTAAGTTTTCTCAAAAACTCACGGATATTTTCTAATACAAATTTAAACTATAGTAGAAAATGTGTAGATCTTCAATTAGGTTAAATTTCATTTGAATACATTCATTGGTATTCAAGAAAACCTGAATTGACGGCCCTGGATACTTATATGCTTTGCCGACCGCACATAGTTTTTCGGGTGCAGATGGGCCCATTAATCCTTTATGTTAGAACTGAGGGTCCAACTTTACAGTCAGTAACTCGCTTATATGACTTTCACAGAATCTGATTCTAACTTTCAGAATTGTTGGGAAATGTTCACTAAATCCAAAGCACATTTTCAGAGTTTTTACAAAGTACCACCCACCCTCACACATGACTTTCTGGTTTTCTGTCGGGGAAGAACGAACACCTATATTTACGAAAAAATACTTGGTACCTATGTTGTTTTCTATTTTGATTGAAGTTGACGAAAACAGTGGCCGAAAGGGCTAAGTATGTATAACACGTAACAGGAACGAATTTCATTATAATTCACTCTTTTAAAGCTAGTTTTGTAGTCATTTGACCGGGAGAATCTCGTAACACGTATCGTATTAAAACACAGTTTTATTAAACTTGTATCATTTATTTCTTTATATGAAACATCATAATTATTATAGTGAGTACATCCGTACGTAAGCTTACAAAAAATATTAATAACTGTAGTACAATACAATAGAATATGCTACAATTTGACATAACAACAAACTATACAGGGTGGTTTGTTATTGTTCGTATTACTATCGGAAAATTAATCTGGAACTTTAAAATTGCAATTTTCTGTTTTTAAGCGAAGCAAAGGTTTACTTATAAAAATAAAATTGCACTTTTGTGAAAGTATTTCATTCTTCCTACAATCCGTACTCAAATTTTTCTGTAGGTTAGAAGATTCAAGGATATTTTCCAAAAAATATTTAAGGAGGTTAATTTTATTTTATCATAAAGTGTTTATAGTCCTAGATTCACGCCCCAAACGTAAAGCGAACAACAACAAGTCACTTTGTTTATTACACATATCCACAACAAAAACAAATAAACTCTACACAATATAAAAGATTCTTCTTTCTTTAATCAATATTTTTTTCTACAAGTAACCTGAAAAGGGGTAATTGTACAATTATATAAAACTGAAAAAAAAACCATTCAACCTCGAATTTAAATCTTTGGCGCTAAAGATGAAAATCTATTTAAGCTTTCGACGACCACGCGACAGCTGGCCGTCGGGCTGCTATTGTCTTTCTATTATGATTGTCATCTATACATGACTCGGGAGGTCAAAAGGTTTATGACAGTAATAATAAGAGGGCTCCGTAGACTTTTTCTCCGCCTAATCTTTTTGCGGTACGTAACAAGCCCTTGGTATGATTGATGGTATGGTCTGTCGACCAGGCCAGTTGAGTGAACCACAGCCATACATTAAACGTTTGAACAAACGTGATTCGAGACATAATAGAAACACAAAAGCAGCGCCACAGTCGGCTGTCGCTAGGTCGTTGAAAGGGTGGGTAAACAACAAAATGACAGTGATTATAAGGGTCAATTTGGCGTAGCAGTAATACGAATCCTAACATTAATGACAGCTTTCACATTGACATTTGGCCATTAGGTAGTTTAGTGCTGTTGTCTATACTTATAATTATGAAGAACTTTCAGGCCGATATACCTAAATAAAAGTTTCTTAAGACATACTTTGGTTTAACTATTTCCCGTCTCTATGTCACCATCGTTATTGGACAGTGGTCTCGATTCCTTTGTTCAAGAACTAAACTAAATTTGAGTTCAATGTATCTTTTTCTGTCAGAAGATAAACATAAGTTAGTTCCTGTCAAATTCAGACGCTACACAGATAATTTACACGAGATAAAACACATGGCCACTAAAAACACGTCAATTTACTTCATCACTGGAAAATTGGACAGGACAAAACTGACATGAATCGTCTGTTCTTTTACTTAACGAAACAGAAAGTTGTACTTAACTTAAATTTGGTTTACTTTGTGAACAAGAGAATCAGCACCAGTAAAAGATATAATGCTGACATTCTTGATTCATACATTTTATCGATACATTATGTTCAGTTACCCCTTTCCAGATTTTTAGTAAACGATAAATTAGGTTGTGTACCTTCTTATAGCATGCGCAGACGAGAGACAACGGCAGACAAAACGTCCGCAGTGCGCATTTATTAGTACTACAATAAGGTTGCACTTGGTCCGTGAAATACCGCAGCTCGCCTGGCGGACTTCAAGCGGACAAAAGCAACCTAATGACGGTAATAATAAGAGCGCAACGGGGACCTTTTCTCCGCCTAATCTTTACGCGGTACGTAAATCTACTAACAATTTATTATTTTCTTTGACTATACCATTAATAATATTTTGAATTGCTTTTTAAATCACTTTATTTCCCTTTAATGTATTTACATAATATTATGCTATGATATAGGTAATGGGTAAATATAGTATCAAAATACAACAAATATATACACACAAATTACATACTGTGATGACATACAAAATGTCACCATAGTATGCTATCTGCTACATAAGTATATATATGTAAACAGCTACATATACATCGCTACACATAATATATTTACATAATAATATACAGCAAGATACGGCACAAATTTTTGATATAAATAGTACATAATTTTAACCTTTTGAACACCATATCATGTATAGATGACAAGGTGCCGCATACACCGTCAATGACACAAATATGTGACGAAAATATAAGGTACACTATACGAAATAAATAGTGAATAATTAATTTTGTTTGTTCACTAAATCCATCTACTTAATTTAATTTAAATTTATTTAATTCCACTTTTATCAAAAACAAAAAATTAGTTTTTGTTGTAGATTAAAATAAAATTAAAAATAATTTATCGATAAAGTATTGCATTTGCTTTATGCTCTGGTGTTCAAAACGTTAAATATCATAGTATCAAGAAAGAGGTATGCCATTCCTAGAGTGTGTCTTGCAAAAATTATAACATACTTTTAGTCTAAAAAGTAAATTCAACTGTCATTTCTGTCTATACAACTTACGTATTTTTACAAAGAAATACCTTCTAAATGTAGTTTGGAAAACGTAGAAAACACCAAGACATCGTGACTTTGATGGCGAGATAAAGAGACGTTACTTAGCACTGACTTTGGCTTAGCACTATACCTGTCACTGTTCCACAACTGCCAAACGTCAAGTGTACGATAGAGACGGGAACATGGCTAAGCTTAAGTAAGTGCTTAGTAACGTCTACCTATTTGTCTCGCCATGAATGTCATACCACATTTCTTAAACTATGTCAAATAGTATCCGTCCCAAGACTCTCGGCGAAGATTGGCCATTTCCGGAAACGTTCGTGAAAGAGTATACGACATCGGAAATTTATATTTCCTACATTTTGTGACAGTAGATGATTATTTTCTAAGAGAAACGTGCCTCGAGTCTTAGATCGAAAACTAAATGGAACAAAATTACTATTTACTAAATAAGTACAAATAAAACTAGGCACAACATTTCCAGTCTAATATTGTCTTAATTTACTCGTAAATATCTACATTCATATAGAATAACATATTTCATATATTATTATATTATAAACAACAGAACAAAACTAAAACAACGTCTTGAAATTGAGTAACTTTTATTAAATATACTATCGATCAAACAAAAATTAAATTCCCCGTTTTTATTCTTCTATAATAAGGATGTATATATACAGAAACCTTCTTTAAGAATTACTCTCTCTATTGGAAAAAAAAATCAATTTTAATTTGTTTATTTCAGACAAGAGTCAAAATTGCACGAAAATAAACTATAACCATAAAAGTATTTTGATCTCACTTATTATTTAATTTTAATATTACTAACAACTTATTATCAACAAACCTATTATTTGTTCACGTAGGATCATTCTAAATATTCTTTAAAAGTTACCCAATTTCAATATATAATTTAACCTTACTCTACATTAGCTATTCCATATATCGTGGCAAACAATTGACGTCATGTCTTATAGTAAGGAATATATTATGAATATTATAGAATAGAAAACATGTAATAATTGACAAGGCAGCGTATACACGACAAGTATGTCTAAATGCGAACGACTGGCCAGGTTATAAAAGGTATTACCTTTTGCACGCCATGTCACATATACGTGACAAGCAAGCGCATGCCGAGCTAGACATGTCACAAATATGTGACAAGCGAGCGCATGCCGAGCTAGACATGTCACAAATATGTGACAAACAATTGGTGCGCTATAAATTGAAATAAATTACTTAATTATTACTTTTCTGTGTTTATCATAAAATGTAAGCTGCCGTAATGGATGACTTTTTTTGTAGAATTATACAGAATGTTTTAGAATGCACGAATACTTGAGGTGAATTTATTTTTGGTGTAAAAGACACGCGCTGGCGTTCAAAAGGATAATAATAAGTATTACATAATATTTAATTGATCAATCACATCACATGGATCGACATTATCTACCGAATAAATAAAATATAGTTTTAGAATAAAATTATCAACCAGATACCACCTAGGTGACAAAACAATTCATAAAAATGGCGAGATTTTGGCAAAAATCAAGCGACCTAGCATATAAAAATCAACGCTTTACGAAACAAAATCAGAGTAGGTAGTATATTTATATTCCAATATATTTAACTGATTATAAAAAGTATGTCAGTTCTTGTGTCAAACACCCAATTGGGCAAAAAAATTATCATGAAGATGAAAAAAGTATAATTAGATAATTCGCAACTGCATTGTCGCGAGTAGAAAAGTAGCATAGTTATACAAATTCTATGAAGAAGTTAACGCGTTACGTCACTCATAAAAAGTATATCTATTGACTTGTAGAGCCAAACGCGCAAAAGTTAGTCCCACTTAGCAGGTAGAAAATATGGCCATTTTTATACAAAAATCTATGGGATAATCGCTTTATGACAATTCATCTATACATACAATAAAAATGTAACAAAGTTGAAACTGTACATATATTTTCGATACTTGACTGTTCTACAACCGATGCCGAAGCCAAAAATATAGTTTTTAAATTTCTCTGTGTCTGTGTATATGTTGATCCTTCAGATTTTGCATGAATTATAAAGAGGTTGGGTCAACAAATAGGCTTATTATCATGCTATCAACTTTAGGGATGGACAAAACAGTGATACAGACAAAATATATACATTATACTTTATTAAAGTATATACATATAGTAATTTTATAAGTATGTTTATCAGTTGTCTGGTTACCATAGTACGTAAGCTCTGCTTAGTTAGAATCAGATATTTATTTTATTTGATTTATATTTGCTGCATTATAGCGTCTGCGTAGACAACGTCACAGACAGCAGCCAGTAATAAATATATCGAATGTCAAACACCCAATTGGGCCACAAAATTTCTAAAGTTATTAAAGCAACTTACAGTTCCTTCTACGTCACAAGTAAAGAACAATGTTCTTGCAGTGAATGTAGTCCCGCGGCGCCGGCGACCCTGGTGTTGTCGGCGCACACGGCGCTGTTGATGTGTGCGTTGTGCAGCTCCGACACTTGTGTGGAGCACGCCGCTGCCGGGTCTCCTGATGATTTTAGGCTACCCAGCCTGCAAATATTACATCAGAAATGTTCAAAATAGGTATGCACTGCTCTATCAAATGTCAATGTGGCAGCTGACATTAATGTCAGGTGTCGTATTACAGCCACGTAAAATTGACTCTTATGATCACTGTCATTTTGTTGTTTAATCTGTGGTATGGTTTCCCATACACACACATATTGACATATATACTTATTTTGAGTTGAGTTTTCACTCAACTGGCCTGGTCGACAAACCATACAATCCGCCAGATAAAGGGATAATCATTATTTTTCTGTACTCATGGTGAAAGTACTGGATTGGGTCATCGGTAGAACTTAAGGGCTCTATTAACCATTAAACGCCATTGTCACGTATACGTGACAAGCGAGCATGTGTAAACCAACGACAGTTTTTTTTTTTTGACAAATAGTTATTTGTCTAAAAAAACGCTATGCACCGCGTTTTCAAGAAAAATTTTGTTGATTCCATTACAAATGAAATTTAATTTGAACGTATTTGCGATTTTTAATTGAACTCTGTGAATTTACGTTAGGAGTATAGGGCACGCGCGATGTTTTAGTGTTCCAAAGTTTAAGATAGGAAGACACATCAAACTATTTGTCGGACTAATTTATCAGACCATTTTAATAACCAATAGTTACGCTCCTCTGGGCAGACTTTTTTCAACCTGTGCGTTGTACTATTGCCATGAATACATTCGTCTTTTCTCTTACGACAAAAATGGAAACGGATTATCGGAAATAGGCAATAATCAGTTGAAGGGAAGACTTATGTTCGATCTTTAGTGTAAAATCGTGTGTGTGTTGTCTACAATGTCTAATAAAATTTAAGGAGGAAGACACCATAACACCGTGTAGAAATTAGTAGTAAAAAAGTCAAAATGAATAATAATAACGTAGTACTGACCAGAATTCGTTCCCGGGATGTGCGTTCCCGTCCCAGGGATACGTCATGACGAGCAGCTTCCCTTCGTCTTCTCCCGACAGCTTCGACGACGGCTCGCGTATCTTTATCTGAACGTTGACGCCGCCTGAACATCAATATTGACGTTTTTAGTACAAAGTTGTTTTAGTTCTTGTACAAAACGCGTGCAGGTCAAAGGTTCGACGATGGTATCTTTACTATTTAATACCCCAAGGGCCAATGCTATGGCCAATTTTTTGCTATCTGTACTTTTTATTAGAAATTGGATAGGGATCTAAATTTAAAACATAAAAAATGGCATTCTGTTTAGTCAGTCTTGTACATAGGCCAGGTTATAGTTTAATCAAAATAATAAAAAAAAAAGACAAAGAGCAACAAAGTTAATCCGGAGTGGGGGCTTTTGACATCACCGTGTTGCAAAAATTGTATCAGATCATGACGTCACGCGCATCTTCAACGCAGTGTATCGTCGTCATATTTCGTTTAAGAGAAAAAAGAAAAAATACTTGTCCAAATTTTTTTTAATGATCTCTCTGACGGACTGATGGTTTATTAATAGTTACCATATACTTCTGCCTGGTTTAGAATTATGTGGAAGTGTATGAATTAACCCCTATTTAAGTTTGTGAATTGTACCAAGATATTTATTATTATGTGTCGCAAAGATAAAATGTAAAACTCTCAAAATACTTTCCAGGTAACCTAATTTACGAGGAAACTACAGCCATTTATTGTTATTGTGTAGTGTTATTGGTTTTTGAATTGCACTCACCTTTCGGATGTCGTTTATTCTCTAAAAATAATTGGTGTACCGCATTTGCTCCCGTACCTGATGTGTTAGTGAACATTGCTGCAAATAATACAATTACATAATGTTGAATAAAGTTTTAAAGTAATGATTTACAAAGTAAAGATTCGAGTGTATTTAACAATTCTTAAAAAAAAATCTGTCGTGACAAGCAATCTTAAAAATAATAGTTTACATGTGGTCTAATAAATGGCGCCACAAAAGAAAAAAATTGTTAAGCATTATTTTGACAACTTGAGAAAAAAACCATTTTTATGCATTTCATCTCTAGTTACTGTCCTTTTCAACTTAAGTATCATACATTCCAACTCAATTAACCAAGTTTCGTGCATTACAACTCGCTTTAACCTTTTGACCGCCAGAGTCATGTATAGATGACATCGCCAAAATGTGCCTAGCATGCCACGGTTACGATCCGGTGACAAATTTACAAAAGGCTTGGCGCTGGGGGCACGACTTTAATGTTTTGACGTGTTCAAAATAAAATAATAAATAAATAAAGCATGTGAAGAGGAGGGACGAGACGCTTGTAGTTAGGACAATTATGAGTATGAATGTAGAGGGTTGGAAAAGGAGAGGAAGACGGAAGAAAAAATAGATGAGACTGTGTGAAGAATGATATGAAGGAGAAAAGAGTAAGTGATAGCATGACGGGTGACGGGTTGGTATGGAAGAAAAAGACATGTTGCGCCGACCCCAAGTAAAATGGGATAAGGGCAGGAAGAAGAAGACAATCTTGAACCGATTTATCACTACTCCTTACCTAGTATCGAGTCGCTAGGCGTGATGTAGGCGAAGTTGACGTCGCTGACATGTTGTAACATGTCTCGACGCAGTAGATATCGCACTCGCTCTGCTACTGATAGCACGTATACGTCTATTTGATGCTTTGAGATCTTCCACACGCCCAGACCTGCCACCATTTAATTGTATGAGAATATAAAAAATAAATTACACTTTAGTAGAACACACGAGACTCGAGACCAAATAGAAAGACAACAACAGCGCGACAGTCGGCTGTAGCTTGGTTGTTAAAAAGAATTAACGAAAAACTGCGCTAAGTTGTTAAGATCGCGACTGCAGCTAACGGCTGATCCAATTTTGACGAAATATGTCTAAGAAACATTCCTAGATAATCTACTTAAAAAGGCAAACCGCATTTAAATCGGTTCACCCGTTTAAAAGCTTCGCTGGCGCAAACAGACATTCATTCAGCCAGACAGACAAACACTTAGCTGTTAACTTTAAACTATTTACGTCGGAGGATAATAAAATGCAGAATACTGTTTAACAAGTTTCATATTTCAGTAGGACATCAGGATCCACAACTTTGACCGTCATAGTCATGTATAGATGACAAATTGTGTACAGTCACGATACAGAATCAAATTTCTTTACGTATTTAAATAGCTTGGCGCTGCAGATACGCTGTTTTTGAAAAGTCTAACTAAAATAAATGCTTTAAATTTCGAAAATTTCGACTCACCACATCCAATAACATTGACATACGCCATCTTGGCGGCCTCTTTTGCGCGGGCGTCCGCTTCAATCAGCACGGTCTCGGCGATGATACTGATGCGTTTGTAGTACACTTCGTTGTCAAACACGTGTCGAGGTTTCGATAACTTCACATAACGCTCAATGTATTTGCTCGCCGCGTCTTTATTGCTGCCTAACGTAACGTAGGATGTTAACTCTTCGTATGTGTAGCTGTGGACCTGTGTAAAACTTAATTATTTAAACCTTTGAACACGCGTGATTCGAGACACAATAGAAGGACAATAGTAGTGCGACAGGTGGATGTCGCTTGGTCGGTGAAAGGTTAATGTACTGTCGGGGTCATTTATGGAATAGCAGGTTGACACATGACGTAAAAATGCCGTGTTATAGATATTTTATGCCTCTGATAAAAAATGTCAATTGAAAGATTTGATTATTTGGTCAATTCGACACGACTATTAGTCTATATTCGACATCCGAGTATTCGATACCCGAGTATTCGATATTCGAATTTTCTGTATTCGAGTGTTCGATACTCCAGTATTTCGTATTCGAGTATTCTATATTCGAGTACGAGTATTAGAGTAATCGATGTACGAGTATTAGAGTAATCGATATACGTAATACGTATGCTATATTCGAGTGTTCCATACTCCAGTATTTAGTATTCGATTAAGATAATTTTATTTGTCAACACATATCGCATGCTCTGATGATGTTACATTAAATTTATCCGACAGTCATGTTTTGCCTGAACGGCGTAGAAATATGAGATACAGGACGCTAGACGGCATTATAATTGACTGTCCATTACACACATTTTTAATGGGATATTTTTAAATGCACATCTGTATTTTTTTTCAGCACACTAGGTAACTCCACTAATTAACTGAATGCATACCAGAAAAATGAATGCTGTGCAAAAAAACCAATTGAATAACTAAACAAGTATTGCAAAAAAAACTAAAAAATAACACAAAACGAGATGACCTTTTTTATCGAATTCACACCAAAAATGTGGTTTGTACATCGGATATATGATTTATAAAACAAAAATACGAATTGCTTATCAAAAATACTAACTTGCACTCTAAATTGTACTTTCTTACTACGGAATTTCTAAAACTGATATCTAAAGGTGCACCACATTAAAGTAAGTTTCCATTATCAAAAAAGCTCTACAAATCGACTAGTCGTGCAACTAAAATACATTATACCTAACTTTATTTGCTTTTTGTTTCTCTGTTTTACTGAAAAACATGTTGGCGCCTGCACATCTAGCGCCGCGCTCGCTCCTTCGCGCTCGCTCTTTAGCATCTAACGCAAGTGCGAGGGAGACCGAGCGATGCGAAGTAAGCAGACGGTGGGTATACCGCCTTTTACCCGAATTTTATTTACCCTAATATCATTTGTCATAATAGTCAACAGCCATATTATCATTCGACATAATACTCATTTGCCCTACTCTCATTTGCCATATTAGTCACGTGCCAGAATCATTGTTTCCCATAAAGTCACTTACCATAACATCATTTGTCATAATCATTGTAAGCCCTAATTATCACATGCCATAATTATGATATGCCATAACATAATTTGCCATCGACATCGGGTGTGTAACGGTTGTTTATATCAAGAGAAATTGGATGCAATTGGGACTTTAGAGCACCCCGACTCGGACAGGTTAGGTTAGAAGGGGATGGCGGGGTCGTGTGAGCGAGCGAAGCGAGCGAATAGACCCCGCCATCCCCTTCGTGGTTATTTTTTATAAACCACACAGAAGTAGGAGCCCCGCGAAGCGGGGCTCCGTCGACCTAGCCCACCATTAACCATGCACAAAAAAAAACCATTACGGGGCTTAAATATTTGTCTAATACTTGTTATGCCATTTAAATATTATGTCTAATAAATATTATGGCACATAAAAATAAGGCAAACAATACTTATGGCATTCGTATCTTATGGTATCTAAAATTCGGGCAATTAAAAGTATGTCATATGTCTTTTAGGCCAAATGAAACATTCGGGAAAATGAAATTCGGATAAATGAAATTCGGGAAAATGATGATTATGGCATATAATCTTCGGGCAAACAATAGACAACCCAGACGGTGCGGTGGCGGGTGGGGGCCGGCGGCAGCGCATGCATTTGTTATTGTTTATCTGACGTCGGATGCGCTCGGAGTGATCTCGCTCGTGTTTAATTGCAAATTAGGTAATTTAATTAGTGAAACTTGAACTTTTACTAGTGGCTGTTTCTACGGTCAATTAATATGGAATTAAACCAAATACTATTAGAAGACATCAGCAGTAGTGGTGTGCAAAACCAGGAAAATGTTCCTATTTATTGTTCAGACGAATCTGAAGTGGAAGAGGAGCCTTCTGCCAAAAAGAAAAGGTCAAGAGGCAGAGAATATGTATTCGTGAAGAAATTTGCAAATGTTAACGAAGCCGAGACTTTTCTGCAAGCTGAAAATCCGTGGTCGGTCAAAGTTTCGCATAACACGGAAGAAGAAAGTGTTTTTTCTAAACTGAGTTACCACTCAGTGTGCCAATGTTTGGTGCATGTTAAGTGAGCACTTGATTATTTTTTTGTGTACCTAATTATATAAAGATGACTGATTAAATTGGGTTTTATTTAGAATAAACGATGTTCCTAAAAGTAAATTAGGTGATGGTTTTCCTTAAAAAAGGTTTAATATGTTTGTTGAATTATAGAATTGTTAGATATACTATTTTGATAATAGTTATTCGTTCAGTAAAACAGTTCTGCAAATACCATTAAACAGTATATCGAATTTGATTTATTTAGTGTGCATAATTTGAGTGCAAGTCAGTATTTTTGGTTTAACTTTGAAATATTTTGATCGAAAAAAGGGAATATACAGATATCGATTTAAATACATGCCATTTTTAATATTTCAATTTAGAGCATAAACTTAAAATTAAAAGGTACAATAACATAATTAACATAAACGAGTATTCTAATTCGAGTATTCGTTAATCGAGAACGTGTATTTGATAATCGGGTACGAGTATACGATAATCGGTTACAAGTAATACAGTAATCGATATACGAGTATTCGAAATTAGAGTATTCCATAATCGAGTTATTTCCTCATTCGAATATTCTTCATTCTAGTGGAGACTTGATTTCACGTACCTGATAAAACTCCGACCACATCTGCCGCCACATATGCTTAGCCGAGGTGTTATTTCTCACATACGTGTTCTTAAGTACATTGAGACAGGTTGTAGGGGTCACCTCTTCGCCGTAACCGTTCTCTGGTATGTTCTGGTCTTCTGTTATCAAGATATCCTCGAAATCCATGCGGTAAGGTCGCTGGAAACGTGGACCTATCGCGCCTGTGAATAAGAGAGACAAATGATAAGATTGGCACAATATTAACGTATTTTTAGACCTTCACTGCTGGACAAAGGCCTCTCCCAAGGATTGCCACATATACCGATTCTACGCTATCCATATCCAAACGGGGCCCGGCGACCTTGACTACATCGTTAGTCCATCTTGTGCGCGGCCTACCTAGTGTCTGTGTCTACCTAGACTTGTATGAACTTGTATAGATATACTTTGCAAAGCAACATTTCTGCAACCCGAGTTACACCCGAGCCTTTGGTTGCTCGCTTTCTTAGGCTGTATTCGTTACAAGATCAATTGACATAAAAAAAAGTTTTGTGTGAGATGTCCATTTTCTTGCTATCTGTACACTTTTTAAAGCTTTGACTATCTGTACACTTTTTAAAGCTTTGAATAGGGATAGAAATTTCATAAAAAAATATCGATAGTATAGTATGATAACTAAGACCATTTTAGTGTAGCTACAACGGTTAAGGTAGTTCTCCTTACTTCATTGATTGATGAAAGTTTCCAAAGGCCAGGAGGAACTTTATACAGGACCATATTTTTAGGGTTCCGTAGTCAACTAGGAACCCTTATAGTTTCGCCATGTCTGTCTGTCTGTCCGTCCGTCCTCGCTTAATCTCTGTGACCGTTAGCACTAGAAAACTGAAATATGTATATCAATCACGCCAACAAAGTGGTTAAATAAAAATTGGAAAAAAATGTTTTATTGGGGTAGCCCCCCTATATGTCAAGAGGGACGTGTTTTTTTTTTAAATTTCAATCCTGACGTGTGATATATTGTTGGATAGGTATTTAAAAATAAAAAGGGGTTTACTAAAATCAGTTTTTGATAATGTCAGTAATATCGGAAATAATCGCTCCAAAAGGAAAAATTAAAGCCCCCCCCCCCCCTCTAACTTTTGACCCGTAGGTTTAAAAAATATGAAAAAAATCTGGAAAGTAGAACTTTATAAGTACTTTCTAGGAAAATTATTTTGAACTTGATAGAAAGAACAGTTTTCGTACAAAAAAGACAAAAAGGTTGTACAAAATAATTTCTGCGTACTTTAGTATGTCAACGTAACAAATAGCCTTTTTTTTAAACTTATAAGTGGGAACACTTATTGTGACGGACGGGAAACTACGGAACCCTACATTGAGCGTGGCCCGACACGCTCTTGGCCGGTTTTTTATTTCCTACCTAGACAAGCTATATTCAATATTTAAATATTCGATATCTGGGTATTCGGTATCAGAGTATTCCATATTTGATATTCAAATATTCAATATTCATCTACACTCACCAATAATAACAGCGTCTCTCTCAGCGTTCTCTTCGCGAACGACGCCAGAATTCTTCCTCTCTCCATCATTGATACACTCCGTGTGCCCGCTGACGTACACCATGGCAGACAACTTCATCTCGTCGTAGCTCAGACAGTTCTCCAGCAGTAGTGGGGGACGCTGGTTCACTGTTCCTACGCTTTCCCATCCCTCCATACTATAAGGAGCAAGAAAACAATGATAATCTTCTTATCTATTCTCTGTATTTTACTAACTGCAAGTCAAATTGGCAAGTTCGCATAAGTTTTTAGAGCTGAACTCAGGTCTCCTCTAAAACAGCGAGCCATCCCACCGTCACGCCACCCCCGTCTATAAATGCTACATTTTAAATTATTACGGAAGGGAGTCCGACACTAAGTTGGTTTAACTGTAGCATGCAATGTAACACGTATCTACTCTACTGGCCGAACGTCTAGATGACCAGCCCACTTCCACTTTAGCGTACTCATACTGTAAGCTATGTCGATGATTTTAGTTTCGAATTTTATCCAGCAAATAAACTCCATAATTGCCTTTTCTATTGTATAGTCAGCGTCAAAAACATCGGTACTAACCGAACTGCTCAACATATCAAAGCAATTAAAGAAAAAAAAAACAAAAAAACGTAACAAGATTCTTGTCTAAATGTCAGTTATCATTAACTGCCTTCATTCTGAAACATTCCTTGAGTTAAATTTTAATTTTCAAAGTTGTTTCGATACTTTGAACAGTCTGTTCGTCACTGACCCTCCAGCGAGTTCACAATATAACGAAGTTTAGATCTTTACTTACCTTCGAAAATCTTTGCGCGCTTGTAGCTTTTCCCCTGGCGTCAGCCCTTTCAAGTTAGATCTGTACAGAAGTATACTACATGCCTACATGCTCTAACATACAAACACATACAAATATACAGTCGAGGAATGTAACGGTTACACAATTTAGGGTCTATACTTATTTCTACGTTCGTTTGTACATAATTTAGTCGTGGAAACGTAACGTAGAATGACAAACAGAAAGACTGATAATAATGCTGTCAAGGCTAAATTGCTGAACCAATCATATATATTGAAATTATGTATGAAGTAAACTAAAACGAATTAAATTTCAAAATTCAAAAATCATCAAATTTTACTTAACCAGTCCGTTTCTTCACTGTATACAACACTAAGTAATGCACAGTCAGAGACATTAATAGTTGATAACATTCACATACAATGTTAAAATGCCTTATTATCAGATCTCTGATTGAGATAAATTCTACTGTTATAGAACTACACACACACATCTACGCACTCAAGCCATCTAGCAGATTTCTGCCACAGCGACAATAGTAGGAAATATGCATGTTTTGATATTCTTAAGCGTTTACATTGCTATAAAATACAAAAAATTATATAGAACACCAACAAAGTGATTTGCATTATTTAAAAAGAAGTTAAAATCGCCAATTCTCACAAAAACTTCGAACTCCCGCCATTTTAGCGCGGACACTTGGCAAAATTGTATATTTTTTGGAATATATTACACGACACAAGTACTTTATAAAGTTTATTTAAATACAAAAATACTTTATAAAAATATTACCAGCGCAACTAAATTCAGATTCACAGCAATTTCTGTGATATTAATTTGAGTATCCTCGTATTAATAAAAAAAATTAAAAGAAATATACTCTCATTTTAATCACACACATATTCCCTATCGTCGCTGTGGATCTGACACACATTAAAGAAGCTCTAAATAATTTAAAAGCTGTAAACAAACCCTTCTTCTCCGGTGATAAGTTTGTAGTTGTCAGCTTGTCCCATGAACGTGATAGCTCTCTTCTTGAGGATTCTGTCGATGAGCTGCGGCACGCCCATATCTTTGTACAGTTCCTTCTCTATACTGCTGCCGAACTCTCTGGAATGTTCCAGAAATAAGTATTATTCATTCTCCGAACACACGTGATTGGAGACACAATAGAAAGACAATAGCAGGGCAACAGCCGGCTGTCGCTTAGTCGTCGAAAGGTAGCAAGTTAACCAGAGTTCGCGGGACATTTGATTCGAAATTTTTAGTTATAAAATTGTGTTATACATTATCCGTGTGTGTAAATGCCGTTTTTCCTGCTAACCCATGGAATAGGCGAGACGACGAAAAAAAAAAATTAGTCCGTCATTGAGATTATTAAAAAATTTTAAACACGTATTTTTTCTTTTTTCTCGTTAACGAAAAATGACGACGATACAGTGCGTTGAAGTTGTGCGTGACGTCACGATCAGATACAATTTTTGCATTACGGTGGCGTCAAAAGCCCCCACTATGCCCCCACTCCAGAACTTTGTTGCTCTTTATCTTTGTATTTTTTTATTATTTTGATGAAGCAAAATTTACGTGTCCCGTATTTTTGGCCGATCTACAAGACGGACTAAACAGAATGTCATTTTTTTTATGTTGTCGTCATCCCTATTGCTTTCAGTGTTAGGTAGCTTGATTAAGTGGTGTCTAGTGGAATGGATTAAAGGGTTGTTATGGATAGGTGTACGTATCAGAAAGGTTTTTGAATATTTTATAGATATGTTTATAATAGTACCACCAATTTTTTCCCCGCTAAAAATGTTGTAAAAAATTGTGTTAGTAAATAGGCAATGGTGCCGATTCTCTTGTGCACAAACTAACGTAAATTTAAGTTAAGTGCATCTTTCTCTTTCCATTTCTTAAAGAAAAGGACAGAAGATACATTTTAGTTTAGTCCTGTCAAATTAGACAGCGCCTGATGAAAATTGACGTATATTTAGACGCCATGTTTTTAAATTGCGTCTAAATTATCTATGGAGTGTCTAAATTTGACAGGACTTAACTAATATTTGATCTTCTGTCCTTTTCTTAATTAAAAGGAAAGAGAAAGATGCACTTAACTTAAATTTACGTTAGTTTGTGCACAAGAGAATCGGCACTAATAACTATTCCTATCTTTGATTATGATGCATAATTCGTACAAGATTTTAGAAATTTAGATACTTAATGCAAAATCCACCAAAATGACTGTACGATTTGTACTGTGTTCATATATTTGGCCATATTTAGATAAATAGAGACACAATAACTGCTGACCTCTTGTATATAAGGAAGTGCGTCATCAGCAGCAACACTCGCTCGTGTATGAGCGGGTACGTCGACACGATGTTCTTCTGCAGCTTCTCTACGGGACGACGCACTTTGAGTTTCTCTAGCCTGTAAGGTAATACATATAAAGCTGATTTTGGCTTGTAGTAATAATAGTTTAAAAAACTAAAAACTCGCTTTTAGCAAGCACTAAAAATTACAAAATAATTCGGACATTATAAAAGAAAGCGTGGAGCGTTTTTCCAAAAAGAATATAGATTACATAAACGCTGCACGCTTTCTTTGTGTATTTTTGTGCGGCCTGCGTAATAATAATAAGTATACCATGACAAAATAAGTTTAGAGACAGCTTAACCCTTTTGACAGCCACGTCAAAACAGCAAAGCCGTGCCCTCAGCGCAAAGCCTTTTAAAAATGTATAGAAAATGGGAAATAATAATGGTTCCGACAAACAAATTAATCTCCAGCAATCTGTGGCCGACTATTATTCTAATTAACCAGCGTTATAATGAATTACCGACAAAAAAATCCTAATTTCTGAATAGAATACTAAATCTCCGACAAAATTACTATGTTACCGACAACAGAGGTTTCGTCAAAATAATCATATTTTTACAACTTGCATGAACTGTTTTAATTTCTATTGTTGGTTATCAAATTTATTTTTTAACTCTCAATAATGATGAAAACTGGTTATTGTTTTATAAGGCACCCAGAAGTAGGACCCCGCGAAGCGGGGCTCCGTCGACCCAGCCCACCCTCGATCATGTATATAATAAAAGTAAAGGTAAAAATTACAAAAGCATAGTTAAAAGCATAGTTTTCAGTTGAACGTAATTTATGCTGGTAGAAAAGTATTATAGCAACAAACGTTCATGTTTATTTTTCGGAGATTTCAGTATCTCAATTGGTCGTTTCGTCATTTTAATTCAGAAAAAAGTAGTCGAAAGTTAGTATTTTAGGCAGTAAATTTAATATTTTGAGTAAGTACAATTCTTCTTTTTTTGTCGGAGCTTTTATTACTACCCATAGAAAATTTTCACAAGATCGTGGCCGTAACGTGCTGGGCAAATTTTAGTTTGTCATCTATACTTGACATGGCGGTCAAAAGGCTAAATATTTACCTGACGGTCTCAATAGGAAATGGTATAGGAAACGCCTTGCTCCGTGCGATGACTTCGTCTATGTCATCAGTGATCTCTACCCTGGGAATGTCTGCACACTGCCTCAGCAGTTCATTGGTCTCCTTGCTCATACTTGGAAAGCACCAATCTGGTTTGCACCTGAAGAAACATTGTTACTTAGTAGTGAATATGATAATATGATTCATTTTTACTTGGGATAATCCCGCCACACTGTTCCCAACCATTGCAGCTCCTGAAAGTCAGAATCAACAGTGGAGTCCATCCGAAAAGCGCCGAGCAATGAAGCTCGACGAGTCCCGGAGAAACAATTCAACTGTTTTATATGTCGGGTGGATAGATCGCTAAAAAAATATTATTCGAGAGTTCTCACAAAGCACTTAGTGCAATGACACGTAAAAATAAAACAAAAAAAAACACAAATGATAGTGAAATTGGCACGTCTTCTCAAATTATTATTTTGTATTCTTTTCTTTAGCCTTGCATCATTTTCATTTTCAAGTGGCCGCAAGTAAGCATTTATGGCCTAACTAACAGGCGAATAAGCTGCGCCTAGGCCTACATTTCATAAGTGTCTATTTTACCTACTGCCCCAGTCATTATCTAGTATTACCTTTCAACGACCAACCGACAGCCGGCTGTCGGGCTGCTATTGTGTCTCGAATCACATCAACCTATAAAATACTATCCAACAGAGTGTGATTCGTTTCATTTTAACGCTCATTATGATATCATTATGGTAATACAGTAAAAACGGATGCTGCTTTATAATATGATGTTATCTGATCATTTTATTGTTCATCTATACAATTGGGTGGGTGAGCATAGCAAGTGAATCATAGTATGTGTAATGTACCATAGTTTTTTGCTTAACCTAAGCAATACCGTTATAAATGACACAATAAGTTAAATTAGTGATTCATTGTTTCTTCTTATAAGGAAATCTCACGTAAAATTCTGTGGGAAAAAACTTACTTAAAATATTATTATTTTGCTTGTTTGGCTTTCACGCCATAACTACTGAAACGTTAGCCATGAAATACAGGTCCAGAATAAAAGAATAGCTTTAATCCCGAAAAAATAAGCTAGTGGGGATGACCAAAATTAGTCTTTTCCTATTTAAATTAGAGCCGTTTTCAGCTTAACTGAATTTAAATGTTTTCATGATGATTTAACCTCTCGACGGTCAAGCGACAACCGGCTGTCGCGATGCTCTATTGCGATGTCTTTCTACTGTATCTCCCTCGAATCACGTGGGTTCGAAAGTTGAACATGAAAAAAATATATAAAAAAACTATTTTAACGTAAGCAAAGCCTAATGAGTTATAACTCATTCCTATACTTACTTACATTTAATTTTTTTTTTTTTTACTTAAAACCAAGTAAGTTCTTCTTGTTAAAACAAGGAAAAAAATACCAAAATTGTAGCATTTAATTGAAAATTACATAAGCCAAATTGAACTCTATCATCACCACACCATCATTGCGAAATCTTGTGACAGGTAGTTCAGATTATGAGGATAACATAATCATGGTGCAATAAAGCCCATTATTGCGTGGCATTAAGTGGGTTTTCACAGAACCAAGTTCAAAGTAACTGTGAATTGAGATGTACTGTTATTTGCCTCATCAAATCTTAACAGAAATGTCATGGGAAATGGGTAAGGTATGAATGTTTAGGCAATTAGTATAAAGCAGCCGTTGGCAATCTTAATAACCAAATTAAATGCAGATGGGTCATTAACCATGGTGGGAGAAATCATTGCAAATGGTCTAATTTGGGAGATGTGAAATCTACGCTACGAAAATATGAGACCGTTTCCACCAATACTACACTAGGTAGCTGCGCGAGAAAGCGCTACGAAGATGCGCCGCTACAAAATAGCTGTGCGAGAAAGATGCTAAGGCCTTGTCCAGGAAGGGCGAATTCGCCGCGATTCTCTCGCTCGTATGACGGGCGACCAGTTCGCCCAGAAAGAGCGTACCCACGCGCGAGTCTATAAACAGTTCCGTATGAAAATTTTGGCGCTACATTTCCCTCTTTTTCTCCATTATACGTGCACTCGCTCTGAAATTCGCGCGAAATCTATGACAAAAATGTTGTTTAATTGACACTTGTTAATGTTGTTTACTTGGCGTATTTGGCAAATTGCGATACTTAGTTAATACAATATATACTCTAGACTTACTAGAATAAGGGCTCCCACACATAAACACGATACGACGTCGCGTCGTGGAAATCTACGATACGACGTCGTGACGTGTCGATGCACGATACGACGTCGTGATGTTTAAAACTCACGATGCAATCCTGCGCAGTTGTTATTCAAAATTAAAAGATGACGGATGGTATTGAAGTCGAGTCGCAGCGACCAGTACTTATGAGACAAAACATCTGACGCATACAACAAATTACAGAAAACACCACGTAACTTTATCGGCGGCATCGTGCCGTGTATCGTGCGTGCGTGGCACATTACGTTACGATGTCGTGTTTTTTACGATGCCCATCATAGATTTCCACGACGCGACGTCGTATCGTGAAACGACGCCGTATCGTTGAACGACGCGACGTCGTATCGTGTTTATGTATGGGAGCCCTAAGGTGGATATTGCGTTGCATCAGACACGTAAATATTCATGTAAAATTACAAGCAAAATTTCACACCATAAGCAACATTTAGTTATCTCATGGTAGAATACTTAAACATCACTCAATTTTAAGTTGTTTTATACACTTTCAAATCTATTGCTGTCCTTACTTTTTTTTTGGTTTTTTTTTGGGATTTTGGAATTGAGGGTTAGTTGAGTATTTGGTCATCAGCCTTATACAAGTAGTTACAAGTGTGTGAGTATTACTTTATCAAATAATTTACAGTGAACTACTTGCGTTAGTTATTGCATAAGGTACTAAAATTGCTTGATTTTAATGTGGTTACTATAATCCATACTAATATTATAAATGCGAAAGTAACTCTGTCTGTCTGTCTTTCTGTCTGTCTGTCTCTTCTTCACGCCTAAACTACTGAACCGATTTAAATAAAATTTGGTACAGATATAGTCTGGGACCCGAGAAAGGACATAGGATAGTTTTCATCCCGAAAATTCTCCGGGAACGGGAACTATTATTCCACGCGGACGAAGTCGCGGGCAAAAGCTAGTGAGAATATATGTTCAGCTATGAAGATAACAAACATTTTACTGGACAATGGGTCAAATATTTAAATTAACCTCTGTAAAACCACTCTTACCTTTATCAAAGATAATACAAGAATCATAAAC
Organism: Athetis lepigone; assembly: GCA_033675125.1. Classification (NCBI taxonomy): domain Eukaryota; kingdom Metazoa; phylum Arthropoda; class Insecta; order Lepidoptera; family Noctuidae; genus Athetis; species Athetis lepigone. The sequence goes on along the minus strand of CM066222.1, from coordinate 2,736,244 downwards.
AAACCTGTATTATATAAAAATAAATCTCTATTTTCCTTAATCACTCGTCAATCTTAACATATATCATTTTAGACTTTGTATATAGCAAGAGGTTCATACGGCATAAAAAATAACTAGGTATTTTAAATTCCAAAGATGTAGATGATACTCAGGGGGATAGTTAGTGAACAATAGCATAGATGTTTATGTACCTTTTTTCTGTAAAAAAAATAGGTTATTTATGTATGTCATAAGTCAGAAGTATTTATTGCGTTCCGTAATGTTAAATACAGAATATAAAATAAATCATAGAAACTATCATGTTTTTTTTTTTTGCTCAAATCAGACCGGTATAATAGTCTCAGTTATTATTTTAAGACTGGTAATGTTAGGTTTTTGTAGCTTACTTACCAAGCAAAACTTTGAAAATTCTTTGCTAAATCCATTATTGGTTGATGTGTAGTTTTTTGCCGTTTTCTCTGAAAAATAAAATTATTTACATTTTCATTTTTGCTGAAATTAAAACATACTGAGCCTTACTCAAGTGGGTAAATTACGCCGCAATTGTAGTCTGTTAGTTAAGTAATTTAGGCGATAGAACTTACAGACATCTTACTCATTGCAGCAATAGGAATCTAATCAGAAACCAAATATTTATTAAAAAAATATTTATTATTAATCTTTATTAGTTTTTAAAATCAAATTGACAATCGAGTATCAAGACAAAAAATAACAGTATCCTCTTATTATTAGCGCAATTGAATTAGAAGTCAAACACTTAACATGCACACTCGAGTTTGCACTGTTATGCGATAGCTTTTACACTGATGAAAATACTTACATTGGTTTGACAGCAGCGTAAAACAACGACAGGATCCAACAAGTTAGAACTCGCAGCTGCGGCGAAAACACTACGATAATGTAACAAGTGTGTGGATTTTGCGAAATTACGGTGAATCACCAAAACTATCCGACTCAGACGTTCCACTTCCACGGACATTTGTTTTGAAGTTTTGACAGCTAGTGTCTTGTCACCATAGATAATAAAAGAGGATGATAATGATTTATGGCCTGTAATACGTTTAGTTATCATTTTTCTTTGATGCGTAGTTCAAATGATTGGTTTTTGATATTTACCTTTGTAAGCTCTCTCTGTGGTTAACACTTTCATTTTAATTATGCTACAATTATGCGATTCACAAACGCATAAACTAAAGAAAAAAAGTGAGCCGTCACGGGACGCCTGGCAGATGTTAAACATCGACATTATTTTGTAAAAGTAATATGATTTAAAAGAAACAAAAGCGTGGAGATGTTTCACATCAAAACATATAACTAATATATTTTTTACCTGAACCCTGCTGTGATAGATCTAATATGACTTAGATAACAGTGTCTTACAGTATAAAAATAAATGCTAAAATGCATACATAAATAAAATCTATTATTAGAGTAATAACTAAACTAAACCACTGAGCGTTTACAAAGTTTGTTTTAGTAAAATACACAAACTATGTCATGGTTTAAATAAATTAGCCTGAAACAAACCATATTAATAGTTTATTTTAAAAAAAGTTTTATTTAATTCACATTTCAGATAAACGATAACCGTTACTTTGGGTTAAATATAGATCCATTTTTTATTACAATTTCATTTGTAATGCAATTTTAACATTGACGGTTTGTTTTGATTATTTTTGACAATGACATTTGATAGTTGACATATTCAGTGGTCTCGAACCTACCGATTTTTCGGTATTTCTACCGATATGGGCTCTGTTCTACCGAAATACCGAAATATAACGACTTTTCTACGATTTCACAGAACACCCGAAAACACATAATTTATAATGAAAAAATTACTGGAACATTAAAAACTATTTTTGATTGTTTTTTAAAAAGAGAATATTTAACTAGCACTTCAATCGAAAATATTGATTTAAGAATCCCAGAAATTTTATGGATATTGATGACGTATACTATGGTACTGCTGCGTCTAATACACTACTAAGTAGTTCAGAAAATCTAAACTCAGATCAAGTAAAGTTTAAATGCAGATGCCTAGATTTTTATATCGAAGCTTGTAAACAAATAACCACGCGGTTTCCATTGAAAAATAACCCAATAAAAGGTTTAGACATAATTAATCCAAAAAATGTTAAAATTGGCAAAACTACTTTGATAGGTTCTGTGAGTAGGCTCTTTCCCAATATTGTTCACAGCAATGATTTCCAGGAAATTGATACTGAGTGGCGCATTTTAAGAAATTGTGAACCAATCAAAGCATTTCCTGATGATGTAGAACTATTTTGGGATGAAGTAAGTTTACTAAAGCGTGGCGATGAAACTCAAATGTTTCCATTGTTGTCTAATTTCGTCTTTAATATTTTATCACTTCCCCATTCATCCGCTAACGTTGAACGCATATTTTCACATATTAATCTTTTGAAAACAAAGCAGCGAAATAGGTTCTCTACTGAATCAATCACTGGTCTATTACATTCAAAACGACTCTTTAATACAACTAATTGTTACGATTTTGAAATTAATTCGAAGATGACCGCGGCTATGGCCAAAGAATATTGGTATAAAAAATAATTATGATTGTTACAAATTAGTCTGTAAGTTTTTTTTTAATAAATAAACGAATATTATTGAATATTGTATTTTTTTTTGTCAAATACCGAATTTGGGTACAAATATACCGATTTTAGCTGGCAATTCTACCGATCTCGCTCTATGACGTTCGAGACCACTGGACATATTATAGAAAAGCGCATGTTTTGGCGCGATTATGCTGAACTTTGTTTTGTAGTTTTCACATAATTATCGTTGGAACAGTGCCTAAAAGTAAATATGGGAGATGTGCAAAGAATGCGCGCAGAAATTAATGCAACATTCAAACTTAGTGGTTTTACCCTACGAAAGGATGCAGCGATATATCTTGCTGAGCAACTCTTACTATTGCCGGCAGTACAACGGCCTGAGATTCTTGAGAAACTGTGCCGTCATTTACTCCATCAGTGTTTATCTCAGCCTATTTTAGAGAAAAGTCACATAGAAGTAGCGTATAAAGAGTGTTCGTCAGCAGGACTGGAAGAAAACGAGACAGTTTTGAACGTCATAGATGCGTTTAGTGTACCTAAGCTGTGTTACAATCATGAGCTAAAGAAATTCGTGAAAGACTTGAATAACGGGAAATGTTTACTGCCCGACCCCAAGTGGAAGTCTCGATTCATCATAGATAGGTACACGGTTATCTGGCAAAGAACATTAAGAAACAAACTGTTTACATTAGACGCAGTGCACTCTTCAGAATCAGAAAAGCAATTCCAGTTGCGTAAAGTGGAGTATCTGTTAAGTTGCTCAAGTAAAGTTGATGATATTGTGGTCCTAGGCTTGCTTACTCAAGTCATAGAGGGAAGCTATCACTTAGAAGACCCTACAGGCTCAATATTGCTTGATATGACAAATGTGAGGTATCATTCAGGCTTGTTTACTGAAGGCAGTTTCGTACTGGCTGAAGGCTATTATGAAGACAAAACGTTACATGTCACTGGTCTAGTGCAACCTCCTGTAGAGACTAGAGAAGAGTCTGCTCCATACTTCGGTAATCTTAACACATTTGGAGGAAAATCTAAAACATTGTTAAAGAATTCAAAAGCTCTCTTGAAAATAGAACAAGAAAATCGAGATGGTATATTCGTATTTGTGTCTGATATATGGCTGGATAGCCCAAAAGTTATGGACAATTTAAATAAATTATTTGCTGGGTTTGATGATGTTCCTCCCATAGCCATTGTATTTATTGGTGAATTTTTGTCTTGTCCGTACACTCACAAGTTTCATATGCATTTAAAAAATGGATTAAATAGTTTAGCAGATATGATTTGTCAGTACAAGAATTTACGTGAACATTGTAAGTTTATTTTTGTACCTGGAAAGACCGATCCTGCTGCACCAAGCGTCTTGCCAAGACCGCCTTTACCCAATTACCTGACAGGTACAATCCAGAACAAACTCGGTGACAATGCAATATTCACTACAAATCCATGCCGCATACAATATTGCACTCAAGAAATAGTAGTTTTTAGACAAGACTTGGTGATGAAGTTATGCAGGAATACGTTACACTTTCCAGAGAGCGGAGATATACCGGATCATTTAGCTAAAACATTACTAAGTCAGTGCTGTCTAACTCCGTTGACCATTGGTGTACAACCAGTATTTTGGAGACACGCTAGCGGATTGGATTTGTATCCTATACCGGACTTAGTGGTTTTAGCAGATCATTTCCAACCATTTGTCAGAAGTTATAAAGACTGTCAGGTCATCAATCCTGGTTCATTTCCGCGTACAGAGTTCACGTTTAATGTGTATGTACCCTCCACAAAAACAGTTGAAGAATCGCAGATACCAAATGATATTGATATGTGATAAATTTTAATACTTATTTGTGAACTGGTTAAAATAAGTGCAAGTGATATATTTTTTTAATATTATTTGATTGTTTCATAGATTTTTAATGATCATTGACAATATTTGCTACTGCTATATTAGTTAATAAAGTATTATGATTATGATTTTTTTTTTAATGTGAATTGTCATTGTGAATTTCTGAAAAATATGTTTGTTATCATCATCATAACTACCAGAAATTAATCTAATATTTGATACAATTATTAAGACTTGAAATCTTAATAAAAAATTGAAGGAACCAACCACTTTGGAACTGTACTATTCAGCGATAAAATCGCGTAATGAACAGACAAGAAATAAGGGGTTATTCACCAACTGGACACAAGAGACCGGACACACGTGTGTCCAGTTGGTGAAACTCAAAATTAGTATCACTTACAGGGCCGTCTTTACCAGGGGGTGCAAGGGGTGCGGTGCACCCGGGCGCTTAGCGCCCGGGGGCGCCTGTTGAGCGCTGATTTTTTGGATATTTCATTGAACTTATTGTTATTGTTACTTACGACAAATATGTATGCGCAAGCAAAAAAAAAATTGTCATCAACAGTTAAGTATTTTTTTTTTCTTTTATTATACTTTCGGCGCTTGTTATTGACTTGAAATAGCCGTCCGGGCGCTCGAACTTAACGTGGATGTTAAAGGTAGCCCGCGAAATTCAAATTATCTTACGTATTTTTGCAATTTGCAGCTCAGTGTCTAGGTGTATGTTGATATAGAATAATTTGCGACTGTAATAGGCCATTAGTTACAGAATTATAATCATTAGAATCATTAAAAGAGCCTTCAAAGAGCTCTCGTATAACGCGATTGATTGCCCCCAGCGTACGCCCTCCTTCGACGCCCGGTGTGCCTGCTGCGAAGTGAGAGAGAAGTAGAAATCTGTCTCTCTCTTTTCGCAGCTTACTTCTGCGCGATAACATTTTCTCAAAAGGAGACCACTTCGTCCGCCGCCATTGAACTGACGGCCGGCAGCGACAGGTCCAGCTCCCTGCTAATGAGGCACAGGTACCTCCCGAAGCAACCATGCCCCGAAAGCACCTGCGTCACCCGAAACGTCAGGAAGCCATGCCGTCTCCCGAGCCAATGGTCGAGGACTGGTTGGACCGCTTCGATGGTGATGAGGCCGGCGTTAGGGCTTGAAAGCCTGTCCGGCATTCCGCCACCAGAACCTCGCGAAGCTGCGACCGACGCAGCTCTATCTCCCGTTGCATCTGTCGCTCTCCTCGGCTTCGCGCCTCCTTGCGCCACCGGTACAGTGACGCGAGCACCTTAGCATCCAGGCCCCATGGCGGGGATCAGGCCAGTGCACAAGCCGCCGCGTAGGAGATCGTGCGATATCCCCTAATAACTCTGACGGCCATCACCCCCTGCGGCCTCCGCAGAACAGTAATGGTGCTGGCCGTCAGGTCAGCCGACCAGATTGGGGCCCCATACGGAGCCACAACCGCCTACAGGTGGTGCTCGGGCCCCCCAGATTGGGAAGTAGTGTTGTCAGCGCACCGGCCGCGTCCAACAGCTTGGGCGCCAGCCGTCGGAAGTGGGGGCCGAAATCCCTGGTACTTCATGGTAGACTCGACAGCGATACGGGCTCCGCCGACCACGATGTGAGAACCAGGAGGCGGCGTACGCCGGGGGCCATGAAAAACCATGGCCTCCGACTTGTTGAGAGCCACCTCCAGGCCCTGGCGCCGTATGCGGTTCACAACCTGCGAGACCGCAGCCGTCGCTAGCAACGCTGCCTAGGAGCGCTCCCTGTGCGAGCTGTCACAAACAGAGAACTAGCCTAACCTAGCAAAATTTGGTGAACCATTTTGGTAGGCAAAAATATTTTTTGGTGATCATTTTTGCCAGGTGGATAAGGCGCCCGCCTCTCGTGAAAGAGGTTGCCCGTTGCGGGTTCGAATCCGGGCAAGTACCAATGTGACTTTTTTAATTCATATGTATTTTCTAAAGTTTATCTTGGACATCACTGACAGTGGCGTAGCGTGGCATTACGCCGCCCGGGGCTGATCGGAAATCCGCCGCCCCTTATTTTAACTATAAGTCGATTTAAGTTTAAATATTATATTGAATTGACCTAATTCGTACATCGTACACCTTACTGCAAGTCAAAATATACTACCACGCATTGCTAATGCATGCTTAAGGTGGAAAATACACCTAAGAGAAGAAATGCCGCAAGAAACCGACATTTCTTAAGGTGCTCCTAAACGGGCAATTTTTTACTGCAATTGTGTTGCTGCAATACATTGCCGGCATTGCCCGGCAATGTTTCCGAACTCTCTGCAATATTGCCGGTATTGCCGGGCAACACTTTTTGTATGACAAGAAATTGCTGCAATATATGGCCGAGCAACACCGGCAATATTGCCGGAGTTGCCGGGCCATGCTCAAAAAATTGCTGCAATAAAATTGCAGCAATTATGTTGCCCGTTTAGGAGCGCCTTTACATGTATGTCTGTTGAGACAGACATGTAAGAAACCTAAGACGTCCTTAGGGTTGCCTAAGGAGTTAAGGACGTTTTAGGTTTCTGCGCAAACTGTTCATTGAAAAAAAAAAAATATACGGATTGAACCTCTGCTGCTGAAGGTGAACGTTTTTAGCAATTTTTGAATCTCTAAACTTGCAAAATAAAAAAAGTATACACAGATTTAAAAACCATTTTCAAACCACTTTTTTAAATTTCGTTCTGTAACAAGAGAAATTTATGGTGGCACTAGTTGTAGAGGAATACGTCCAATAATGTATATAATATCTAATTATCTTATACTTGCTTATAAAAAAACTGTAGAGAGGTCAATTCTGTACATTGAATATTTATTCAAAATTAATATTGGAGGATGATTGGTGATCGATACTGATGCCGAAAATGCAATTAGTAAATTTGTCTGTCTGTCTGTCTGTATGTAAAACTACTGAAGGGATTATAACCAAATTTGGTACGATTGTAGTCCATACTTCTTGCCCCTTGGCAGGCTATATATGGGCTATATTACACAACGCTAAGACACATAGGAGCCGAGCAGTAAATAAAAGTGTGAGAAAATACGGGAAAAAAATATTCCTTTTGAGAGATTCCGTTGCGTGCTCTTAGTAAATGGTTGAAATTATGCAAAAATTACAGAGAAGATATCACAGAGTTTTAAAATTACTCCCCAGTCCCCAGACCCCAGCAATATAATGATGGTGCGTACGGGCAGCAATAAGGCTGGCCGATGGCTTTGCAAGATATTCGTAGCTTATACATCAGAATAATACATAATATTGTGCTACATAACATTGCACCATGAGCCACGGGTGCCGATCAGAACCATTTTTGCCATTATGATGGTGCGACTGCGGGGATTACCGCACGATCTCCTGCGAGGCGGCGAGTCTTCCTGCGGGCATCCCGCCGTGGGATTGGGAGACTATGCGACTGTCGCAACCTAGTGCTGGGCACGCCTCTTTGAGGAGTTGGCTCACGAGGCGCCACGACGCTCTCACGTATCGCCGGACACAGGTTGTCATAGGACACGGACAGGGACATTTCGGGAGGTTCCTGTGTCGGATTCCAGCTGAAGCGACGCCTGGGTGTCACCGGCAACGGTCGTCTGGAGGTATGCCTCGCATGGGCGGGCCACCGCCGTGTCCTTGCAGAGGCGATCGGCGGGAGCGACCGAATGGGAAGCTGTCACCGCCTTCTGCGAAGCAGTCATGCTGGAGAAGTATGCTGCTGCACGCGTGAGGCAGCGTCAGGCCTCACACCCCGGACAAAAACCCAGGCGTAGGCGTCGAGAGTGGCAAGACGACTACCGGCCACCGTAGACGCAGGCCTGTGGGCGGCGATCGATGGGTAGCTCGCCGCCCGATAAGGACCAGGCCCGTGTCGACAGCGCGATTGTTCCACTCGCGCCCCAAGGAGCGCAAAAAATCGCGTCGCCTGCGCTCACCGGCCGCCTGAGCCCGCGCGGTTATCGTCCTCTTTTTCAGACACTTGCGGTATAGCTTTCGCGGATGCTGTTTGTACCTAACATATTGCGAACAGTAGTAATTTGGAAAAGTATTTTTTTTAACCGACTTCAAAAAAAAGTAGGTTCTCTGTTCGACCTGTATGTATGTATGTATGTATGTTTGTCCGCGATTATCTCGCGTTTGGCTGAACCGATTTTAATGCGGTTTTCAGCAAAGTGTTTGTTACATTCTGGGGAAGGTTTTAGTATATAACACTAATAGATATCCCGTGACGTTGCCCACATAGATCGCGTTTTGCTTTCTTGGATTGTAGATTTTCAACGATTGTATGTTTGACCGCGATTATCTCGCGTTTAGCTATACCGATTTCGATGCGGTTTTCAGAAAAGTCTTTGTTACATTCTGTGAAAGGTTTTAGTATATAACACTAATGGATATCCTGTGACGTTGCGCGCATAGTGCCGTTTTCATTTTATAAGATTATAAGTTTATTTTGAGAGCTACCCTAAAACGTAGTCATACACTGAGACTCTAACTAAAAAGTAAAAAATAAAAAGCTTTTTTAAAAAAAAGATAACCGACTTCAAAAACTAAAAGCGCAAAAATAACTATTTCGGAAGTCGGTGGCTTCTCTTCTGCCGGTCGATTTGTGTTGCCACCGACTTCCGAAATAGTTATTTTTGCGCTTTTAGTTTTTGAAGTCGGTTATCTTTTTTTTAAAAAAGCTTTTTTTTAATTATGCAATCTAATATTTTCGTCATGTTCCTCAATTGCCGCCCCCTTTCATGTGCCGCCCGGGGCCATGGCCCCCCCGGCCCCCCCCACGCTACGCCACTGATCACTGACATTCCTTGCCTCGGAAAGCACGTAAAGCCGTTGGTCCCGGTTGTCATTCTTAAAACTTCGACAGTCGTTACGGAGCCAGAAAATGACCAGTCTAACCAAGGGGTATTCGTGTCGCCCAGTAACTGGGTTATGGAGGTTTGATAGGCAGTCTCTCCACGTACAACACTGATATCCAGCTGAATCCGGTTAGGCAGGAAGCCGACCCCAAGATAGTTGGGAAAAGGGAAAAGGCTAGGGAAATGATGATTTAAATTATATTCAAAAAAAAACGAGGGCGCAGGCTGAGTCCCGCACCCCGGCGCAGAATAGGCTTAAGACGGCCCTGATCACTTATTATTTCGTCATCTGGACACGCCAAGATTTTCATTCGTGTCCACTTAGTGAAACTTAAATTATATCACTTTTATGTTTTCGCCAACTGGACACAACGATTTTTTTTTGCAAAAATGGGTACAGTCAGGTTCATAATCGCCTCGATTTCATGAAAAAGCTGCCTGACTTTTTTACTTGAAAAACCTTATTAGCTTCTACGAGTATTTAAGACAATTTTTGAAATAAAACAAACAAACAAATAAATAAATAATACAATAAATAGCTTACCTTTATTTAAAAAAAAAATAGAAATACTCATAATTTATTTTCAATTAATTAATTTTATTTCTTTCGATTATAATTCACCTTGACTTTATTTTGATTGTATTTTATTTTGACATTATTTTGATTGTATTTTATTTTGACATTATTTTGATTCTACTTTGTTTTATTTATTTTGTGATCGAGTTTTTAATACCTGGGTATATTTTTGTATTGTATTGCACGTAAAGCCGTTGGTCCCGGTTGTCATTCGTAGAACTTTGACAGTCGTTACTGGTTAGCCAGAAACTATGACCAGTCTAACCAAGAGGTATCGTGTCGCCCAGTTACTGGGTTGTGGAGGTCAGGTAGGCAGTCGCTCCACGTAAAACACCGGTATCCAGCTGAATCCGGTTAGCCTGGCAGCCGACCCCAACACGATTGGGAAAAGGCTAGGGAGATGATGATGATTTTTGTATTGTATTGTAATTTACCTGTTTTGCAGTGCCCTTACAGGGTGCATGTTCAACTTTTATTATGTTATTCCAACCCCTGTACAACATGTTTGCAATAAACTGATTTGATTGATTGATTGATTTGATTAAAGTGATATCATGGCGATTTATTAATGTGAGGAATAGTATACTTAACTAATGTTATTTTTTTGATTACCGGTAGGTGCTTTTATAAAATCAGTGTGACAATATTCAATATAACTTTCGAGTATCACAGAAAAATCATATAAGGTCATACATAAACACAACAAAATATATTTTTATTATTTTTTAAGGTTAAACGCAATGACGTTTTTAACCTTTTAAAGATACACTCCACTCTTATACAAACTTGCAAAGCTTGCTTTCTTATTAAATGTAGTTACAGTAAAATTTGTACGAGTACGGAGTCGAAACGTTCACCCTTGATTTTGGCATACAATAATAAAATAAAACATCAAAATATCATCAGTAGGAGCCTACTTATGACATACCAATACTAAAATGGGTAATTTTGCAAACAATAATCATTCTACATAACTTTAGAACAACAATATTTGACTCCTGGAAATAGAGTAATTATGTAATAATTGTATCACGATCATTTTACTAAGACTAAGATAATAATTACAGAGATCATTAAAATCAACAGTAAAACATAGAAAATTATTATAAGCCAGTATAAATATATTTTTATTTACTTAATTTCTGACCGATGTAAATTTCTCCTGATTCTAATCATAGTATTCATTCTGATAGATTCAATTTTTTTCCTTGATATAGGTCCATCCATCATAACCCGGCGCCAAAAATCATTCATGCCTCTTTTGATCGCGACCAGAAACTGTACTGTATTTGGTTTCCGTTTCAATTTTTTAGCTATTCCGGCCGCCATGCCTCTACAGAATTATAAGTGCGATGATGTTCTTTATAGCAGTTGTATGTGTTTGCATAATCGGAATTTTCATCGAGCTACGTTCTAATAAAATAATCGTTAAATTTTGTGGCATCTTCACTGTTTAAGCATTCAGCCATGATATATAACCAGGCATCAGATTGTGCGTCAGTCAGTAAAAGTGGCAATGTACAACATCTCTTCACGTGATCTTTCCCCAATTTCGACTTTCTTAGGGGTTACGTTTCTGCTTTTCGCCACAAACATCTCTTGAAATGAAGATAGCACCCCACAATTTTTATATTTGGAAATTCATGTTGCAAAGCTTGTATAAGAGGCTTTTTAAAATCACATGTGATGGATTCTGGGTGCCACTCCGGTATTTGGCTTTTAATTAAACAAAATAATGTTTTATAAGTGTCTAACTGTTCTATTGGGCAGCGGAGCATAAATAGTGGGAATAATGTTCGTATGACATTTCGTACTCCCCAGTAGTGGGACGTTCAGTGGCCGATGATGTTTGACACGAAACATTAATATGCTCGACTGTACTTTCATCTTGAATTCGGGTAAAATGCGAACATATGTCCACTTGGCGAAAACATATTAGTGATATAATTTAAGTTTCACTAAGTGGACACGAATGAAAATCTTTGCGTGTCCAGATGACGAAATAATAAGTGATACTAATTTTGAGTTTCACGAACTGGACACACGTGTGTCCGGTCTCTTGTGTCCAGTTGGTGAATAACCCGAAATAAGAATTGAAATCCTTCTTTTTAAAGACGATAATTTTTTTTTTGTGTATTCAAAAACCAAAATAAATTATGTTATAGGTAATTGCATTGGCCTGAATGACTTTGTAAAAACTATTACGGTGCGACTTCACTTGCCGTATTTAGCGAACGTTTTCTTGTTCGCGGCAACTTGTCATAATTAACTTATTTATTCTTTCTCTATACTAAAGTACGAGTATAGATTGCTTTACTGACTTTACGCAATTATTTTGTCAAACAGGTCCACTGAAGTTGCACCTATCTATGTTAAAAACACACACAAACAACTAGATTCTAAACAGTCATACTTTATACTAATATTTGTCCCGTGCGGGAATCGAACTAACGACAGTATAAGTAGTAATTAAACGATCGCACGACGCTCTACTCCGCAACCGTCTTGCAAAACATTAGACAATAACACGAAACACCAATCAGAATGAAGTGATTACACATTATCTCGTGTCTGGAGTTACGCATTCAGTTAGGCTGTGGGCACAAATCAGTAATGGGCGCGACTCGTTATGTATGATTATTGCATAGATTCAGGGAGTTCTCTACGATAAGCATTTATATATCGAACGGTTATACACCTGCGCTTAGATTATTAACCTATAGATTGAGCCACCGCGTGGCCGCACATGAGACAGCACTATAAAATTTCAATGTTGTCATTACGTAAAATTTTCCCGAAATATGACCAAAACCGTGAGGTGTTCCGTTGCAACAACTACTTATTACATTCATGTACTGAGTTGCGTATCATAATCCTTATTAAGAGTGCAAAATTATTTATATCGTAAGTATTATTTAAGTTACGAGTCCAGGTTTTCTCACGATGTTTTCCTTCACTGATGTCTGTGATGTCCAACTATAAAAATTATATAAAATTCCTTTTAAAAGGGAGAGGATACCTCACAGGGCTTCAAAGAACTAATTAATCATCTGATTAATTTTATTTATTTAACTAGTTGCAATTTTATTATCAAGTTATGGGAAAAATAGAGCTGAGGTATGGTAACACTTTGAAAAACAAGTAATAGGTTATGTAGATAAAAATATAAACGATATCGCTAGAAAATGTCCTTAATTTTGATCGAAAGCCATGTAATTACATACACACAAATGTATTTATTCAATCAATGCACAATAACTTGTAATATTTGCATCCTTACGAGTGAAAAGTAACATTCTTATCTTGCTTTCTTTCTGTGCGGCTTTTGCAGCCTAAAATAGTGCATCCTCCCATTTTATAGCACAGAAAAAGCACTAAACACCTAACTACTGGAGTCAATTTCTCAAATATACATTAAAACTATTGGTTTAATTACCGAAATTGTTATAAAATTGTAAAAACTAATACGAGCCGACCATTTCAATGACAGTGACATCCCTTTGTTTGGCTAACTTTTCAATGTTCGCCAAGCGAAAACCGGCCACGCCGAACGAGACAGAGCATGTTATGCTTTGTCTCAATTTTCTTACGAAATTCGTATATATGCTTCTCACTTTCACACTTCTTTACAACCTCATGGCTACATCTATAGGTTAATAATCTAAGCACCTGCGGCTTGCGCAAATGCGCACGTTCAACGTAGACAGTGAACTAGCCTCCGTAGGCAGAGGCGTGGCTCGCGGCGCCGCTATAAATATCTCGGTGTATACGTTATGCCTATGTTTAGGACTTAACTAATATCGTTCCAAATCGCCATCATCATCTCTCTAGCTTTTTCATGCCTAACCGGATTCAGCTGGATACCAGTGTTTTACATGAAGCGACTACCTGTCAGACCTCCACAACCTGAACCCAGTTATTGGGCGACACGATATAACTATACCCCTTGGTTAGACTGATCAGACTAGCTGGCTTTTGACTACCCGTAACGACTGTCACAGTTCTACGAATGGCAACCGAGACCAACGGCATTACGTACTTACCGAGGCACGGGATGTCCAAAATAGACTTCAGAAAGTACATTAAATTGAAAAAGTCACAAAGAGTCTTTGTGACCGCAGCCTTATGTGTGTTCTGTTGTGACGCACGACACTTCGCGCACAAACCTCCTGGCTCACAAACTATGTCTTGACTAAGACACGTGTTGTGTTTTGTGATTATTTTGTTATTACCGGCTTTTACAGTCTTCTAAGACTTAAAATATAATGTATTATATGTTATTTTACAGAAGATTGCAATAAACACATTTTATAACCAACCATAGACTTTCGAAGATTGGCTTGGTAAGTAAACATACCGTGTAACATTCGTTATATTATTTTATACTTAATACAAAAGTATAATGTAGATAAACCATAACATAAGCCGGGGTTGCGGAATGTTGCCGGGGTTGCGGAATGTTGCCGGGGTTGCGGAATGTTATGTTTATAACAGTTACCGTGACCCTGGAACATAAAGGGCAATCGAAGGAACATGAGTGGGTTTTAGTCAGTAGAGTCTGACCCGCCCTCCCGCCGCACCCAGGACGGGAGCAGTCATTGGATGATTTCCCACTCACAAAAAAAAAAAAAAATAATAATGTAGATAAAGCCCGCAAAATCGAAAATGTCCTATAAATGGCGGCAGCTCATCAATCTATTACTGGATTAAATTTGAACGTCGAAGTTAAAAAATAGAACTCCTCTGAACTAAAACGTAAAAAATGATGGTTATTTGTTTATCACCTGTTAGGTTTTTGACGACCATTATGTCGGTATAACCTGGTTAATTAAAGAAAGGAATCATAAATGGCGGCGCTTATCATGTTCTCTCGCTCGCACACTAGTGCCGTCCATACTCAATCGCGCGCATACCGTCAACAAAAAAATTGTCTTGATTTGCTTCCACGCTGCCTTGACGCGCTCAGTGATCCTTTTTACGAATATCTTGTTATAGTTTTTTGTTATTTTTCCGTTGTTACCTCAGTTTGTTATTGTTCTAAAAGTAGACACTGTGTCCGATGAAAACAATTAAAATTCTTTATAATATTTTTGATTTGAAAAAAAAACTTTAACTTTAAGTTTTATATCCTGACTCTACTTTCTGTCAACGCAAGTACATGCCGCCATTTAAGATTCCTTTCTTTAATGCACCGGCTTATACAACAATCGATAAAGCAAGTGAGTAAAGTTTATTGAGTTGTCATTTGTTTACCTAGACTTAAGCCACAATTTGTTGCCAAAGTAATGTTTCATTTGTTTAGCAACAGTTGATCAATTTCTGGCTTATCATGATGCTGATGATAGCCTGATAACCCAACCTACAACTTATCCTCCTACCCAACCAACCAACCAACTTATCCTATATTTACTTATCTGCTTAGGTGTAAACCAGACTGGAGCTTACCAAGCTTGGACAAAGAGGCCATTGAACTACTGAAGCAATGTGCAGACACTCCTGTAGTAGAAGTATCGGATGACGTGGAGCAAGTAATCGCACAGAGCAACGCGTTCCCTGTACCATTCCCCATACAAACCGTCAGGTAACCACTATGCCAATAAAGAGACGCTTCTGTTATTTCATATATAAATTTAGCCTTTTTCCCAACTATGTTGGGGTTCGCTTCCAGCCTAACCGGATTCAGCTGAGTACCAGTATTTTGCGTGAATCGACTTCCTATCAGACCTTCACAACCCAGTTTCTAGGCGAAAAGATCCGTTATAGGATACCTGTTCTGCCCTCGTGTGAAATGGGCATTAAGACGGCAGGCCGGGCCGTACTATTCATTTGCACCAAATGTACTTTTAAAAAATTTTGAGTTAATACTTATAGTGCAATATAGTAAGCGGGGTAAAAAAAACAATTATAACAAAGTTAATAACTATTTAATAATGTCTTGCTGCACTTACTGGGGTATTGTAATCGTATAATTGCGCTGTATACGCGGCGTGTGCGAGCGAGCTCAGTCCCGCGGCGCCGGCGACCCTGGTGTTGTCGGCGCACACGGCGCTGTTGATATGTGCGTTGTGCAGCTCCGACACTTGTGTGGAGCACGCCGCTGGCGCACTTGCTAGGCTACCCCTCCTGTACAATATATCTTACTAAACCTTCAAACACACGTTTTAGACACAATAGAAAGACGATAGCAACCCGACAGCTGGCTGTCGTTGGGCTGGCTTACCCCCAAATACTCTACCGTCACTGAATTTTAAGATTCTGTTGCTGTCCTTACTTTATCTTTTTAGAGTGACAGGCAGAAACAGATTTAAGAGCGTCTTAAAATTCAGTGACAGTTGAGTATTCGGCTTCGTTCATTAGCCTTTACAAGCCGTACGACTTATCTACCTCGCTAGAACGGCCCGCTCCCGATTCCCCTGCGGCGACCCGTGTTGGCCTCGTTCGTTTAGCAGCGTTATTCTTTCTTTTCTCGCGTTATTCTTTTTTTTTGAATAAAAATGTTTATTTGAACGTCACAGCTTGAGGTACACAGCCAAGTGGTGCGTTTAATGGTGTAACCGGCGCATTATCAACGGATTTGTCGGGTCATATAAAATTTTTGCTAATATAATGCCCCCCCCCCCCGCGTCTCATAAGCACATGATAAAGCCGGACTTCTTAGATCTTTTCTAAGTAGGCATAAAAAAATTTCGATCTATTTTTTTCCTGACCTATTTATTGAACCGAGAACGAGTATAGATCACAAAGTATTTAAATTATCTACGAACAACGCAATTGTATAAAACGAATCAACCTTTTATTTTATACGGCGTGCAAAATCCTCATAGATGTCCTTCACCCTGTGGGGGCCGGAGCGGTCTGTCAGACTCTTGATAACTCAAAACTAGTGTTCCTCCCGCCGTAAGTGGGACCTACGGCGAGCATCGCAGGAACTGATGCGACTTCCTCAATCCCCAGTCGGTGCCAGCCCGGCTCTGCGGGTTTCCTAAGGTCTGGGAGGGATGCTCGGTACTACTACGCTCCACCAGCTTTGTACCAGTTGAATAAGTGCGTCGGACTTCCCCAAGTCCGTTGCCCCTGGTCCCATTTAGGGGGGCCGAGAGCAAGTAGAGATCCCTCTCTCCTTTTCCGCTGCTTCCTTCTGCACGATCGTCCCAGGACTGTGCACTGCCAGCTATTGAACTGACTAGGGCCGGCATCGACCGGACGCTACCTACTATAGATACGGCCATCGGCACACTCTGCCAGCGTTTGCCGCGCCGTGTCTTCCCGTCAGTTACCGCAGCGGTGACACCGAGCGTCCGGCTCCCTGTTAATTCGGCACAGGTACCTGCTGAAGTAGCCATGCGCCGAGAGTATCTGCGTCGACTAAAACGTCAAGGGGCCGTGCCTTCTTCTGAGTGAAACGTACCTACCTATGAATCCGTTGTATGAATGAGATCACTATCCTGAAGAAAATCTTAACACCGCGATTCAGAAACTGGGTGTACTCTTCGTTCTACGCCTTAAATATGAATAAGCCTTAAATAAAAGCCCAAGTACTTATAACTTTTGTCAGAGTGAATCGATTTGAATGAAATAGAGACTGAAATAAAGAATGCTCCTTTTTTCGCTAAGTATTAATTAGTAAAATTATTTTCTTTCCTGTCAATGGGCAGGGAATCTAATTAGTCGGGGTGGGTGTGAGGGGCCCGTGTACTAGCTGGGCCCCTAGGCTAGTGCCTTGTTTGCCTAGGAGCTAATACGGGCCTGGTCAAGCGTGTCAACCATTCATTTATCTGACCATCCTTCCTTCCACCCTTTCCCTCACAAAATTGCACCGTACAACCATACATTTTATCTCTCTCGCACTATGATAACGAGGTGGTAAAAAGTACATTGTGACGTTTCTGACCAGAAGTCGTTTCCGGGATGCGCGTTCCCGTCCCAGGGATACGTCATGACGAGCAGCTTCCCTTCGTCTTCTCCCGACAGCTTCGACGACGGCTCGCGCTTCTTTATCTGAACGTTGATGCCGCCTGAAAATATACATTGTTATTAATTGTCCCAGCATAAGACACATTACGTCACGTGACTTTACGATACGTGTTACACGTTCTATTCCTTCTTCTATTCCCACCCTGGTAAATAAACTATACCAAGTAGGAGTTCGTGGTAATCAGCTGCAACTTTTTGAGGACTACCTAACTGGAAGATCTCAAAGAGTTGAAGTTAGTAATATAGCCAGTGACAGTCTTCCGGTTTCCTATGGAGTGCCACAGGGTAGTATCTTAGGTCCAACTTTATTCCTGGTTTATATCAATGACCTCACTCTGCTTGATATTGAAAATTGCAAAATTATCGCTTACGCCGACGATACTACCCTGACTTTTCATGGTGATACGTGGAAAGACGTCTATGAAAAGGCTCAACATGGCTTCAACTCTGTTACTAAATGGCTTGCAATTCACTACCTCTCTCTCAATACTGAGAAAACAAAA
This sequence comes from Athetis lepigone, assembly GCA_033675125.1. Lineage (NCBI taxonomy): Eukaryota > Metazoa > Arthropoda > Insecta > Lepidoptera > Noctuidae > Athetis > Athetis lepigone. The sequence continues at coordinate 2,717,878 of CM066222.1, read as the reverse complement.
TACGTACCCTTTTCTATTCGTAATCCCAACAACGATGTGCAACTTACATATCACATAACCTCCCATACTTGCCAAAACAGAATTGAAAGCTGTGTCTGTCCTTCTCTAGCTTCTGCAAATACTATAAAGTACTTAGGTATAATAATAGACAAAAATCTCAACTTTAAAAATCATATTATTAACCTTTCAAATAGAATAAGAAAACTTATTTACATTTTTAAGCAAATTAGATACTCTGCCAATATTAAAATAATGAAAATGTTATATTACTCTCTCTGTCAAGCAGTTATTACTTACTGTTTATCTTGCTGGGGGGGTGCTGCTAAATCGCACATTTCACAGAAGATCTCAAAGAGTTGAAGTTAGTAATATAGCCAGTGACAGTCTTCCGGTTTCCTATGGAGTGCCACAGGGTAGTATCTTAGGTCCAACTTTATTCCTGGTTTATATCAATGACCTCACTCTGCTTGATATTGAAAATTGCAAAATTATCGCTTACGCCGACGATACTACCCTGACTTTTCATGGTGATACGTGGAAAGACGTCTATGAAAAGGCTCAACATGGCTTCAACTCTGTTACTAAATGGCTTGCAATTCACTACCTCTCTCTCAATACTGAGAAAACAAAATACGTACCCTTTTCTATTCGTAATCCCAACAACGATGTGCAACTTACATATCACATAACCTCCCATACTTGCCAAAACAGAATTGAAAGCTGTGTCTGTCCTTCTCTAGCTTCTGCAAATACTATAAAGTACTTAGGTATAATAATAGACAAAAATCTCAACTTTAAAAATCATATTATTAACCTTTCAAATAGAATAAGAAAACTTATTTACATTTTTAAGCAAATTAGATACTCTGCCAATATTAAAATAATGAAAATGTTATATTACTCTCTCTGTCAAGCAGTTATTACTTACTGTATATCTTGCTGGGGGGGTGCTGCTAAATCGCACATTTTAATTGCTGAAAGAGCCCAAAGAGCACTGCTGAAGGTTAGCTACTTCAAGCCTATGTATTTTCCCACTACCGAACTCTACAAAGTTTGCGAGGTACTAACTGTTCGTAAGCTTTTCATTATGTCATTGATTATGAACCAACACAAAATACGATGTACCGATGAACATACTACCCGAAGACGGCACTGGGAAATATATAAAACAGAGGCGTGTAGAACTGCTTTCGCATAAAGATTTAACTTATTTTTAGGTCCGAAACTGTATAACACGGCAAATAGAATAAACGAAATTTACTCAACTACAAAAAAAGAATGCAAACTTAAAGTTATTACATGGTTACTGTCACTGGACTATGATCAAACTGAAAACCTATTAAAAATACTAGTATAATAACTAAATAATGCAATTAGTTTTCACTTAAACACATTAATATACATACATATACACACCCTTACATAGACATCCACACAAGTACATACACGTTTGCACAACATACTAACATACACTCATCACACACACAAACCGCACAAACAAACACACCCACCCACACATACCCACACTCTCCCCCACACACACTCACCCCCACACACACACACACACACACACAGTCACCACACACACACACACACACACACACACACACACACACAGTCACCACCACACACACACACACACGCACAAGAATTAAGTTAATTTTAATTTTTTTTCTGCCTTAGAGTTATAAAAACAGGAGTCAATTTTAAATTTGATTTAAGTACTTCACTTCGCTTTTGCATTGAGGGTGGGCGCTGATGCCTATCTTACAGGTTATTTAGTTAGCCTAGTTTGGGTATCAGTTGCAACACTGTCTAAAACTATTGTTTTACCTTGTTTACCTTGTACTTTCCTGTATAACAAACCCTTTGTAATCTTTAAGGTGCAAATAAACTTATTTTTTTTTTATTTTTTTTTTTTTACGTTACATGTAACCGTTGCGTGTTACGCGTTACCTGTTACACGTTACGTGAGAAACAAGTCGTTTCTCTTGCCGAGCGGAACGAAATAGAATTTTTGTCATTTTAAATTGTCTTTCTCCGTTACTGCACAACACGCATTACAGTCCAGTCCGCGTTACCAGTAGTCCAGTACGCGGATTTAGACATCGTTAACAACAAAAAAACAATACTTATTGTATGTATTAAAAACCAATGTTGATAAAGGATAATCTGGAATATATATAATTACGATATAAAATTATTTTTAGGGTTCCGCACCTCCAAAGGTAAAAACGGAACCCTTATAGGATCACTTTGTTGTCCGTCCGTCCGTCTGTCAAGACCCTAATTCTCAGTAACGCGTTGAGATATCGAGCTCAAAATAATATTACATACTCAGGTCTACTATCTCTCAAAGCAGTGAAAAAAATCAAGTTTCTAAATCAACGCAGTATAAAGATACGGCTGTTTATGTTCCATTTATATTACATATTTAGGCATATGCAAGGAAATCAAAACCTATAGGGTACTTTCCATTGACCTAGAATCATGAAATTTGGCAAGAAGCAATGTAAATTTTGTTTATGAAAGTAGGTGTACATTTTACGAAACCCTCGTTGCGCGAGTCCGACTCGATCTTGACTCTTTCTCTTTCTATATTTCATCGCTACATCATTCATTCCTAAAGCTTACACATTAATTAAAATCATGATTTTTTAAGTGAGTAAAGAAATTCTTGATCGTTCTCACATTATTATGATTTTATTTTTGTTGTGTAAACTACCAAAAATTACTTTAATTAAAAAAACAGTCGTATTAGTGACGAGAATTTCTTATTCCACGTTTTTCTCTAACTTTAATTTTTAAATATTTTAAAATTATATAAAGGGTAACGCTCACCTTTCGGATGTGATTCCATCTCGAAAAATACTCTTGGCGCTTGCGAATCAGAGCCTGACGGGTAATTGAACATCTCTGCAAATAATATAAATGTCAAAAGTAAAACCAAAATACATTTTTCGCAGAACCTTTTAAAACGTGCATAGGCAAGCTCATAATTCTAAGTGCTAAGGTATTGAATAGGTATATTTTGTGCACTATAGTCACCTAGTACTGTGTCGCTGGGTGTGATGCAGGCGAAGATGACGTCAGACACATGTTGCAGCATGTCACGTTGCAGCAGATGCTGCACTCGCTCTGAGATCGCCAGCACATACACGTCTAACTGGTGTTCCGAGATTCTCCACACGCCAAGACCTAGGGACAATCATGCATTCTTAAATCTGCTTAAATCTTATTCGTTTTAAAACAAATGAGCCTTCATTTCTGAAACATCAGTATTTTTACTGTGCATTCTGAAGATATATAAAACTGGTAAAGAAAAAAAACTACAAAAAAAAAACGATATGAAATATAAAGGGACAAAATACTGTAGTTTTGGAAATCGTTAAGTCCATAGCCAGTATTTTCTATTCAGCCAAAACCCAGTCTTTAATTATTTCAATAACTCACCACATCCTATAACATTAACATACGCCATCTTGCCAGCCTCTTTAGCGCGGGCGTCCGCTTCGATGAGCACGGTCTCGGCGATAATACTGATGCGTTTGTAGTACACTTCGTTGTCGAACGCATGCCGTATTCTAAGCTTTACAAAGCGCTCAATGTATTTGCTCTTCGCGCTCTTGTCGTCACCTAATATCACGTGCGATATACGATTAAGCTTATTGAACGTGAGGCTGGGGACCTGAGATTGAGATTTATTTAATTTAAAACACGAAATCAACGTTAAACTGCTGTAAATTAAATTGATTTTATGACTGAGCTGATGAAGCCAGACATAAACCGCCTTATTACAAAACAAGGTTTTTCTCTAAACCAGGTTTAAACCATTGAGCCAGGTTTTGTAATTTGAATCTTATTCTGATACTATCAAGATTCGAAATACAAAACCTAGCTCAATGGTTTAAACCTGGTTTAGAGAAAAACCTTGTTTTGTAATAAGGCGGGAATGGTCTGCAGAATGTCCGGGATAGAGCATACCTGGTAGAAGTCAGACCACAGTTGTCGCCACATGCGCTTGTCAGTGGCGGATGTCAGCTCCTCGCCGTAGCCGTTCCCCGGCACGTTCTGCTTCTCCGTGATCAAAATATCCTGGCAGTCCATGTAGAAGTCTTTGTTGAATCTCGGACCAATAATGCCTGTGAAAAATCAACGATGCTATCTGTAGTTTTAATATTGAGTTGTAGAGACTGTTTTTATGTTGCAAGCAAATTCTTATAAGCACGCCCAGATTTAATGTAAAACGGAGTTTTGCAAAAACTTAAGACTTATAAAGTATTGTAATATTTATTTGTATTCTTGTAGACGGGCCTGTTACAGTTGGTCTAGTGGTCAGTGACCCTGACTGTTAAGCCGGAGGTCGTGGGTTCGATTCCCACCCAGGGCAAACTTTGTGTGATAAGCATGATTGTTTGTTCTGTGTCTGGGTGTAATTTATCTATAATATGTATGTTATTTATAAAGTATATAAGTATGTATATCAGTTGTCTGGTTACCATAACACAAGCTCTGCTTAGCTTGGGATCAGATGGCCGTGTGTGAGTTGTTCCAAGATATTTATGATTATTTTCATTTATTCTTTAAACATACATATAAATTACATTTTTAAATATTAATACAAAATATAAACATTTAAAAATATAATAAATAGTAGCCCACCGGCATCGGGAACAGGATCCAAGCTACCGGTGGTCAGGGCTCCAGAGAGAGGAACCTCCGGACAATACGCGCCGTGTCCAGGAGTACCGCCTTCTGTATCAGGCCCTTGATCCAACTGCCTAGTGAGAGCCTCCTCAGATGTCGGTCGAGGCTCTTCGCTATTACGCCATTAGCCGTCACGACTATCGGCACAATGACTGCTGAATTCACATCCCACATGTCGACAACCTCGCGAGCCAAGTCAAGATACTTTGATTGCTTATCTTTTTCAGCTTTCACGAGGTTCTCGTCATGCGGGACAGCAATATCAACAATCATTGCGCGACGCTCTAATCGATCTATCACCACTATATCAGGCTTATTGGCAACAATAGTCCTGTCGGTGATGATAGATCGATCCCAGTACAGTGTGATATCGCCATTATCAAGAACTGGGTCGGGCACATACCTGTAGTATGGCACCTCCGATTTCACAAGACTGTATTTCAAAGCAAGTTGCTGATGAATAATCCTGGCTACGAGATTGTGTCTGTGCAAATAGTCTCCGGTAGACAGACTAGAACACCCAGAAATAATGTGACGTATCGATTCTCCGGGACGGTGGCATGCCCGACAGATGTCAACTGTGCCGTCCTTCACAATATATTTCCGGTAGTTTTTAGTCATCATAACTTCGTCCATTATTGCACAGATAAAACCTTCGGTTTCTCCAAAAAGGTCACCGAAACGCAGCCAGGATACGGACGCCAGGAAATCTACATCGGGCCCATGTAGGACCCGATAAAAGCGCCCGTGAAGCTCCTTGCCCTGCCATACAGTCCTGCGGTCGTTAGTGTCCAGTACCACAGGTTTGCGCCAGTTCTCGTTAGCTAAGGAGAGCGGGGTGAGGCCCTTGTCCACCGAAACTACATCCCGATGCATCCCCACGGCGGCCGATAGGAAATACTCCCTGAGACTGCATATCTCACGGTTGTGAAGGGTCTTGGCGTTTAAAAAATCTCGACCACCGCACTTCCGCGGGATATACAGTCTCATTACCGACGACCGCGGGTGATGCATCCGGTTTGCAGTCAGTAGACTGCGGACCCTCCTATCCAAGGCGTCTAGTTCAGTCTGAGTCCATTTGAGTATGCCGAAAGAGTACATCAGAACCGGCATGACCTAACCGTTGAAGGCGCGCACCTTGTTACCGCCTGATAGGAGACTATTTAAAACTTTAGTCAGGCGGCCAAAGAAGCGCTCCTTCAACGTTTGCTTCATGTCGGTAGCGTTGATGCCTAACGCTTCCGACATACCCAAATATTTGTAGGTTTCAGTTGAAGAGAGGGACCTAAGGTGTATGGAATCCGAGAGTTGAACTCCCACGGATTCCACAATCTCCCCTCGCTTTACATGTATGACTGCACATTTGTCAACACCAAATTCCATTCTGATGGCGCTACTGAAAGTTTCTGTTACCTTAAGTAGCTTCATCAGTTGCAAATCGGTGGAGGCAAAGAGTTTCAGATCATCCATGTAAAGGAGATGAGATATGACCTGACCACCTCTGCGCAACCGATAGCCTAGTCCTGAACCCTCCAGCAATGTGCTTAGAGGGTTCAGGGCTAAACAGAACCACAATGGACTCAGACTACCACCCTGGTTATTTATTATTATTATATTTTATTATTATATTATTTATTATATTTTATTATTATTATTTATTTTATATGCGTTACATATCTCGGAACCCAAGGATCCCGGGCTTTTGGAAGGCATACGAGGGGCCGAAGCCAACTCGCAGAGGCCCCTTGAGCTAAGCTTTATGTGAAAAGGGACACCAAATGGCGATCATCCCTATATGCACTATGTAAGTGCACCTAAGGACAACCCCCGGTGGGTGTTGGACTATTGTAAAATATGGCAACTAACAAAAAAAATTGAACTATGGGCTTGGATTCTTTAATGAATAAGGTACCAGATACTATGGAATGCCTATGGCCCCTGCCTGATCAATGTTTGTATACACAGATAGAATGGCAGGGGGTGACTTGCACACTCAGTAAATGGGCCCCCGAAAACGGTCGCTAGCACATAGTGACGTAGCGACAAGGGGGCAACATATATCGAGGTGCTAGAGGAGTGGAGAGGTATTCCACGGCTATCAGGACAATCCCGGAAGTACGGTCAAGATCCCTACCAGCATCTTACTGGAATACTTCCTTCCCCCGAGCACGTATGCTCTTGCGAATCTCCACTCAAACCAGCCAATGAAGGCAAGAGTGAGGTGGGAGCCTTGTTCCTCGTCAGTGCTCACTCTGGCCGGCCAGTTAAGGCAAGCCAGAGATGAAGAACAAAGGGTCTCCCAGGAGGTCAGGTCCACGGGGTCGCTACTCAAAGATATGTCAAAGATCTATTAAATGACGCGCCTTGGGAAAGGCATACGCCCAGCAGTAGACTAACGCAGGATGATAGTCATGATGATGATAATGATGCACATATCTTTATCATATAATTATCGTTCTTTATTCTTGATCCCACTTTTCGGACAAATTTTTTTTAACCTGCCACGTTATTAATCGATTGCAATATAATAAGAAAGAAAGAAAGAAAGAAAGAAAAACATTTATTTTGGTCACACACAGGAAAAGAAAAATAACACTAACAAAAAACATGAAACTATATAACAAAAACAGAATACCTGTGCGAGGCCAAAAACGGTCCCTATCTCAGCATGATGCTGCGATTTTTTCCATAAAAAATACCGCAGCGCTGATATTCTGATAGGGCCGAAAGTGCCAGTGATGTCACGGATGCACATACGGACACTTGCAAATACACTAAATTATATATATTTATATTTATATATACACACATCAAAAGTGTCTAGGGATATTTCAATTAAACCTAAACAACTAAAATTCTATTAACTTTTTGTTAAGACACCTACACATTAAAATAAACCTTGTTTAATAGCCTATCTAATCTGATAATAAACATTTAGATAAAGTTAAATTAAAAAAAACTTAGAAGAAGAGGAAAAACTCAGACAAAATTTCAATCTTAACTTTATTTTTGAAACATCAAAACCTAAACCAAAAAAAACTATTTTTTTTACAAAAATTGTTGAAAACATAGAATTAATAATCCGTGAATCCACCTAAGACTCTCCTGACACATCTGCAGCGGTTCTATATACTCAAAACAAGGTGTCAATATCCTGTTGTGGAATACTGTCCCAAGTCCTTTTAGATGCAAGAAAAGCTGGTGTTCATCCTCAATATCTTCAGGGAAATTCCTAAGAGCTCTTCTCAGAAGCATATCCTATACATGCTCAATAGGATTTAAGTCAGGGGATTGTGCAGGCCAGTCTAAAGCTTGGATATCATGCTGTTGTAACCAACTTGTGACGATACGCGCCGTATGTGGACGGGCATTGTCGTGTATTAGCTGGAAATTTTGTCCCATTTGTTGTCTGAGAGGCAAGATTACAGGCTTTAGCATCTCATCTCGGTATTTTAGAGCAGTCACATTGCCTTGTATCCAAACGAGGTCCGTTCTACCGCCGAGACGAATTCCTGCCCAAACCATAATCGTGCCACCTTGATATGCATGAACTTGTTGTAGGTGCTGCAGTCGATTCCAACGTCCAGGTTCTCTCCTAACGCGTACTCTTCGCGAATCAGGATGAAATCCAAACCTGGATTCATCAGTGAAAAGCACAAGTGACCATTGAGAATGGTTCCAGTTTTCGTGTGCAATAGCCCATTGTAATCTTCTTCATTGATTGCCTCTCCTTAGCGCTAGTACCCGAATCAGCCTACGAGTACGTAGGTTGACTTTATGCAGTCGTCTTCTCAAAGTTTGACCGCTTACCAGCAAACCATACTCTCTCTGTAGCCTTTGAACCAATTGCATTGCCGTTACATTTGGTTGACTTCGTGCAGCATTTACTATGAATCGGTCCTGTACATGTGTTTTAATGCGTTGAGGTCCTCGGTGCCGTTCCACCACTTCCCCCGTGACACGATAACGTGACCAAAGCCCGGATATAACGCTCTGACTGGTCCGCATGGCTTCAGAAACCGCAATTTGGGACAGTATTCCACAACAGGATATTGACTTGACACCCTTGTTTTGAGTATACAGAACCGCTGCAGATGTGTCAGGAGAGTCTTAGGTGGATCCACGGATTATTAATTTTAAGTTATCAACAAATTTTATTTAAAAAAATGTTGTTTTGTTTAGGTTTTGATGTTTCAAAAATAAAGTTTAGATTGAAATTTTGTGAGTTTTTCCTGTTCTTCTAAGTTTTTTTTTTTATTCAACTTTATCTAAAAGTTTATTATCAGATTAGATAGGCTATTAGACAAGGTTTATTTTAAAGTGTAGGTGTCTTAAAAAAAGTTAATAGAATTTTTGTTGTTTAGGTTTAATTGAAATATCCCTAGACACTTTTGATGTGTGTATATAAGACGTTGTATTGACTTCTTTACTTACCGATGATCACAGCCTCTGTCTCAATCCCCTCCAGGTTAATGGCCCCACAGTTATATCTATTGCCGTCGTTGATGCACTCCGTGTGCCCGCTCACGTACACCATGGCTGACAGCTTCATCTCGTCGTAGCTCAGACAGTTCTCCAGCAGTAGTGGTGGATACTCGTCCTCTGTTCCCACACTTTCCCATCCTCCAATTCTGTAAGATAGGCGAGCACTTAGCTCTGGTGAGGTTGTAGCTCACATGGGATTTAAGTATACATGTGAAATCATTAAATGGCTCCTCTCGCTCTGGGCGAAGCTGCTCTGGGAGTGAAAGGAAGTGTTAGACTTCTACTGATTAAAACCCCTCCATGTTCCTTCTTAGCCCTTTGTGTCCGGGGCCACGATATCGGTTTCGAACAACCCACAGCCCCGGCAGACGTTGACCCTTGCGGGGACCTGCAATTTTGCTGACATCTCTTTGACGAACGCGCCGTGTCGACGCGGGCTGTCTCGTCAAAAGACTGATAGATGGTGAGCTATTCCATTACTCACCGTTCACAGACAAGCTGACTAAAATTCCGCAGTCTTTTCTATCGTTACTAAACGAAAGAAGCGAACACAGGGCACCGCGTGGGGAAGCAGGTCAGGGCGAGCATTTCAGCAAGTAGCACCTTACAGTCGTATGGGTTGTACCTTAGTTCGCGCAACGAAATAGAAGAAAAAACCGCGGAGAAGTAAGTACAAATACGGTGACTAGCACATACACGCGCACTTCTATTAGTTTTTCATTGGATTATTCTTACCCTCGTTCCCCAGAGAGCAGCAAGTAAAAGTCAACCGATGATATGAACGCTACTGCTCTCTTCTTAAGGATTCTGTCGATCAGCTGCGGCACGCTCATGTCTTTGTACAGCTCCTTCTCTATACTACTGCCGAACTCTCTGGAATGTTTGAAAATATTTAAGTATACAATCAGACGAAACCGAAACAACCAAAGAAATTTAAAATCAAGATGTGAAAGATCTAAGTTATTTCAAGAAAAATATATAAAAGAGTCTTTTTCTATGGACGCATTTTTCTAAGATCCAGAAAAGAGAGATGATCTTCTTTTCATCTTATTTAATTTACTATATCCACTAACATAACACTTATTACATATAAAAACCATAAAAAAATCAAGAAAGGTCTAATTATGAGCTCAATTTTTCTCCTTGACCACATTACTTCTGAAAGGAACCGAAGAAGCGATATTTAGTAACTATGAATCTGAATTTTGATATTCAAATCGTTATTACTTTCTAAGTCTGTTTACAAATCAAAAAGGCAGCCAAGATGATTGATTATTTGATTCATATTATTGTATAATTGCAAATTAAAACTGTGAATTTCATCTACCATCTATAAAATGCTGACCTCTTGTATGTAAGGAAGTGCGTCATCAGCAGCAACACTCGCTCGTGTATGAGCGGGTACGTCGACACGATGTTCCTCTGCAGCTTTTCTACTGGACGATGCTCTTTGAGCTTCTCTAGCCTGTAAAAGAATACATTTGATTATACATTTTGGTCTTAAACAGATTTCAATACTAGTGATGGTCTAGTGGTTAAGGCGTTTGCCTCTCATGTGGTGAGGTCGAATCCGGGTAAGTATCAATGTGTCATTTTAAATGAATGTGCACTTTGTAACATTTAGCGTAAAGCCATTATATGCTTTGCGCTGTAGCAAGGTGCGGGTGGCAGTTGTCTAAATGACGTTGACATCAGTCAGTACCACATGACTAGGGACGATATGCAATTCACTTTATCGCTATCGACACTACGAAAATTAGTGTGATATTCAGTTTTGTGCTAAAGAGGAAAACTTTGAATGTTTGTTTGTTTGATTGTAGTGAATAGACTTTAAAACTACTGGACCGATTTTAATAATTCTTTTACAATTCGAAAGCTACATTGTTCACAAGTAACATACGCTATATTTTATTTTGGATAAAAATAGGGTTCCGTTAGATATTTGGGTTTTTCGGACAGGAGATGTAAAAAATCAACCAGAAAAGTTACTTATTTTACGTACACTGCCTAAACGATAAAAGTTAAAACCGTAAAATGTTCTAATCAATTGTATAAATACCTTCGAAAAAGTTCGCAACACACTATCTATGTATGCTGAGTGAGGCACAACAACCATTTTTAAATTTTGTTTTTCTTTTGGACATCATTTAAACGCGTTTATTTTACTCATGCTATTGATCCTTATCGAATTAAATTTTGTTGGGCTAACCAACAGTTCTTTTCAGGGCTAAAAACAGTTCTTTTCGATGCTAGAATTTTCTAATTTTAGGTCTCAACTTTCTAAACACAGTGCACGTTCACGAGAATCTTCACATGAACGTTCACAGCGCCTTGCTGAACAAGGTCTGAGAACCTCCGAGGTAAGTACGCGCGCGAGAGTCGAGTCTCGAGCGTCCGCAACGCCTTGCCGAACAAAGTCTGAGAACCTCAGAGGTACGCGCTCAAGATTCGAGGTTGGAGCATTCCCAACGTCTTCATGAACAAAATATAATTGCAGCGGTAAACGACATCCACGCGGGCGGAACCGCGGGCGACCGCTAGTACTAATATAAAATAACAAAATCGGGTTTATGTTTTTTTTGTGACAATACTTTTGCTCTATGGCGCATCGTAGTGACACTCAGTGACAGCGATTTTGTTTACCCGTGCGATGCTGTCAGAACGAGTACGAGTACTAACGGCTAGTATTGTGTGACACGTATTAATATTACTATTTCATTGTTTGTTCAATGTTCAACCTGAAGACTGGTCGAAGGTCGTAAATAAAGTAAAAACGGACATTATGTCTGATTGGGATCGCGACATACATATTGACAATATAATTGAGTCATCGTTAATAATATCCGTCACAGATTCAGATGATGAATCAAGTGACTATTCCGATGGTCATGACTTTGATATGAGTTCAGATGAATAAAATTTATTTTTCCGCTCGCAGCGGCTCGCAAGCCAAACTGTGATTACATCGCCTGTTCAGGAATCTAGCGCTGAACGTGAGCAGCATCTTTCTGATATGCAATAAAAACAAAACCCTTCTTTTGGCAGTCGGGAAATAAATCATAGCACTCAGTACTAACCGAACCACAGTCATAATTTCATCACAAGTTAAAAAAATGTTTACCGCCCAACGAAGTGGGCACGGATCAGCTAGTATTATTATATATAATATCGACATTCCATCGTAGCAGGACATCCCATCACTAATTACGTCGAAGGCGTTACGTTATACGAATAACACATTGCTTAATTTTTAACCCAAATTAATTTTATTTGTGGTTTAGTGCATTCTGGTTGGGTTGAAATTAATTTACTACAGTTATTAATGATTTAGTGTATTAGAAATGTAGTACAGCAGAACTACTAAAGTCATAATTTATAAAACACTGCAACTTTCTTAAGTGAAATGAAACGTTACTGAATGTGTCACCCGCACCTTGCTACAGCGCAAAGCATATAGTCCCGCGGGGTTATTACCTATGAAACAGCAATGAGCAATATTTGCGCAGTGATCGCGCGATCACCGCGCGATCGTCAAAAAAAATCGTATTATGTATGAACCGATTGCTAATCGCTCGCTGATTGTTCTAATGCACTTATTGCTACGATGACGATAAAGTAGCAATCGCTGGAACTAATTAAATATCACCTTTAACAAAAAAAACTTAACTTTGCTCTTAAAAACCAAACTAAATACGAAATCACCAAACGAAAAATGCATATTTTAGTTAACTGATTGCTCCACAGAGGCAGCACTATCGCTAGTTTGCTATTTGACGTGACGTATTTTGAATTGACGTTTGAGCAGCAAAATTTTGCTAAATTATCGCGATCGCTCGGCTATTGCAAGATACGTAATCCCAGTGCCGGTTGGCAATCATAGAATTTTCACAGTCGTTAAGAGTAGGTAATCGGAAGCCAGAAAATCTGACTAGTCTATCCAAAGAATTGTGGAGGTCTGCAGTTATTGAACCTGGTTTGGCTGGAAGCCGAACCCGATCAAGTTGGGAAAAAGATGCGTACTTTGTAACTATTATCTTGGACATCACAGACATAGCTAAAGGCAAACATTATGAGGAAACTGGACTTATAAGAATTTAGATACGAATTCGGCAGTTAGCCTTGAGCAAGCACTAATGTAAAAAAATTAACATTAAAAAGTTAAAAGGTTGGTTCAGCAAGCTACTGCCAGCATGCCTCGGGTCTTCAAGACCGAAATTAAATCTAGGTGTATTACTATTACGTAAATTTAACGTTAATATACCTAAATTTAAAACAGCCTTTATAATAATAACAATAATAATAATTTATTTGCTCAAGTAACTAAGACTCAATTTTGTTAGTTAAACTTAAAAACTATGTTAGTAAAAAAAAAGTGACATTATTGTAACAAACACAAATCATAACAAAACATGAAAAGCTGATACGACTATATCATTTTGCACCGTGACTCACCCCCGTGTCATTCCGTGAGAAATAGCACCGCAGCGATTCACGTATGTGCAATCCAGTCGGCTGGCAATCATATTTAGAATACTGTTGGAGCTACCCCGCACCCTCCACACCAGTGATGCACACCTTTTGCGCATAGTTGTGTAAAAACAATCTACATGTGCATCGGCGAACATCCCTGATGCGCTACAGAAACGGGGCAGCCCCACCAGCACCCGAAACGCGTTGTTATATTGAACACGGAGGGCGCTGTACGATCGCTGCGTGTATCTGGCCCACAAGCTGCACGTGTAGAAGGTAGTGCAATAAGCTCTAAAGAGAGTAATTTTTACTTTTACTGAACAACGTGCAAACCTGCGAGCCAACATATTCGATCTTACCGACAACGCCCTCCGCTCACGCTCAATATCAGAGTCATCATCGAGAGCAGGTGTTATAGCCCTTATTTGAACTCATTTATAGGGACTCTTCATTTTTTCCCTCATTTATTCTTCGTTGCACTGCTCCATTTGTCCACCCGTTACTGCTATTGTTCACTTTGTTTTTATGATTTACCTACGTTTATCTTTCCTTAGGGAAAACGGATCGGCGTTTGATACTCTTAAGAGAAAACGTACCGCTACGGCGCTGCAGCCGTACGACACGAAACGCATAAATTCAATGAGCCCTAAAGAATGGACTCTTAAATGAGTATCGCTAGTCGGTATATTTCGCGAACTTAAATACGCCTCTGTTTTTACCTGACGGTTTGTATAGGAAATGGTATAGGAAACGCGTTGCTCCGTGCGATCACTTGCTCCACGTCATCCGATACTTCTACTACAGGAGAGTCTGCACATTGCTCCAGTAGATCAATGACTTCGTTGTCCAAGCTTGGGAATCTCCAATTGGGTTTACACCTGAAAATGTTAAATATAGCGTCTAGGTCACAAGCGGCGTGATTCTATACACCTTTAGGCAGTCGGGTAAAAAACAATATCTTAATTCCTTACCAAATGCTTCATAAAATTAATTAATCGTTGACACGCGCGCTAGATAACAATTGAAATATTTTTTTAAGGATTTTGATGTTCTATCTACAACACGTCTTGACACTTACAAGGACTTACATAGGACCCTTAACACGACAACTTCTTGGCTTGAGACATAACCTCTCTAAGCAAAAATATTCCTGACTAGATTTTTAGACAATATTTCAATAGTTGATGGAAATTGTGATTGGGTTTTCTTCGATTAGAAGAATAATTTGGAGTTTATTTCTTGTTAGTCTATTTATTTACAGTATTTTTTTTTTGTATGGCAGATGGGCATTTCCCTTTACGGATTTGAGATATTTTCCTTTATGACATTGATCTATGCCAAACATTGTTTATAATAAATTATAATAAAAAATCGTTTATTTCATCTCCACAAATTACAATATAAAGGTACCTACTTATTTGCTAGATACTTACATTCTACTAGTTCAATATAGCTTGATCGGTTTGATTTGTAATTTGCGGGAGATCTGGAGTCTTAACTAAGCCTAGGCCTGTATTTTAGCACTCCAGGCCAATAGTCTAAAGTAACAAAAAAAGTTGTCAACCAAACAATTTATTTTTAGAATTAAGGGTTTTTATGTGTGTGTGTGTGCGTTGTGTGTGTCTGTTGTGTATATGTGTGGTGTGTGGTTGTTTTTTTTTTTTTTTTGGTGACTGGGAAATCATCCAATGACTGCTCCCGTCCTGGGTGCAGCGGGAGGGCGTGTCAGACTCTTACTGACTAAAACCCACTCATGTTCCTTCGTTTGCCCTTTATGTTCCAGAGTCACGGTGACTACTAAAAACATTCCGCAACCGGTGTGTGGTTGTTTGCTTGCGGCAGTGCACCTAAAACAATTGAGTATATTTCTCCCTGAAATTGCTTTTCAATTAGTCTTTCAGTTTCCGTATAATTTAAATCTATTAACCATTCCTTTAGTTTCTTCTTACACTCTTTTTTTAGAGAATTGGCTAGGGTTAGTATTTTATTTATCTTATTATAGAGCATATCTCCCTTGTAAGCAAAGAATCTTTGGGCAAGAGCAGTATTCACAGCGGTAGGCTCACAAACTGCATAATTTCTTCTGGTTTGGGCAATACGTTTTATTCGTGCTTCAGAAATATCTCTATGTTTGAGAAGTATGGTAAACATGAGGTACAGTTGGCGCACAGTTAACACTGGAGTCTCTTCAAAGACTTTTGAAGTGGGGTATAGTCGGGGCTTTGATATAATCACTTTTAGTATCATCCTCTGAGCTCTTTCAAGGGCTATCAATTTAGATTTACATGCACCACCCCATGTGGTGATGTAGTATGACAAAATAGATTGGACCAAAGCCTCGTAGACCATTATCACAGTCTGCCTCCCTGCCACGTCACGAAGGTCCTTAAAAATACATGTTAGTTTTCGTATTCTTTGGGATAATGATATAATATGATTCTCGAAAGTGAAACAAGCATCGATTTCGATTCCTAAATATTAGATGCATTTAATGGGACTGATTTTGGGACAATTGCAGTTGGGCATTGGAGGAAAGTTACATCTGTGGGCTATGAGATAGTAAGGGGAATTTGATTGCAGTCGAGTTGTTATTGAGAAAAGAGGGTAATTAGTTTTCGTTTTATTTAAAGTGAGAAGATTAGAGGAAAGCCAGTGGCACACGGTATTAAATCCATTTTGGGCAAAGTAGAAAAGTTCTTAGGTAGTATCTGCGTAAAAGGTTAAGGCAGTGTCATCTGCATATGTAAAGATGCGACAATTATTGATGTTAAGATTACACAAATCATTGATGTAGCAGAGAAACAGACTGGGACCCAAAATACTGCCTTGAGGCACACCAAAAACGACTGGCAGTTCGTTACTAATGTTATTCGTTACTAATCACCAATTTTTACAGATTGTGTTCTATTATTTAGATCATCTTTTAGAAATGTTAGTGGAGTATCCCTGATGCCGAGGTTTTCCAGTTTTTGCACAAGACGAGGAACAGAAACAGCGTCAAAGGCTTTGGCGAGATCTAGAAATATTGTTAAACACTTTTTTTTATTATCCAATTTATCCATTACAAAGGTGACTAGATCAAGCATTGCATTATTTGTTGATCATCCTGCTCTGAAACCATATTGCGCATTGGAAAGTAAATGGAATTCCAAGTTGTAAGCCTCTTGTTGATGAGGCGTTCAAATAACCTAGATAGTGTTGTCAAAATAGCAATTGGCCTGTAATTACTGACACTGTCTCTGTCTCCCGTCTTAAGTATCGGGAGCACTAAAGCCCTTTTTAGTGCCGTTGGAAACAGTCCAGATAAAAAACAACGATTTATTAGATCAGTTAGGACTGGTGTTATTGTTGGAGAGAGTTGTTTTAAAACCTCAGCACCGATTTCATCCCACCCAGGGGCACAGTCATTTTTCAGTTTATGAATAACTCTTTGAACTTTATCAGTTAGAAGTTAACTGTACGTGCCGTTAACGTAAGAGTCAACATAAACAATTTTTGCAACATAAACGATCGTAACTTTTTTTTTCCTCAGCTTAGATGTTTGGTTTTTTACAGCTTCAAGAGACAATTTACGGCTTGAGTATTCAGTTTTAATTTCAAATCGATACCTTTACGCATAAAGGATCTTGCCAGACAGACGGATCACAAAGTAAACAATATATAAAAAATCTTTATTCATACAATAACCTGAGACATGGCTTAATACTACGATACATAACTAAGTTACCTAAAGGTAATACGAAAATGGTAAACCCTGACTCCTAAACTAGGTGATCCTGTGACTTAGGAGTCAGTGTTCTGCTGACACTGTGATACTAAAAACCTCTTATGTTGTTTTCTAACATTATAAAAATAATATAATCATTGACATTGCAGGTTATAAAGTGTATATTAACACAAATGTTGTCTAACTACCTTAAAAAATAATCACATGGTTTTAGACTCTTATAAGGAAAGAAGTAATCAAAAACTGGCAAAACACGCCGTACGTAACATAAGGAAAACTAAAATCTTTGGCCCGAGTTTTTGTGTATTTTAAAAGACATTAAGACAGCCGAAGGCCGAAGCCAGGACATGTTTTTGAGCTTATGTAATGTAAGTATGTATGTACTTACGTCTCATTCTATGGTACGCTCTACAGCCTAAATCGTTTTACGGTTTTTAACACATGAGTTTTCATTGGGTTCATCTCTGTTGTAGAAGTGACATATATTATAATATACAATAATTAAATAAAGTTAAAAAATCAAAACCCAACTGCAATTTTGGAAGACGATGGCAATAAAATAAAATAAAAACAAAGCCACCGACTTCCGATATTGCAGTTGGGTTTTTGATTTCATATTTTTTTTTGTGAATGTCTCTGGTTTGTTTCTAGTCATAGTTGGGCTTGGTAGGTATTATTGCGAACGGGACCAAATGTACAATACTGCGTCATCCTAAGATGTTTTAAAAGGCGTCATCTCTTTATAGCTTTAGCCTTATTTGAATTCTCACTGATCTCTGCTATGAATAAACTAGAATTCTATGTTATAGACAGAATAGCTACGTCTGTGAAATAAGTTTTATCACTACAGAATAAAGTTCAAGGTTGATTGAATTTTTTTATGTATTGGTGCCAAAATATATCAGACAGTTTTAATTTTACGGAGTAACTACTATAAAATCACCCCCCTTAATATAATAAATTATTTATACCTACGGTACCTACGGTATGTTCACTTACCAATCAAACTTTTTAAAGTTCATTGTTGATTTATGTGTCTATTGTTATCTTCTTTAAATCAACATTTATCTCTTATTACTTTTCACAAACAATATATTTCCATATCACCACTAGTACCACTACTAGTTTATATTGCACCATTAAGTAATATTCAACAAAATAAGTTCTCACACAATTTTATCACAGCTTGCTTTAGAATAAAGGAATAAATTAGGTAAGTATTATAAATTAATGTGAACACTGCAGAATTATTATTTTAAGCACTTCTCTGACTCATTTAAACCTAGTTATTGTAAAACAGCGTTGTAAACACAGTAGGATAACACTTTATAATAATGCTGGTGCCAAGAATACAACATTATAAGACGTAGAACATCGTATATCGGTTGAGAAAAGGACAGAGGATACATATTAGTTCTGTCAAATTAGCCAGCGCCTCGGGTAAATCTACGTAATATGTATTAAGTTATATTATCCATGACCATGAAATAAAATAAAACATAGTGAATAGTTGGTCAAATGATACGTTGCTAAATTAAAGTGGTTGGGTTGCAAGGCAGTGTTGAAATGACTAATATTTTTTAGCCAATCATTGTTGGCCAAATGAAACTTAGCGAATTGTTTTTTGCTCAAATAATAAGACACCAAACAAATTACGTTCGTTTTGTGTTGTTTATCTCTGAAGGTTTATTAAAAATCTTTATATAAAAAAAATTAAACAATATTTTTTTGGTGAGTGGGAAATTATTAAATGACTTGCGTCCTAGGAGAGCGGGAGGGCATGCCAGACTTGTAGAGCGTCTCAAAATTGAGTGACGTCTATTATTACGGGCCTTTGAAACCCACTCATGTTGCAGCACAGCCCAAACTGCTGGTTCTAGAGGCATTGAACTTGGAGGATTGATGATATGATAATTAATAAGCCTCCATAAATAAAAATAAATATGGTTCTCGTCTTACCTAACACGAGAATTGCCATAAACATTTTCCTGTTGAAACTTCCTTTCCTGGGGTATTTATAGCCGTAAACTGTTTTGTTGTGACCAAACTTAAACATTTTGGTAATAATACTAATATTATAGAGGTTAAGAGTTCGTTTATTTGTATGGTTGACCGCGCTAATCTCAGGCAGTAGTGGTCCTATTTTTAAAAATATTTGAATGTTAGATATCCCATCTAACGTAGGCAGTAGGTAATTTAAGAATTAGTTACTGAATCTCCAAATAGTTTAGCCATGAGATGGTACCAGACAGACACAACATGAACAGATATCTTTAACTAGCTGTCCCCCGCGGTTTCACCCGCGTTATATCAGATTTTTGGTTACTAAAAAAGAAGATAAAAAGTATTCTACGTCCGTCCCCTGGTCCTAAGCTATACCTCCCCACCAATTTTCAGCCAAATCGGTTCTGCCGTTCTTGATTTATAAAATGTGTAACTAACACGACTTTCTTTTATATATTATCTATAATGTGTACGTATGGCAAAATAAGGGAAGAACGGTTATATTGCCGGGGTCGCGGAATAGTTCTAATATTTACCGCGGCCTCGGAACATAAACGGAAACCGAAGAAACATAGGTTGTTCTTAGTCAATAAAGTCCTGACAAACCCTCCCACTTCGCCCAGAGCGCGGTAGAAGTCATTTGTTGATTTCCCATCCACAAAAAAAACGGTTATATGCAGTATCGGCTATCGGCATTGTGAATAGCAGAACCACACCGCCTGTTATATTCAACGGATCCACCATTCCTTTTAGCACTAGTGTTAAAAATCTAAGCTCATAGACCCCACTCTAAACTGGAGACCTCAGATAAGTTGTGTAAGTCAGAGAGTTACAGGTTACTCTGCGGTGTCTGTACAGGCTTAAAAATCTACTCCCAATCAGTTCTAAGGCAATGCTTGTGCAATCTCTTATCTTTCCCATTATTGATTATGGTGACGTGTGTTACTACGACCTGAATGCAGACTTGCTTAATAAATTGGACCGCCTTCTCAACAATTGCATTCGATTCGTTTTCAATTTGCGTAAATACGACCATGTTTCCACGTTTTGAAATATTTTGAAATGGCTGCCTTGGGAGCGAAGAAACATGTGTGCGTTAACAACTCTATTTTCTATACTCTTTTCTACATTTTTTCCTTCTTACCTTTCTTCAAATTTTGAATTCATAAGTATCTTCAAGCCACAACAAATTTCTTCGCTCTTCAACAAATCCACTATAGCGGTGCCCTTCTCATCGCACCGATTTCATTCATTCTACCTTCTTTTTCCTATCAGTCCTTCTCTGGAATGACTTGTGAATATCAGGATGGGAAAACCCAAATTTACTTTCAAAAAGAAACTGAGAGAACATTTCAGACGTATAGCATTTTTGCAGACGTTTCTTAACATTATGGTATAGTATGTATATATATATAATATATGTATTTATTATATTTATTTATAGATAGGTATGTAAATTTCATTACATTCTTTGTTATATATGTATTTATGTATTTGTGTATGTATGTATTTATGTATGTATTTGTGTGTATATAATATATACTTTAATATAAAATTAAGTAGGTAATTATGTTTATTCCTTTTTTTAATTTTAAGTTCCATTTCTTTTTCTTTTTCTTTTTTAAGTGCACCTACCATATAATCTCTGCACCACCCTGGGTAGACTGGTAGAGAATGCCTAAGGCATTAAGTCCGCCATTGTACATATGTGCATAAAGTTTAAATAAATAAATAAAGTACAATATAAGTAAATATATGAGTAGTCATAATGTAATACTTTTTTAAACATCGTTTTATATTTTCAGACTTTGAGTGCATCTACCTCACAATAATTTCTCTGCACCACCTGAAGGTAGACTGGCAGAGAATGCCTACGGCATTAAGTCCGCCTGTACACTATGTACTAAGAATTAAATAAATAAATATGTTCGAAGGCATATATTATTGTAAATTAGGGTGTAAATAAAACAAATGAGTCTTACATTAAAATTTTAATTCTTCAACTATATTTACATTATTTTCTTAAAACAACATTGATTAAATTAATTCATTAAATATACCTACAAACATTTATCAACAGTTTGTTCTTACAATAAGCTTTTCTTAACGTTATGGACGGAGTGATAATTTTGCTCAAAAATACTTTTGGTACACGCGACAGCTTAATTACATTATATCGATTTGCTCACCTGCCACTATAAATAGTCAGGGTTGAATTTAGAGCAAGGTATCAGGCCTTCCAGGGCCCCACTAGGTATTACATAATTAATATTTAAAATAAATGTTGTTACTAAATTTTAAACCAATATTTATTTTTCCTAACACACATTTATCTTTACAGGTATTTTTAGTAAAACAGTTGTGTGTTCTAAATTTTTTTCGGTACACACTTTTTTGCCTTCGGTCCTATCCGGCCCTGGCAATAGGTTTTTTAGCTGGGTGGTCGCATGCTCTTAGATTATAAACGTAATATTTATTTATAAGTAATATTTTATTCTTCAAAACATACTCTTGCCTATACCTTATTATCTATCTAGCATTTATTGACAAGTTATTTAGGCCCGCTTCATTTATGCAGGTACTAAGTAAGCCGGTACCTTTCACACGTACAGTGGGCAAAGCAGATAAGTAGCCGGGCTGTCATATACAATTGAGGTTTTCTTGAATACCAATGAATGTATTCAACTTTTTAAGAAATACACACGTTTATTTCTCGAGGTGCGCTTTGTAAAACATGTTCTACTATTTTAGATGCAAAATGGATTGGTTCAGAGTACTTCAATCGGTTCTTAAACATTGGGTACCGGTTAGGTATGATATGAATAGGCACTAAAGAACTATAGAAAACGGAGGTCGGTCTCTCGCAGCAAAATCCTTACATTTCAGCATTTATACAAACAATTTTTCATACGTCCAGACAGTGTATTAGAACAGTGGTATTTGGTAGACATCTAAGCACCCAAGATGGCGTCGTAAGCTTCTGTGATAGGAGCTAACGCGACTAGGCACACCATTACGATGACGAATATAATAACTAGCGGAGTGTAGATGCCCAACAGTAGCCGCCTGAAGCTCGAGAACTGAAAATAACAATAAGGTTTTGTTTTTAAAATATCAACGTCTATTTTGGGTTAAATAGTTGATATAAAATCAGCCAATGCCAATAATTGTTATAAAATCAGCCAATGGTGCCGTTTTTCTTGTTCACAAACTTAACTAATTTTAAGTTAGGTGTATCTCTTTCTCTCCATTTCATTAGAAAAAGACAGAAGATAAAAATTCGTTTAATTCTGTCAAATTCGACAGCGCTTGGAGAAAATTGGCGTATTTTTCTCGTCCAAATTTTCAATGGAGTGTCTTAATTTTACCGGACTAAACTAACATTTTATCTTCTGTCCTTTTCTTAATGGAATGGAAAGAGAAAGATGCACTTAACTCAAATTTAGGTTAGTTTGTGAATAAGAGAATCGGCACCTTTCGTCTTTGCCACGTGGGTTCGAAGGATTAAAGCGTATGTAGGTAACTAACCGGTGCGTCAGTGCTGCGGTCGACCTGCGTGGGTTGTCGTGTCTGCCCGAGCATGTCCTTCATGGGGAACGCATTGATACGGCCGTTGCTGATGCGACCGTCCGACACGCACACCGTCAACTGAAAAAAGACATGAAAATGTTAATTTTCTTAGTAGTCCTACAGACTTTGTTTCGGCAAGTTTGATGATGATTAGTCCCACAGACTTTGATTGGGCAAATAGCAATCATCATCTTTCCAGCCTTTTTCCCAATTATGCTGGGGTCGGCTTCCAGTCCAACTGGATTCATCTGGGTATCTTGTTTTACGTGAAGCGACTGTCTATCAGACCTCCACAACCCAAGAACCTCAACCTAAATAAGTGTTTTACATGGTTGTCAGACTTCTATAACGACTGTCAATGATGTACAAATAGCAATCAGGATCAATGGACCAATGCATTACGTTCTTTGCGTTAATTTAAAAAGGCACGTCTCTCTGGAACACAATCACAGTTAGGTCGGTAGATGGCGCTGTACCGCTTGACACCTAGATAAACAAGCACCGTATTTACATTTGATTTAAAAATATTTAAAACCACTCTTTTACGCCGAAGATCAGTGAAATATATGTATAAATGTCTAAATTACCAGTGAAAGTGTTATTAAAGTTATTCGTCCAACAATAACTGAAATAATTAGTGCTAAAATAGTAACCAGGACTATCTATAATAAAACACGAAAGTGACAATTGAAAGCACAATAATAGTGATAACATCAAAATAAATATAAACAATCAACCAAAGTGGACAGAAAGTGAACATTTCGTAACATAAAAAGTGCTCACTAAAGTGTCTCGAACAAAAGTGTACCCGAAGTTAAGTGAAAAAAATCCTGACCCATTAGTCATATCAACCGCTTTGCAAAATTCAAATTTGTCCACCTTTAACATACGACACCAAAATTCAACACTACAAATCAACTGTTGGTTGGCTAAGTCAATTTTTCGGCTACCTGTGACGGAAGAGTGCTCAAGTTCAAACCCCGGTCACCCAATCGAAGACTTTTTGTGAGATTTTAATTTCTTTATATTTAAATACAAAAGTCAAGAACGTCCAACAAAGGGCGCTTCAATAACATATAAAGCACCACATAATTATAGTTAAATACTTAAATATGGATACAGACAATATTACGCTACGAAGACAGAACACTGGATCTTTAACCAACTTATCTTTCTTAACAAATGACAATGAAAAAACAATACTTGACACGACGATGACGAGCATACCTGACAGCCTGCATGATTATAATAATGACGACACTATGAACAATTTGACCGAGCAAATAAATACACTTAAGATGCAACTTTTGAGTGCGCATCAGGAAATAGATGACCTTAACAGCGAAAACTACCGACTGAAATCAGATTTGCAAGAAGCCCTCAATACCGTCGAAACATACAAAAAGATCTGTTCAACGCCTGATAGAAAAAATGGTACACCATCATCATCGACAAAACAACAATCCGATCGAAAAATTATCCAAACAATACCTGCAAAAAATGACCTCAATACTTCTATAAATTCAAACCTCAAACAGTTAAAAGTTGACACTTACAGCAAAGAAACCCAGACTCCCGAGATGACATATGATTATGACATATCGAAACAAAACAAAAATCCGGAATTATCTTCTCCCGTGGATAATGTTGCTCAGAAAAAAACAGCAGGCGTATCTCGACCGATACATAGAAATAAAATTGCTATAATGAGCAGTAGCTGTACTAAAGGAACGCTACCATTAATCGAGGAAGTGTTCTCCGAACATTTTGACTACTGTCATTATTTGATAAATAACGCTACCACAGAAGAGTTATTACACACCGTCAAAGGCAACTTAAAAGATTTCACAATAAAAGACTATTGCTTTATCTTCATTGGAGAAAATGATATAAAACATAGCGATTATTTAAACGTACTTGAAAACTTGAAAAAATCTCTGAGTGACTATAAACACACAAATATTGTTATATGCGCACCAACTTACATGAGAGGTGCGCTAATACATAACTATAAAGTCGAGCTATTCAACCATCTCCTCTGTTTGGACATAAAAAACCACGAGTATGCATACTTTTCCGACAGTAATCGCACACTAACCCTTGACATGTTTTCATATACTACAGGTAAACTGACCAAATTCGGATGGAGACATATTTTTGAACAGTTAAAATCAAATATATTAATTGACTACGACCAATATTATTTTAAAGTTAGTGACAATAACCATAGTGTAATATCTATAAATGATAAATCTAGTGATGACTCTGATTTTTTTCGCCGATAATGACATAGACATTGTTAACAACGACTTACCATTTAAGTTACTTTTTCAAAATTTTCAAAGCCTTAACAATAAACAAGATATATTAGAAGCATTTATTGACGAAAACTCACTTTATAAAGCAATATGTATTTCAGAAACTTGGCTAACTCAGGGAAAATTAGATCTCATTAAATTTAGTGGATATAAATGTGCATCCTCATACTGCCGCAGCACCAGAACAGGTGGCGGTGTATGTATATTTCTACAAGAACATATTGAAAGCATACATAGAAGCGATATTTCAGACATGTCTATTGAGTATGTGATAGAACTATGTGCCACGACATTACCAAAAGAAAATTTATTAATTATAACTATGTACTGGAATAGAAGAGAGGAGGAAATTTTTTACCAGCAATTAAAACAGATCCTAAAATATATAAACAATAAATACTACAAATTAAATATAATTATAGGAGGCGATTTTAATGTTAATATTTTATCGGACAATTTAAAAACTACACAATTCCTAAATGTAATGCAGGAATATAACTTTACTCAACTTGTAAAAGGCCCTACACGCATTACACCAAACACTGCGACTTGCCTAGATTTAATATTTACTAATTTTAACAATAAATATATGTACACAACTACGGAAGACTTGGGGTTTTCAGACCACTTTAGCACAATTTTAAATTTAAAAATACCCGAAAAATCGGAAAAAAATTACTGGTACTGTATGAAAAGGATATATAATAATTCAAATATACTAAAATTCAAAGACGAATTAAAAAATCTTAATTGGAACGATATTCTTACCACAGACAATGATGTTAATAATAATTATAAAAAATTCAATGACATACTTATTTCTATTCTTAACAAACGCATACCTTTACGTAGAATTAAATTAAAAACAAATCATAAAAAATATTGGCTCACTACTGGAATAAAAAAATCTTGCACAAATAAAAGACTATTAAAAACATTAACATTAAAAACAAAAAATCCTGTATTAACGAAATACTATAAAAAATACGAAAAAATATTGAAGAACACTGTAACAACTGCAAAAAAAATTCACTATAAAAATAAAATGATGATATCTAACAATAAAGTTAAAACAATGTGGGGAATTATCAACGAACGTACAAATAAAATAACAAAAAAAGAAAAGCGCAATATAACACTACAAATAAATAATAACTTAACTTCTAACCCCGAAGATGTAGCAAACACGTTCAATTGCTTCTTTGCTTCCGTGGGTACAAATAGTACAACAAAACCTATCGACAATAAACCAAAAGGAGAACACACAAGTTCCGCTACACACAATTCATTGTATCTTAGTCCAGTAGATCCTTATGAAGTAAATAGAATAGTAAAAAATCTCAAAAACAAAAGAAGTCACGGAATTGATGAACTTCCACCTACTCTGTTAAGACATTGCGCCGACGAATTAACTTTACCTTTTTATTTACTCATTAACCAATCCTTTGTAGAAGGCATATTTCCCGACTTGTTAAAAAAAGCGCTTATAAAACCGATTCATAAAAAAAACTCAAAAACTGACCCGAACAACTACCGTCCAATTGCATTGTTACCTACGGCCTCGAAAATATTTGAAAAGGCAATATGCGACCGCGTCTACGCATTTTGTGAAAAATATAACATATTCAACGACAGTCAAAATGGTTTTCGCAAAAACCGATCAACGACTTTGGCGGTTTACAAATATATTAATGAAGCCCTTAACATAATTAATAATAAAAAATATGCTGTAGGATTGCTATTGGATATGACGAAAGCATACGACAAAGTTCAGTTTGTTATATTATTAAATAAACTATACAACATCGGTATCCGCGGAAAAAGTCATGATTTGTTCGATTCGTACCTAAAGAACAGAGAACAAATTGTAGAAATTGAATATTATGATAGCAAAACAAGAGAAATTAAATTAATTCGATCTCAAAACATACCCGTAAATGCATCAATACCACAAGGGACCGTGATAGGATGTCTACTGTTCCTCATTTACATCAACGACCTCCCGAACCACATCAATGAGACATGCGTGTTGTTCGCCGACGATATTTCTATTTTAACACCATGTGACAATAATATAGACTTGAACCAAAAATTGACTTCCACACTTGACACTACAACACACTGGATGAACGAACACAATCTCGAAATTAACTTTGCTAAAACAAAAATAATAACTTTCTACCCACGACAAAAAACACCTTTAAATATCAATTTCGACTACAACGGACACAACTTAGAAGTTGTAAATAAATTCACCCTTTTAGGCCTAGACGTAGATTCGCATATAGATTGGAAACCCCACATTCAAAAAATAAGAGCTAAACTATCAAAGTTTACATACGCTCTCAGAGAAATAAAAAAAACAACAGACCTTAAAACAGCATTAGTTACTTACTACTCATACGCATTTTCATGGCTCAAATACGGCATTATCTTATGGGGAAATAGCACTGATGCGCCTATACTATTCATTTTACAGAAAAAAATGATAAGAATACTAACGAATGTCGAAGATACCGACTCCTGTAAACCCTACTTCAAAGAGCTAAAAATATTAACTTTACCCTGTCTCTATATACTAGAAATTTGCAAGTTTGTTAGAAAATATCCACAATTCTATACCAAAAGAGAGGATATTCAAACTAATATTACACTACGACATAAAAATAGACTTAACATACCCACTTCACGATTGAAAATGCACTCTTCTAGTACATTCGTTATGTCTATTAAAATATACAATAGGTTACCAGAATTCATAAAAAATGCAGATAGTAATAATATGTTTATCAATAAACTAAAACAATTTCTAATAGACAAATGCTATTACACTGTAGACGAATACTATAACGATAAACATAAACTATAACATGAACCTACCTACAAAAGTTAATAAATAATTAATCTAAATACATAAATACTTAATTTTAAAATGATGACGATACAAAATACCTGAAATTGAATACTATACCTATATATATATACATAGACATTAGACAAATTAACTTACATAATAACATAATTTTATAGTAATGATGACAAAATAAATAAAATAACTGACATGATTTAACAATAATGACGACAAAAATTTAAATATTTAACATAATTTATCAATACATAGACAAAGAGATAATTAAAATAAGTAATATGTACACAGAATTAATTTAAAAAAATGCGTAATTGAATAATGGTGACGATAGAAATAATTTACTAAGACGTTAAATAATAGGAAAACATAAATTAATCTCAGTATTAACATAATTCAATAATAATAATGACGAAAAAAAAAACAGGATATATCTGACATAACTTACTAATACATGGACATAATTACATGCTTATTTAATTTAATTAAAATACACATCAAAATAATTCTTAATTCATCACATAATAATAAATAATTAATTCCATAATATGAATTGCTATTTGATTTTTCGTCCTCTCTCCTAACTTTGCTGTGCCCGACAGGGTCCATTATGATCTTGACAATATTTTATAAGACCTTTATGTACAAATGGAAAGCAATAAAGTATTGAGTATTGAGTATTGAGTATTGAGTTCCAATACCAGATTATTATATGAATAATTTTTTTTGGCAAAATAAATTCTTTCTTCTTCTTTTTTTTAAGTTTAGGAAGATGAAAAAGAATGAAGTAGGTACTTACAGACAGCACGACATGCATCACAACGTGCCAGGCCACGAAAGCAGCGAGGATGAAAACGCTCCACGATGGAAGTTCAGCCTTCGTTAGGTATACCGCCAGGAATATCGTCACGACTGAAAGGAGAGAGTTATTTATTTTAGCAATGCAAATTATAGGGGGACAATAAAAACCTGATATGTTAATTAATCTATTACCGTCCCACTGTTCATTGTTAAGCCTCATCTTATACAGAGAAGTTATTGTAAAAGTCACTTCACCCGAATTCGTACCCATAAAGAGTGAAGACTCTTACCATTCTGTTTATATCCTACTCTTTACAAAAGACACATCCTGTAAGTTTCATGTCCCTGGGTCGTTACGACATCTCTGCGTTGATATATCAGATGACACACAGTTGAGATAACAGTCAGACAATAGCGGGCCATCCACTAACGTTCATTCCTGCCGGAATGTACAATCCTTACGGAATGAACGCCAGTGGATTTGCAAGAGCGAGAAAGAATGACGGTATTAAAATCCCACCACCCGTCCCGTCGCGACAATCCTTACGGAATGAACACCAGTGGATTTGCAATAGCGAGAAAGAATGACGGTATTATAATCCCACCACCCGTCCCGTCGCGACAATCCTTACGGAATGAACACCAGTGGATTTGCAAGAACGAGAAAGAACGACGGTATTAAAACCTCGCCACCCGTACCGTCGCGACGGGCGCGAAGCGCTCTGTGATCAAGTTAGAGTGTCTGTTTATTTGTCCGGCGTGATTGAGCGCTCGTTTGTAATCATTTTGTGTTCGTATTCTCCCCGGAAGGACAAAATGCATTTCCAAGACATAGACACACAACACAATACGGTGTTATCAACTTGAGCAGTTCGTTAAAAGACGAGACATCGCCTCTTAAATATTTCTTAAAATCATCAGATTCGTCGCATGCCAGATTTTCTACTTTTCTAATAACCACTTTTTCCCCACATCCTATGTCTTCATTTAGGTTTAAATTGGTATTTACTTGCAATAAAACTCAAAGCAACAGCAATCTCTTTCTTAAAGGTACACATGTTTATTTATTAAACCTCATGGACATAATGTGAAAAACACTGCCCACAGGCGGACTTAATGCCTAAGTGTAGGGCCTGAGTGCCCGCTCAAATCGAGCGTCCAGCAGGGCGGGGCGTGCGGCGTCCATATCAAACAGATGCATTAACACGTAGGTGTCCTGAGTGGCGACCTAGCGGCGCGAGAACAACTTCCACGCAACGCTGCACGCTCCGCTCAACGCTCTCCACTCAGTTCGTACACTCAGGCATTTTCTCCCAGTCTACCTTAGGGTGATGCATAGACAAATCATGGTAGATGCAAAATGCAAGGGTACAAAATAATACCAAAATTAAATATATGTATATATTTACATACTATAGTACTAAATACATATAGGTACACTCACATAAACATAAAGATAAATATAAACATAAATATATAAACATAATTGGTCCAAAATGAAAATAATCCATAAAGATTGTTTAAAATGACGAGCATTCCTTTCAAATGACAACAATCTTCATAAAATAGTAACTTCAACTTCAACTCTTTATTAATGGCATTTGCGGAAAACACACCACAATTCTGCCACGACCATGTTTATTTTACAATCACAAACGAAGAAATATAATTATAACAAAAATATATGCGATATGACTGCGATGGTCTCCTCCTTGTGAAGAGACCTGATCCGTCAGAGCCTCGTCAGTGAATCAGCAGGGTGTACCACGTGCAGGTGAGGTTGGCTTTGACCCTGGAGGTGATGGTAGGGCCACTTACACCCCATAAAATAGTAGGATTGTCACCATCCACACACGCGCAATCCCTCGGTATGACTGACAAGATGCAAAGTGACAGGAATGTACATAAACGAGTGGATGGTCACTGAAGGATTGTTTTTCCTGCCGGACTGGCGCGTCGTGATAAAGTCAGGGGAAAGAACGAAGGATTGTGATTTAGTTAGTGGCTTCAACGGTTTTATTTTATCCCGTCGCATTTCTGTACGGATTGCACGACGGGACAAGCCTGAAGGAATGAACGTTAGTGGATGGCCCGCTATTCAGTGAGTCAGCTACGTAATTACAAGGACTTTCAAAATTACTAAGAAATCGGTATATCAATGCAATAGAAGGTAAGGGAGCCGTCATAGAACTGTAGTTGTTACTCACTTCCAAGGATGTGAGCAGCATTTCCGAGGAGCCAGTGCCCCCAGTTGAAGATCGGCCTCTTGCTGGTGCCTGGGTGCGGTCTGAAGTATGCACCTGTAAACAAATAGGAAGACTGTAAGAATGATGATAAAGTTTTCAGGGTTCCATCAATTTTATCATGACAAATGGTTTGATATACGAAATATATGTAGGTATTATAGTTCTGCGGGACGGAGATGCAGCTGGTGTTTTTTGTTTATGCCAGACGCAAATGAGATAAATTGTCCAAGGATGGTCGTGTGTTTTCTCTTGTAATTAGGCCGTAATTTTTAGGATGGCCAACGGTACAGCACTCGTGGTCAGACTTTAATACGAACTCCTTGTGTCAAGTCTGCACTTTTTAAAACGAAATCATGAGGATTGAGGTTAAATGATTTCAGCATCAAAATATTTATTGCATCGATCTTAATGGTGAACTGGCAGAGACGACGAAGTTACGAAGAGTTTCCAAGTTACAAATTCTTGGCAAAACTATTGAAATTGGTGGTTACTTCGGTTCACTTTCAGATTCACCTCCGCTTTTAGTTAATGTTCTGATCTAACTGCTGGTAGGTCGTAGAGTTATTATATTATAGGCTATAGCTTTCTAAGCCTTCCAACTCTGATTTTTCATTAGTTCAACAAAACTAAGAAGCCAACTTTTTAGCTTTATAATATTAGTAAATAGTTCTAGAGTAGGGTTTTAAAGAAGTATTTCAGCTGATAAATGTTACTAAAGTATTGTTTAGTTTTCTCGGCCAGTATGATTATTTTAAGGAGAAATAGGACTTACCAATTGGCTGGATGAAGCACAAAATAGCGGTGACAATTCCAGTAATGGCGTGAGGGTTGTCTCCGGTGGTAGACCAGCCGCCCACCTCGATCAGAATCAGGATGAACCCGATCACAGTCAGCAGCCATGTTGCCACCATGAAGATACGATGGTACTGTAATGAGAATAATTATAGAATTAAATTTAAGGCTGTGGAAATTAAAAGGGAAGACAGTCATGGTTTGTTTGAAAGAGTTATCATAGCCCCGGAACACAAAGGGCAAATTAAGAAACATGGGTTTATTTTAATCGGTAAAAGTCTGACACATGAGTAGGAGCTGTTTTTTTTATTGATTTTTAATTTAATTTTTATTGAATTTATTTATTTAATACAGAACACAAAAGGGTCCACTGTGTTAGTAACAAAGTAACTTAACCTATGTTAGTACTTAATATCTAAAAATAAAAAGTTTTTGACCCCAAAATAAGCCCTAATAATCATAAACAACATCTTAAGTATTAGCATAATTATGTAATCAAGCTTGCATTTTTTTTGAGTTCAAAATTTGGGATTGGATGACATACTTGATCGTTTTGAGTTACACCATAAACTTTTTGGAATAACAAAAGTTCCATCTACAGAAAAAAAATAATTACTTACCGCAAACCAGATATCCTTTCCACCCAAAGTTTTACCGACCCAAGTCTGCCTGAAGTATCTGTAAACATTAAACAATTAGATATGAGACTGTATGATTACAAATTTTAAAGTTCTAATTGCCATGCAGCATCCTGGTCATCATCATGATCTAATATTGAACTGTATTATTTATTACCCTCGATGTACCTATGTTTGTTTTTAACAAACCATAAAAACTAAGAACTATGCTCAACAGACAACTGATATACATATATACAGAACAAACAATCACACAAAGTTTTGTCCTTAGTGAAAATTGAACCCTGGAACTCCCGTTCCCGGCCGTCAATCATTCATCTGTTATTTTATTACATTCGATAAGTATTTGCCCACCAGCCATGGTCAATTTCCCGTAACTTTGACACATCACATACCTAGCGAGCAGGATGCCAATGGACGAGGTTCCAAGCCAAGCTATCAACATGCAACAGCCGTGAAGCTTCAGGAGCAGCTTGGAGCTGCCGGCAGCAGTTCCGACCGAAGCCAGGGACATCGGCACACCGGTAGCCTCGTACGCCAAGTCGTGGAAACCAACGCGGTTCGCATCTAAAATGAAGAATGAGGGTTTTTTATTGAGGAGAGTAGAAGAAGGATAATCGGATCACAGTGAAGAAGTGTTTATGGTCTCGATGCTGATGCTCGAACCCATCCCATTCTACTATGATATTATTATTATAAATGTAAAAGTTTGTACGTGTGTAGATATTTGTTACTCTTTCACGCAAAAATTACTGAACTGTTTTTGATAAAACTTTACAGTAATGAAACCATGGAGGACCGCTAGTACGTAGAAAAAAAAGCTTCAACCACATGATTACCTTTCATAGAACTTCCAGAAACCACCATCAGGTTATACATATTGTTCGCCAAATCGAAGGTCTGTCCTTGGACGACGGACGTGACATCCCTTCTAAATTTGCAGTACAGCTTCCCATCAATGACCGAGGACTCTTGCAACTGTACAATCTCTTGCGGCGAGTCCGTACGACTCACGTACGGCTCAGTCTTGGGGTAAGTCCACGAGGTAAAGAGACTCACTCGGCCGTTCTCATTTCTGACACACTCCATGGCACTATCGGCCCCCATCTTATTGTCGTTACTCAGACCAGCTGCAACGTACTTAGGATTACCGACGCCTTGTATTTCAAAGGTGTATTTGTCGCCAGAGACGAAAATGGCTACAATTGCTTGACAGTCGCCTTTCGGGATGCAGTTTTGAGGGACGCCAAAGCAGAGTTTGGTGTCGGCACAGCCTTGGTAAATGACGTCGAGAGGCGCGGCTTCTTGTTTTGGCTGGAATAATATAAAAATGTTAATATTGATCTACCTTAGGACCAGAAGGTAAGCACAGTATGGTACAAGCGAGACAAATAATTGTAATGCAACAAAAAAGAGACGATCGGTATTTGGAGACTAAAACGTTAAGCTGCTGAGCGTCGTGAAAATCTTATGAATATAATATACATGGTTACAGATTAAGTCGACATAGATCCTTAACGGCAATTATTTAAAAATACTTCAATATCTTGAAAACATTTTAATTTCAAGTACAGTGTTTTTTGGCCAAATCATTCGTTAATGGAAACTACAATCTCTTAACCTTTCAACGACCAAGCGACAGCCGGCTATCGCGCTGCTATTGTCTATTGTGTCTCGAATCACGTGTGTTCGAAGGCTTAAAAGATCTAGCTTTTTACTGTGAAACTGTTAGTGCTCCAAAATTTTTGTCAAGTGGTCCCTCCAAGCTACAAGGGCTAGGACTTCTGGTACCTTAATCTCCATAATAACAGGTGGTGGTGGCGGTGCGTTGGTAGGTCTTGGTGCGGCCGCGGGGGCGTTCACCACGGTGTCAGGAGTAACTACCTCAACAAGAGGAGACTCCACGTTCTTCCAGAATGTCGCGTAGCTTTGGGCAACTGTCGCTCTGAAAAGTAAATGAAATGTTGTAGTTTATATGTATTATTTGTTGCAGATAACTAAATCAAATTGTTATAGTGAAGTTTTTAACGGACGGATTTCCTCATAGTTAACCAATTAACATGAAAAGATAGTGGTAAAACGGTGCATACCTACTGCTATTTTGATTAAATGGCACATTGTGTGGCAGTAGATTTTAAACCGTTCAATTGTTACTTCATATTCATCTAATCTAAATAAGATAAATATTTTAATGCTAGTAGAGACTGATCTTACAAAATCTTCTGTGATCCTTCGACATTTTTTTCCAAATTGGTACAGGAAAAAATCTCTTCCTATCCGCTGAAATGCCCTAACCCTAACTCAGCTCTTCCGCATAACTACACTCTCCTCAAACTTCCATTCTGAATCTCATTTTACCTGAACCCAACTCCTCCGAGGACGCCAGTACGTGCCTGCCACTGGAAGGTCATGGCTAGCTTGTCTTATGGCGCGCAAGGCGTCATGGTCCCTAACTTCTTAATAAATAAAAAGCTGCACTCTCCTCAAACATCCATTTAAAATCTCATCTCACCTGAATCCGACTCCTCCGAGAAAATCAGTAGGCGCCTGCCACTGGAAGGTCAGGGCTGGTTTCTCCTGCGGCGAGGAATGCGTCACGGTGTCATTGGGGTTACTGCAGGTCGTCACATGCACCAGTAACGGGTCCGGGACGCCTATGAATTTGCCCACTATGATGTCAGGGTTCTGGAATCAAAAAGGATAGGTTATAAAATGTTTTAGAACCTTTGTGGTCTAATGGGATCCTGTTGTCCTTTTTTTCTGTTCCGTACACGGGATAGTTGGAAAAGAAAGATTGTTTCATGGGTGAAGCTTAGTCGGTCGTTTAACCTGATGGACACAGATCAAGCATCGTCTAATGTGCTGTCTTTTTTAATGGGGCAGATAGCATGAGTAACATATGCTTCGCTAGAGTTTTTATCGGCGACATTAGAATATTATTGTATTGACCGTAGAGATGCCCCTGGAGTAACTGTCATTCAGATCACAACCCAGTTACTGGGTAATAAGACTGTCAGTCTTCTTAGAACCGACTTCTGATTTCTGACTGCATTCTTATATTAACTACTGATGACCATTGTCAGAGAGGATCAAACTACAACATTAATAACAAAGAAACGAAAGCAAATGAACGAAGCAGTCAAATGTAATGTTAGCTGCATAATAGCGAATTATTCGTGTATTGTGTTTTTATCACACCTCAGATCTTAATTGACGCTATTAACAGAAACTTGTGATTTCATGACTTTAATTAGAGATGTTAAGAATCATGAACATGTTTCTGGCAGGACATTAAGACTTCCAATTATTTCGCATGTGTTTTTTTGCCTTCTGCATTTAAATGATGGAGTAAATATAGTAGTTGCTACCATTTCTCAGCCATAAATAAGCACGTTGCGTGTAATCTACAACTTTTAGTACGTGATTGAAGCCAGTAACGGTCGTTTTTTGTAATGAACCCTGCAGATTGGTATCAATGTAATCTGATTGTAGTGTTGTGACGTGTGTTTTTTGCGCGCAAGATACTTGTCGGACAGGTATTTGGAGACCTAAATAAATATAATAAATAAATAATATATACTGGTGTACAGTCAGCAAAGTATATAAGTATACAGAGCCGCCATCTTTGACGGGCCTGTTGGTCTAGTGGTCAGTGACCCTGACTGCTAAGCCAGAGGTCGTGGGTTCGATTCCCACCCAGGACTAACTTTGTGTGATGCTCATGATTGTTTGTTCTGTGTCTGGGTGTTATTTATCTATAATATGTATGTATTTACAATTTATATAAGTATGTATATCAGTTGTCTGATTACCATAACACAAGCTCTGCTTAGCTTGGGATCAGATGGCCGTGTGTGAATTGTCCCAAGAATAAAAAAAAAAAAAAAAAAATCTACAATTGAGGTTTTCTTGAAAACCAATGAATGTATTCAAATGAAATTTAACCTAATTGAAGAACTAGTCATTATCTACAATAGTTTAAATTTTTATTAAAAAATATCCGCGGGTTTTTTGAGAAAACTTATATACTTTGCTGACTATACCTACATACATGTCTTAGTAATTTGCTGGTGACATGATTACCTACAGCGTCAGCAAGCTGTTTAATATTCAGTCTCTAAGCATCTAGATTATGAGATGTAGGTCAAGACAGTCAAGAATACGGATCGGTAAAACCGGTTAGACCTGTTCTTTGGTGAAGCGCAATCAATCAAATTAGAGCCAATTAAATTGTCTATGCTAGTTTTATAATCGCGAAAACTGCATTATTGTATGTTTTTAGAGATAGTCTTGTCTACTTTTGCCTCATAGATAGTTTAGAATCAGAAAACCACTAATCGTTATAATACGGTATTTTATGGAGGCCATACACGCTAGGTTTTGCATGATGGTTTTAGCCGTGCATGCATAACCGACAGGCAAGCCCTAGCGTGTATGTGATTAAACTGTACAGTTATCGGTGCATGCAAACTCGGTTATGCTTGTCGGTTTTGCATGCACAGTTATAACCATCATGCAAACCCTAGCGTGTATGGCCTCCATTACACCTTCATCATGTACTTTTTATGATCTGTCAAAACGCTATTCTCCTACATATTTTGTATGGCTATGTCACCTTATGACGTCACTCAGTTAGCAACTCGATTGACTAACTATTTATGGATTTCAAAACAACTTAAAATTAAATTTAAAAGCAATTTGAAAATTAACTGAATTTTAGGGCTAAAATGAAGAAAGATTTTACAAAAATTGTGTCTTACACTTATTATTGGTTAAGAATGTAAAATACCCAATTAGCAGCGATCAAGGTAAAAATTTTTCTACCCAAAAGTAGAATTTAGCTCATCGCACACGTGAAATTCCTGCGTTGCGGATAGCGGTGTCGACGATTTCGGTTATGTGACGTGGTATTGGGTTCCGGCCTTTAGAGGAATTTAACCTTTCGATGACCAAGCAACAGCCAGTCTGTCGTTCTGCTATTGTATCTCGAATCACGTATGTTCAAACGAAAATTGGCCCTCTATCTCTAACACTCTCTCATCTTTAGAACACAATAATCTTACCTGTATCTGCCTAGCCTGCAAAATGAACCCTCCGATCGGCAGTGGAGCGCCCGCGGGGCTCCCAACCGTAACGTTGAGTGTGTCTCCCTGCCTCACTTGTGCTGATGATGTGAGGATGAGATATGGAGGAGTCGTGGACTGCGGGAGAATCGTCTCGTGGCGCGGGGTCTGGTCTATGCATGCCTGGAAAAAGAATGAGATTCATTTGATTTTTATGTGGAATTGTTTGAAGATCACAGGCGTGTGGCATTGAGTCAAAGTCGTCAAATTGGAATTGGAAAATACGTCATTACTATGTGCCGTAGGCATTATGTTAACGGTGGTTTAATACAAAACGCCTACGACCCTACGACATATACATGGGAATCTCCCCACACCAAAAAAACGCTTTGTCATCATTCAGTTGATTTACTCCGTGGGTAGACTTCTTTATAAAGAATTAAAATGATATTGAAAGACTAACACTTAATTATTAATTGTTATAGCAATTTCCACCCACGAGCGTTATTCATTTGTAACTTTTGTTTTTTTTATAGGCGTAAGTACTACGAAATGACTGACAGGCAAGCGCGGATAAACCTTTAATGGGTGGTTTGGAGACAAGAGGGCCTAGACAAGTGGCATTGTAGACTAGATAGCGAAAACGGATAGATTGTATGAAGATGTCAAATTGTTTAGCGAAAGCTTATGTCAATTCCATACATTTAACAATCTGTTCGTTTTCGCTATCTATTCTACAATGCCACTTGTCTAGGGGAGGGGCTTGAACTGTGTTTGATATCATCATAACGTCCATCATACATTTTCATTTCCATGGCCAGATTAGAGTTCAAAGTTTTTGGGTATTTATCTATCGGTACATTGCGGTAACTTAGGCCTTTTGTCCTCCATCTCACCGTGTCACCGAGAACGTGATGACAGCGCCGAAATGGTAATAAATTCGTGTCCACCACGTCACGTCACCTCATATAAAACTTAGCCTGTTGCGGAATGTTTATAATAGTTACCGTGACCCTGGATCATAAAGGGCAATCGAAGGAACATGAGTGGGTTTTAGTCAGTAAAAGTCTGACACGCCCTCCCGCCGCACCCAGGACGGGAGCAGTCCTTTGATGATTTCCCACTCACCAAAAAAAAAACTCAGCCCCCAATAATGTTGTCATTGGTGACAAAATCAAAGCATTTATTTTACTTACCAGGTCACTCAGAAAGTTTTGAGAAAAAACGTTTTTATGTATAAGACACGGGCCATTTGTAATTATTTTGAATAATTTGGTTATTTATAAGTAAAAATACCATTGTTCGAAATTTGAATTTTCCTTCACATTTTTTTGAGAGCCAAATCAAATTAACGTGTCTCTATTAAAAATGGATCTGCACCGAAAACATTTTCATGCGATGATTTTCTACGACTTTAAAATGTGGCTTAAAATCAGATGAGTCATTTGATCGACTTCAACTTGCTTTTATGGATGGAGGAGCTTCAAAAGCAAGCATCTACAACCAGAATAGCGAGTTCAAGTGCGGTTGCTTTACTTTGGGGGTAATCAAAGGAGTGGTCGTCCTGACACGGCAGTCACGGAATAAAGTGTGCTGGCATTAAAAAAATATATTCAAGAAAACAAGCGAATTGCATACGAAGAGGTTCAGCATACCCTGCAGATTGGATCGGGAAGCCTTTTTCAGATTCTACACGAGCATCTTCCGATGAGAAGAACAGTATGCCACTAGGTGCCACAAAATCTCACCAAAGCTCAGAAGCAGGCCCGTGTGGAGTAGTGCCGTGATATGATTAAATTTCTTTAGCAGGTTCGTCTTGGCGCGTTTATGACAATATGACAGGTGACAAATACTGGATTTATCAATACGATCCAGAAATAAAGTGTCAGCCGACAGTTAGGCTGTTTCAAAACGAACGAACGCCTACGAAAGTTAAGCGATCAAGAAGCACAGGCAAACTTTTGATCGCTGGTTTCTTCACTTTCACGGGGTATCTGAATGCAATTTCATTACGAGATCAAAGCAGCATTAAAGACGAATGGTATACCACAAAATGCTTGCTATAACTATTGTCTGCATTGAGCAATAAGCTACCGAGCACCGGGCTCCGCGTGATTCTGTTTCACCATGACCACGCGCTCGCGCACTCAGCGCTTAAAACGAGATACTTCCTGGACACCACAGAGGTTGGAGTCTTGGAATACCCTCCTTACAATTCTGATTTGGCGCCGTGTAACTCCTTTTTATTCCCTAAAATAAAAAATCTGCTGAAAGGGATACAGTTTTTATCGCTAGAAGACGCGCTAGCAGCCTTTGAGAAGGCCGTGAAAGTGGTGTCTGCGTCGGACTCGAAAAAATGTGTTGAAAATTGATCCAGATTCATGAAACTTTGTATAGAGGCTGCTGGAGAGTTCTTTGAAAAGATTCAGTAAAATTATTTTATCTATAGAAGATAGTTTTTTAGTTTCTCAAAACTTTCTGAGTGTCCCACGTAGACCATTTACAGGCACTTTTGAAAATTGTGTCAAAGAGTCGATCGGTTAGTCAGAAAAAAGTTGAA
Source organism: Athetis lepigone (assembly GCA_033675125.1). Lineage (NCBI taxonomy): Eukaryota > Metazoa > Arthropoda > Insecta > Lepidoptera > Noctuidae > Athetis > Athetis lepigone. Next base: position 2,677,631 of record CM066222.1, on the reverse strand, counting down.
GCTTGTTCCAAAAAGGTTGGTCTATGGAGAAGTGATGTGACGGTAACGGCGGTGGTGGACAAATAGTCTATAAATAATAACATAATTAACATAAGCTCCATACAAAATGTATCAAAACTCTACTTCAATGGACAAATTCGCTAAGGTGTATTTTTCGTCTTGCTTCAATGCCCTCCCGACCATAATGAATGAAACAGTTGATATTTTTTTCGAGATGTCAAAGTTGATTTCATTATAAAAGTTGTATGTTCGGGTTTTGGCAAGACTAAAAATACACGTAGTATATAATAAATAAATTAATATGTAAATTGTTTTACCCCAGAAGGCGCTCCAGACCCATACTGCTCAGTCTGTTGTATCATCAACACGACCAGAATGCTGGCCAGCATCATACTTCTTTTCCTCGGCAACATTATGGCAGCTTCTGAAAACAAAAGAAATACAGCGAATTATTAAGCGGAACTAGATTCGATATTTTATAGTTTACTAAAGGTCATGAATACCTGACCGGAACTTTGACAGAAAGAAAGATGGAAAAAATGTTTATTTCGTACAGTCAGTGAGATATACCAAAGTATCAAAGTAGTACAAAGGGTACTCATATCTAAAATATCATAGTATATCTTATAGCTGCGTCAAAACAGATCCAGTTTAGCAAAACTGCCAAATCACAAGTGCGTAACGTTTTCAACTGGGCCCTGTGACATTAATGTAAACCAGCATTTGTAGTGAAAAATATAAATATAGAGAAATTATAAGCAATATGAATAATTGTGTGTATGTTGACTACGTATAGTTTAGTGAAATACACATCACAAAATTTTTAAGTCAGAGAAAGTAAATAATATAATTGCTAGGACGGTACGGTTGTCATTTGTCGGGCATGCGAGGGCATGCTCTCGTCGAGGTTGTCGACATATGATTGAATGTTCGAGGCCCTCTGCTATTATGTATTATGTATTAATTATATATGTATGATGAATTCATACATATACAAGGTGTATTTTGGGTCTTGCTCAACCAGCTAGGAGATGATTCTACTCATAAAAACAAACAACTTTTATTATGTAACCAACTCGGAAATCGCGAAAAAAATATCAGCTGTTTCATACATTATGGTCGGGAGGGCAATGAACTTTTCATAGAAACAGCTGATATTTTTTTCGCGATTTCAGAGTTGGTTCCATAATGAAAGTTGTTTGTTTTCATGTGGAGAATCATCTCCTAGCGGGTTGAGCAAGACCAAAAATACACCTTGTATAATTAAAGGCATAATAGCAAAGGGCCTCGAACATTCAATCATAGGTCGAAGGCATAATAGCAAAGAGCCTCGATCGAACTCCTAAGGAGGCTCTCGTTTGGCAGCTGGACAATCGGATTAAATAGAATAATAAATCCCAGACAATGTTTTATGTCGTACTTCAATTTCTTGTCGCTAGACAATAGACGAAGAGCCAATTAGATTTCAATAAGAAACACTGCCTTCAAGACAGTTGAATCAGCCAACCATATAATTAACCAAGTTGTCAACTTAGTCCATGTCAGCGAGCTAGATCCGTTACCTGACATTACAAAAGAGAAAGACGGACATACACAAAAGGAACAGGTTAAAGCAGGACGGAAGAACACTTTATGTCATGAGGAAGTGAGGTCAGTGAGCGAAGTGAAGGGAATTGTATCACGGTGTTGGGCGATGACGTCACCAGTTCATGGGTCTTTGAGATGATTGATATCGCTTGAGGAAAACATCGTCCAAGCAGGACTTAATGAAGACAGGTAAGTGAATATTCATGTTTCTAGCAAGTCGTTTTCATTGTTTGCTTAAATATTTTTAAGTCTTCATTAACTCAAGGTATGGAAAGCCGCGATTAATATAAGTTTTTTAGCACGTTCTTTGGCATAACTGTTCTCTGTCAGTCACCGTATGGGTAATGCCTGATGAATATCGACAGCTTATCAATCTTTCTTACATGGATATAAACTTTCGATAAATTATAAACTGTTGAATTATGTTTACAATATCATCATCATCTCTTTAGCCTTTTCTCATCTTTGTTAGGAATCAGCCTAATTGAATCTAGCTGGATACCAGTGTTTTACGTCAAGCGACTGCCTATTAAACCTACACAACTGGGCCTTTGATTATAAGCCTAGCACATGTTATTCTAGATGGCGATGCCATCATAATTTTTTTGAGATAAGGCTTTCTTAATGAGTATTTGGACATCTATACATATAATAAAATCGTAGAAAAGTCAAAACTGTACATTGAATATTTTTTTAAAAGAATAATTGGGGCGTGATCTACAATCGATACCGAAGCCAAAAATATAGTTTTTAGAATTTTTGTCTGTTTGTCTGTTTGTCTGTTTGTTTGTTTGTTTGTTTGTCTGTATGTATGTCCGGGATAAACTCAAAAAGTACTGCATGGATTTGGTTCAAATTTTGCAGGGATATTACTAAGAGGTCGAGTCATAACATAGGCTACAAATTATCACGCTATCACCTACAGGGGAGGAGCAGTAGCCTTCACACTGACGACATCGCGGGCAGCAGCTATCTTCGGAAGTACTCAACGGATTTCAATGATATTTTTTTTTGTTGTATAAGTATAAGTCTGGGCGACATATAGGCTATAACTTGTGCTGGAAATTTGAACCACTGGTGCAGGACCGCAACAGACCAGCTAAACTATAAGAGATACAAAAATGGTATCATAGCAAAAATTGCTTCACGTGATAAGCGATTTCTGTTAAAAGAATAATTTTGAAGATCTGGAACACCTGAGGTGGAACTCCATGAGCCCAGCTAAACTATAACATATATAAGTATGACGTCTTAGCAGGAGTTGTTCAGCTTGATGAGCACCCTCTATTGACGTATAAAAATTGAAGATCTGGAACACCTAATGTGGAACTCCAAGCACCCAACTACACCATAACACATTAAAAAAGAATGAAGTCTTAGCAAAAGTTGTTCGGTCTGATAGGCATTTTCTGGTTTATAAGATCGAAGATTAGAAACATCTGATGAGGCAATCAAAGCTATCACTGATTTCAATGTATAAAATAACTTAAGCCGGTAGTACGTCCACACGATGAAGGCGGAGAAACATGCATACAAACAGGTCGAACAGAGAACCTACTTTTTTTGAAGTCGGTTAAATCCATTAGTGTTATATTCCCCAGAATGTAACGAATACTTTACTGAAAATCGCATCAAAATCGGCTCAGCCAAATACCCATACAAACAGGTCGAACAGAGAACCTATTTTTTTGAAGTCGGTTCAATGATGATGATCATTTCTTCATCAATTTCATGTTTTTAGTACTGAATAAACATTGACTGTTAATACTTTTGTTCGGTATTTATCTGTGTGATTATTGCTTTGTAAGTAATATAAAATAATGTTTATGTCGTTGTATACCTAATTATGATGATGATGATGATGACAGTCCCAGTCGCATGCATTATCTGTTTGCCGTCATCTTGGTGTTTTGAGGAGTCGCGAACCCGGTAGCTTTGTGGAAGAAGTACCGCCGTCGTCTGTCCGAGGACTTTTTACGAGCTTTGAGGCGTGCTTCTGAAGGTGAAATCGAAGCAACTGATGAACGCGTGCTAAACACCTGTCTCAGTTCACTTCACGATGTGGTCATTTCAATCGGCGGTAAACCACTGGTAGAGTACGGTTTGCCAGCTCCCAGATCATTACCGCATCAAGACCGTGGAAATCGGGAGTACACCGCCGAAACCAATTACGATTCGGGTTTAATGACCACTATCCGAAATGACCACGTCACTAGGTTCATTCAGAGCAAGAACAAATATATGACACTGTTCTGGAAAGCATTAGGCTTGACCTGGGTAAAATTTTTTTCCTGGATGCTCCTGGTGGAACAGGGAAAACATTCATAATCACTGGTATAGAAAGCGCCGAAATGCCTCTTTGTAACCCGTAACACTGACAAGGGACATGTGCTCAGGGATTGCTCTCTGATAGTATGGGATGAGTGCACGATGGCTAATAGGAAAGCAGTGGAGGCCGTGAGCAGAACCCTGCAGGACAACCGCAGGAGTGAACACTTGATGGGTGGTGTTACAGTTCTGTTCAGCGGCGATTTCCGGCAAACACTCCCTGTGGTGACACGGGGGTCTAGGGCTGACGAGGTGAATGCTTCGTCGAAACGATCTTCGTTGTGGTCACTAATTCATAGGCTGCGCTTGACCATCAATATGCGAGCTCAGCTCGGTGGCAATCCACTTGCCTAAGAATTCTCAGATGTCCTTCTAAGTCTCGGCGAAAGCACTCTACCAGAGGAAAGAGGTAAACAGGTAGTGCTCCCAGAGTCTCTCGGTAGAGTGGTGGCCTCCTTAGAAGAACTCATTTGTTGTGTGTATGGGAACAGCAGTCGAATACCAAACCAACAGAATTCTTGGGTGTGCCAGCGAGCCATTTTAACACCCAAAAATGATCAAGCTGCAGCCATCAACGAAAGCATTCTTTCGAAAATTGAGGGAAGTGAAGTAGTTTATATGTACGTCCATAAACACTGTAGTCGATCAAGATGACGCCACATATTATCCCGTAGAATTCCTAAACTCCCTAACAGCAAGTGGACTTCCAGCACACACCATCAAGCTGAAGGTCGGCGTCCCGATTATGCTTCTTCGGAACCTGTCCCCTCCGAAGCTGTGTAACGGGACCCGGCTCAAAGTCATCTCACTGCAAAGGAATATAATTGAAGCGGAAATAATGAAGGGTTGTGGCGTCGGCGATGCAGTGTTTATACCACGTATTCCTCTCATACCGCACAACTACCCCTTCCAATTCAAGCGCGTGCGGTTCCCAGTGAGTGTGTGCCTCGCCATGACTATCAACAAATCGCCAGACGCTGAAGGCTGCGGGTGTCGACCTCAGGACGAGCTGCTTCTCACACGGACAGCTGTACGTCGCTTGCTCCCGTGTCACGAGTCCTGATTCTCTGTATATTTTGGCTGCTGAGAGCAAAACTACAAACGTAATTTACAGAGAAGTTCTGTAACAATTCACAATCGCTAATGTTTTTTTATGTCGTGGAATTTAGAAAAAAAATGGTCAAGTGCGTGTCAGGCCACGCATAGAATAGGGTTCAATAACGAAACACGTCGCATTAACAATTTAACAACGATTTCATCTGAGCCGTTATAGCTTTCTTTTAAGGTACAATCCAAGGACGACCGTGATATTTTTTTTTTTAACCAGCCGTTTAAATTTAAAAGAGAGGGGAGACTATTTTGACATAAAAAACGCTTGAACGTTAAATATCTTTTATTGTTGTTTGTCTGTATGTATGTCCGGGCTAATCTCTAAAAGGACTGCATGGATTTACTTAAAATTTTGCATGAATATTACTAAGAGGTCAGGTCAACATATTTATCACGTTATCACCTACGGGGGTGGAGCTGAAGCCTTCACGCAGACGACGTCGCGGGCAGCAGCTAGTTTATAATATTATCAAGACTCACGGGATAAGAAACCAACGCCTTGGTTTATTTTGAATAATGACAATGACTCAGCTAAAGCCCAAATACTACCTTTTGTTGATACTTAAAGACGAAATAACTATAGCAGCGTATTGATTAACATGATAACATTCACTAAATATTATAGTCACGACAATACGTATGTCTGTTTGTCATGTTAATGTTACATCAACTAACTACATCATCATTCGTTGGGAAGCAATTTTTCATTAGAACTTTATCTTTTGTTAAGTCATTCAGCCCTCGGGCTTACTTCTAAAAATCATGCTTGTTACTACAAAATACTAAGCTGTTTGAGATATCAACTTAAAATAAACTGCATTTAATTGGTCCTTTCAATGTCTTAATCCCCAAGGACCAAAAAGATTTGTGTTTTCATCACACAGAGGCCATAAGCAGGAACATTTTGGGTCCATACTTCCCGTTCCCTCAAATTTTACGAATTTGACGAATCAACTGCCAATTAGGGAGTAGAAATCTCAAGACATGGTTTAGTTTCGATCCCAAATTAGTTTCATGACGGCCTTGTAACTCATAAATCTGTAGTTGATATAAATTTTAGCTCTCAGCAAATTCCAATTGAATGTACGTAGCGTTGTGTCATAACCAGTTGACCTCAGAAACTTTGATTCCGTCGCGGATCGGAACACCATAATCTTACAATCTGCGACAATGTTATTTCCTGTAGTATTAGTTGTACAGCGCGCTTTGGCAATTTCCTATTGCGGACTTCTCAAGGCAAATGTGATGTATAAATGTTGGTTAGATTTAATTGAAAATAATTAATGAAAAATTCAACCAGCATTTCGAACATTTCATGAAGTATTTGTGCTAAAAAAATCTGGTCACGATTATTACCCACTACCCCATCCATCCGAAATTCTGTTCCCATTTCTTACATATGTTTATACATTATGGCTTATTATCTTTTATGGGTTATTAATTCTTATTGTACTTTATTGTCCTCTGTTAGATTTCCATTTAAAAACTGTTGATATTTTGAATTCATATCTTTCCATATTCATTTGACCAACGACAATTTGACCTCATTCATATTAACCACTTTTGGTTTAAATTAACCTTATTAGTTTACATTATACAAAACATACGCAAAATCACATTTATTAACATCAAAATCTAGGAAGTTTTGACATTGCTTAATAACAAATGCGACGCATTAATGTGTCCAATGAAATAGTGTAACTCGTCCAATCTTTAATGACTGCTGTCAGCTGTGACATTGCTAGCTTTGAAGGCAAGGTTACGGGTGACCTAACACTGTGCTCCTAATTTGTACGACTATGATTTTCATACATTTATTTATAAAACGCATACTTATTAATATAAACGTAACTAAATTGTTAATTGCTAGAATCGATGGTAATGAAAAGGATTGCAAGGTTTTTGCTAATAACAAAGGCAGTTAGTTAGTTAGAAGGAGTTGATTAATTAACCCATAGGTATATGCCCAGAACTACTTCTACCTCTTGTTTCGTTTTCGAATCAATGGGCATGTATGGGTTAAGACGACAAACTAATCACCGGTAGGCAACCGAAGAATTCTTTGTTTGTAGATAGACAATTTAATTTCACATTTTTTTTTTTTGAGATACATGCTGATGTTTGTCAGTAAAATCCTACAGCTGCCAAGACTAAAGTAGTATCATGATGGCCCAATTTCATATGTACTTTTCAAAGTTTATCTTGGAAATCACTGACATTCTGTGCCTCGGAAAGCACGTCAAGCCGTCGTCGGACCCAGTTGTCGTTCGTAGAACTTTGACAGTCGTACGGGTAGTCAGAAGCCAGAAAGTCTGACCAGTCTAACCAAGGGGTATCGTGTTACCTAGATACTGGGTTGTGCAGGTCTCATAGACAGTCACTCCAGATATTTAGCTGAATCCGGTTAGACTGGAAGGCGAATCCAATATACATAGTTAGATAGTTAAGAAAAGGCCAGGGAGATGAGCTGCATAGACTAAAGTAGCTATGTAGTACAGTAGCGTTATCATATCTTTGGATGGCTAAGGAGCAGACGGCCTACTCAATGTCAAGTGGTCATCGCCGCCTAAGACATCAGTCATGCCAGGCACACACAACAATGATGATATTGTAACGATCTGACTGCGCATCTGATTTGTGCAGTTTATAAAAAGCCCATTGAGCTTCTATATGACCACGATATCTGCGTCGATTTTCGTCCATTACTTCGATATAACTTCACGATCCAACTGCGTTGTCAAATCGTAGCGATTAGTCGTTGTACTGTGTACTTAGCTTACCACAGGCTTAGCAGATGCTTTGCCCTTACAGAGAAAAAGATGAAATATCTCATCTTATGTATTTATAATTATTCCGACACCCATACCCATCCAACCGGAACACAGCCAGCAGCAAAAAAGGCATGGTAAGATAACACATCAATTGAAGTTGTCACCTGCGGTCTCCCACCTCGAGTGCATGGACCACCTCCCGCGCCTCAGACGCCGGCTGCCTATTTAAGCCGAAGCAGACGCACACTCAGGCCTTTTTCCTGCGCCGGCGACAGCAAGTTAAGTGACTCCACCTTCATACAACGGGAGTCACGTAGATCAGCACCTTAGAACCCACTTCCTAACCCTGAGTCTCTGTAATTCTAAATTCTTGTATTTTTCTTGTTACAATAAACCTTTGTAAACTTTTGTTGTCGAGTGTGAATTATCTCCATTACTCACCACCCTTTTCACGCCACGCTGGCGCCCAACGTGGGGCGAATTTTCCCTGGGGGAAATTCACTGCTTCAGCTGCCTCTGATGCTGCAGGTCCCCAGCAGGTAGATTCTGATACCTCTTAAAAATGATTTCAGGGTACCAGAATCTACCTGCTGGGGACCTGCAGCATCAGAGGCAGCTGAAGCAGTGAATTTCCCCCAGGGAAAATTCTGGCCTAAAGGGGGGAGTGTCACCTGCGGTCTCCCACCTCGAGTGCATGGACCACCTCCCGCGCCTCAGACGCCGGCTGCCTATTTAAGCCGAAGCAGACGCACACTCAGGCCTTTTTCCTGCGCCGGCGACAGCAAGTTAAGTGACTCCACCTTCATACAACGGGAGTCACGTAGATCAGCACCTTAGAACCCACTTCCTAACCCTGAGTCTCTGTAATTCTAAATTCTTGTATTTTTCTTGTTACAATAAACCTTTGTAAACTTTTGTTGTCGAGTGTGAATTATCTCCATTACTCACCACCCTTTTCACGCCACAAAGTATTTAAACAAATACTTAAAATGTATTTTATTTAATGACTCTCTGATTACAACAACAAGTATTTACAGAGTTGCTTTGTGTTTTTAATATTTGAGGACAAGTTGACCTTGTCCTCAAAGATTGCAAAGTGCTTTGATCATTTTCTTGATTTAGATAGTCTTTTTTTTCAGCAGATTCTCACACCAAGAGAGCATCTCAGTCATCAATCTATAGGGTCTGTTGGCCTAGTGACGGGCCTGTTGGCCTAGTGGTCAGTGACCATGACTGCTAAGCCAGAGGTCGTGGGTTCGATTCCCACCCAGGACAAACTTTGTGTGATGAGCATAATTGTTTGTTCTGTGTCTGGGTGTTATTTATCTATAATATGTATGTATTTAAAAATTATAAAAGTATGTATATCAGTTGTCTGATTACCATAACACAAGCTCTGCTTAGCTTGGGATCAGATGGCCGTGTGTAAGATATCCCAGGATAAAAAAAAAAAAATCTATATAAGTAGTCACTGGATGCTCTAGACTAATACAATTTTACGGACTACTTGCTGACCCGCTGGCGAACTTCGTACTGCCTAACAACAGATTTTTAGAGGTGTCGTGATGGCCTAGTGGTTAAGGCGCCCGGCTCTCATGCAAGAGATCGCGGGTTCGAATCCGGGCAAGTACCAATGTGACTTTTTCAATTCATATGTACTTTCTAAAGTTTATCTTAGACATCGCAGACATCGGTGAAGGAAAACATCGTGAGGAAACCTGGACTTGTAGTTAATATAAGTCCGAAATCGCCAACCCGTCTTGAGCAAGCGTGGTGATCAATGCTCGTGCCTTCTCTGTATGAGAAGAGGCCTTTGCCCTGCAGTGGGACAGTTATAGGCTGGTATTATATTATTCAGGCAAATTTTAAAATTGTTCTCTGTGTTAGCACCATCCTCGTATTTTAAGGAATGTTCTAATAAATAATTAGCGATATCGGTTTAACTGTTTTTGAGATTTGAAAAGAAGAGAAAGAGACGGAGTCCTCTGAGTGAATGAATTTTTTCAGAGCAGTTAGCCTTCAAACACCGGCCCGATAGAAAAATATTATTGACGCGAAAAATAATATATTAAGCAATCATTAGAACAAATATTTAAAGCAGGAAGGCAGCTCAATATCCGGAAAGGAAAATTCGTTTCTTGTCATCCCGGAAAACGATGTTTTTAGTGATCAGTCACCGTGACAAGACAATTTAACGTAATCGATATTTACCTTTAGCTAAAATTATTTTTGTATAGTGTTAATAAAATTGTGTACATGCTAGTTCTACTTTCAGACTTGTTAATGAAAATAACTTCCTTTATTTACTTTGGTTTTGCGTATCATCTTCACAAAATCGGCTGTAAGGTCCTGTGTGATAATAATACCGTGCTCATACGAGGAGTGGTTTTCGCCAATTGAATGGTAGTTACGGACAAATTTTGTCGTGATCGTAATCGTCATAATATCAACCAATTGTTACTCGACGAACATGTTATTTATCAGAACTTTCTCTATGCCTTGAATCTGCCAACCATCTTTCAGCCCGTATGCCCTTTGTACTACATGACCATTATGCTAAGAAAAGTGCCCAGCTCTTGCAATTTGTGCCGGACCAAGGTTCATATATGAATTTTCTAATTTCTGGTATTATTCATCGAAAGTCGGAGAAACTTCAATATTGTGTTTGGAGAAGTATAAATTAGGCCACTTAAATTAATTACCTTCAACTATATGATGCTATTGATATTATAACTTAGTAATTTATAGTGATGGCCAATCGTTTACTTGGCTGTGTTAATAGATTAGTATTTATAATTGGTAAATTATAATCTCATTAACTTGTTACTTCATTGTGTTGTTAACGATTATTTATAACCAAGAATAATTATAAAAGTGTGTCATTGCGTGTCTGAACGCAAAAGGGCTCGAAAGGCTATGTAGGACAAGAAAATCTAAAGGACCAATTCTTGTTACCGACGAATAATTAACCGACTTATTTGGGTCAACCTTTTTGGTGCCAACTGTTTAAGTTATTCATGATGGTATCTTGAAGAATTTCTTGGTAACCTGGTTTTTGTTAGTAAGGGGTTCAAAGGACTCGTAAAATAATGAAGAACTTAAAATACTGGTATATTTCTATTTTAATTTCACATACAAATGGCACAATAGTATGGCATGTTTGTGCTTGCATGAAATTCTTTGTTAATCGTTGTTAAAGCAATCGATAGGAGGTCAATGAACATTCAATAATAGATTGACTTTGCGCCATTTATGTGTAAGTTCATACTTTAATTAAAATTTATTTATATTCGTGCATTTTTGTAGAATTAAGCACTAACGTTTCGTAGTGTTAACGGTTAGTTATTTAATTGTTAATCGTTATTTAGATTTTTATGTTTTGAACGAGTATCAAACAGACTTAGCATAGTTTAAGACAAGTTTGATGGTATAAAAAGACTGAAAGTTGCACAACTAAACGGTCTTAGGTATAAAGCTACGCAATCCATACTAATATTATAAATGGGAAAGTATGTCTGTCTGTCTGTCTGTCTGTATGTTTGTCTTTCTTTCACGACAAAACGGAGCGACGAATTGACGTGATTTTTAAGTGGAGATAGTTGAAGGGCTGGAGAGTAACATAGGCTACTTTTTGTCTCTTTTTTAACGCGGCTTCGCTCGCGTTTACCTATTATTTAAAATGGCTAAATAGTTATCTCATTAACCAACAATTTCATAAGTATCTTATTAACCACTAAGATTGTATATTTTTGTACTTTTTGTTTATTTAAATCAGCATCCGCGCCAGCATAGCTGATATTTAAAAAACCTGGATCAGTATCTAGCAAGAAAACCAATGCTATCAGCACATACCCAAATCACCTACTTACTACCCTAACTATCAATAAATACTTAATAATTCATTAATGTAATTGGTCATATCATGTGTCTGTTTACAACATAAACTAGTCAAACATGTTTTACTTAATGGCTTTGTATATGATAATAGAACGAGTAGATACAATCCAGCGGGTTTTTAAATTGGAAATAAATAGGAAAATCAATTATAATTATAATTACAATTAGTAAATTGTAACATTTGAGTGATTTAGATAATGATAGGGTGTAGATTTGTAACAATCAAGCTTAGTAATTTACAAATGACAAGGAATTGATTGATAGGTCCTAGAACCGTAAGGCACTGACCGCGTTGAATCGTTGATGATACCTGATTGGTTAATTTCAGCCAGAAAACAACAGCCTTTGACTTGACCTTTACTTAAAATCTTTGATTTGTGGTAGTTTGAAATTATTCAACTTCCGAGTGTTTTTAGAGATTTAAACTAAAGAGTCGTCCATGGGACTTAAATAACGAATCTAGATCTCTTTTGACCTGTCGCTTTTCTTGAATTCAAAATCTCAAACGAATTCTAAACTTCAATCTAAACTAAATAATTAGTGTGTATGTTAAAATATTTTCGTATGCAATTGCAACGCAATTTCAACCTTATTTAATTTTTTTAAGAGTATACTTAACTAGTTTACCAAATAGATATATTACTCGTACAAATACGTTAATTCCACAGCGAAAAAATAGTCTATGTCGTTATCTTGTAGAGTACTCTATTCTTGCCAAAGGACATTGCTACGCATCCGTACATTGTTGGCCTAAGAACCGACAGGGAGGTGTTTTAACATTTTGAGTTCTAAATGATATATATATTCGATTGAAACTAAATTAAAACTACGGACACTTAAGACTTCTAAAAGCCATCAAAATACTTTCGGATTTTGAGGTTATAATTATGCCATTACAAACATACATCATAGATTAAAACAACATGTTTTGCTTCACAAAATGTTTATTTAATAACAACATCATGTCACATCCCAGGTATCATATATATGTTCGACCAATATAATTGCAGTGGCAGAAGTCTTTCCAAGACAATGTTTATTATATTCACATGGTATCAGTCTATCCTCAATGCAATTACTTGATGAGAGCGTGCACGATATGGTGGCAATGTAACGCAGAGCACATTCTTCACCAAAGTGACTTACATTTGGTGTTCTACCAATATTCTTGGCTTCCGACAAAGAAGATGTGTATGAACCTGAAAAAAGATTGGAATTACTAAACAGCCACCACTAACCATCGCTACCTTTAGTATTTTATATGTGCTGCAAGAGCCTCTAATATAATATATATCGTTTTAATTAACCAGAAAATACTTTTATTTAAAACAACACAAGATATGACATTATTTTTTACTTTGTTTAATTGTCACCATGGATACGACAATACCTATCATCTTTAACATAAACTTCTTGATGGTCCCACACTAAGCTGGTGTGATGCAGGGTGATTTGATAAATAAGTTTACGAATCGTCAGCATTTCTCGAGACTCGAGAAAAAGAGAGGTTTTACTAACCAATCAAGAAACAGTCCACTGTTGTATACAATAAAGAATTTGCTCACCTTCTACTAACATGGAGTCAGAAGCTGATCCGCAGTTTATACAAAATATAGAATCATTTTGGGATTCCATGTTAAATCCGCAAAGTCCGTTTAACCTCTTGACACCCACCAGGTCGTTCTTAGTAGGTCCGTAAATCAGTCAATCACAGCTAGGGGTCGATATTTCAAGATTATATATTATATATTCCAAGTTGTTACTTAAAATCGGAAAGGAATAATAATAAAATTCAAACGAGCACAAACAACAGGATTACCCAGAGCCTGGTCAAATGTTGGCATCTGTCAATTCAATTGACGGAAGACAATAGACTAATATGTTGATCTTTTTTTTTAATAAATGGTTTGCTCATTTCACACAGCACTTTCTGTCGCTTTAATATATTCGTATTAAAACCTTATTCATAGATCAAGCACTGAGAATATTGAGTTTTTTAATTTCGCTATACATACTTATTGTAATACTAGGCTGCATGAGCTACGATACCTTAGTCTACTACTAACTTTAAATTAAACAAAAATATCAGACACCGGAGATTGAAACTAAATTGAGTTACTTTTTAAATTGTTTTCGAAATTAGCACCTGTCCATTATATTGTAATAGTCGTAATGCACTTTATAAAAAAAAATAGTAATTACTGTAAAGGTTTCATGCCAGCCAATTCGTAGGCTATTTTGAGCAATCTCCTTTAATCAAAAACAATTTAATCAAAGCGAGATTGAACTCGGGACAACCACGCAATAATAGTGGTCATAAAATCTTAAATACTCTACTTACCTAATAAAGCTATTTATTTATAGATACAGTGCTAGTTTTATGCAACAAAATAAATAATTAATTAATTAAACACACGAAATACTTAGCGATATAATAAATGACTACGCAAGATTGTTGCGTGTTGTTGTATACTTATCCAACATTTTAAATTAAACAGTATTATTTTAATATGTTTTCCGCATTTTCATCGTTTTTCTCTTGCTGATAAATTGAGGTAAAACCTCCAACTAATAGGTTTTTATAAATAAGCAAACAACTATGTTAATTTTGTAATTAATTGCTTTGCGTAACATTAATTTACTACCTGGGATACCCGTATTAATTTTGAAAAATTAGTTTTATGGTGTTATTTGGCCATTGGCAACACATTTGCTTTTGAAGCTTATTATCAATGACATGACACGTCACTAAAGCCATTAATAATGATAATTAATCATCACAATAATTCTTCCTAGATAATTCTTCCGTGTATGTTTGTCATCTAACTCCGCCTAAACAGCCGGATAGATTTCGATGAAATATTGTGTGTATAATTTAACAGGTCTGGACAGACACGAGGAGGGGTTTCAGTCAATATTTTTGTTATGCTAATTTGTACTGCTTTAATTAATTAATTAATTAGGTACGTTTTATTTCGGTTTATTTTGAACGGTGATAACGAAAAGGTTTTTCCTTCTACGTACAAATTAGCTTAAAAACACTCCTTAAAATATAAACAGTAATAAAATACCGGTTTCGTCTGCCACGGACGTAACTCAGGGGCCCAAACGCCATCGTAATTCCATGTGGGTTTTCCCCATACTTAAACTCAGGTGTGTTGTTCGTCAAGTAGCGGTGTTCTCAAGACCGTTTTCTTTATAAGAAGTTAATGTTTCTTTTATAAGCCTAGAAAACTAGCGCGCTTGACGGGTTTTTCCTGTGCGTCTAAATGAAGGAACATGCGATCTCTCTTTATCTTCGTTTGTAGATGTTTCCCACTATTTTTTGAGATGGCTTGTAAAGTCACATAATTTAAAGGATTTAGCCATGTGTCACTTAAAAAAAACCCAAAAGACTCGCACACGAAGGTTCTGTATTGATAGATTTTTCTGCTACGTACAGGTATTATATAAGTATGTATCTAGTTATTTTTTTACAGCTTTTTACTTAGTAGTTACGGGGTTTAACCCCGGATCAAAAACACCATACTCTAGAGTTGGGTGTAGGGGGCATAGGGCAGATGAGCTGGTAGAAAGACTAAACAATTATGTGCCTCGCGTTATCCGTCAATTTAAAATCTAACGCGATTAAGGCCTCTTCATGAAAGGTCAAAAAGGTTGAACACCATTTGCAACACAACACAGACATTTTTACAAAAAAATAATCCACACTAATATTATAAATGGGAAAATGTGTCTGTCTGTCTGTATGTTTGTCTTTCTTTCACGGCAAAACGGAGCAACGAATTGACGTGATTTTTTAAGTGGAGATAGTTGAAGGGATGGAGAGTAACATAGGCTACTTTTTGTCTCTTTCTAACGCGAGCGAAACCGCGGGCAAAAGCTAGTTTAAAATAAACTTCAAAACGCACACCACAATAAAAACAGATGGTTCCTAATAACTTTACAAACAAAAGCTACAATAATAACACTCAGTAAATAGTCCCACGCATCGAGTATCCGTGAGTCAGTGTTTGAGGTCACACCTCGTAGTTCGGGGTCCCACGACGTAAAGCAGTGTACGCACTTACAAACAATTTTTTTGCATTACTATGCATAACTGGGTTCGCACATTCGTACCAGTAACAAACATCGCATAGTTTTACGGGGCCCCCAAAGTCCGTAAGCAAAAATACATATAACATCCCATTTTTTTTCGCAATTAACAGAAGTGTTTTTATTTCTTTTGTGAAAGATCTTTACCCTTACAATTTTTTATACGGAGATAAGGTACGCTATGCTTCTGTCGTCCATGAAAGAAGTTTGCGAAGATCCTATTAGTATTCTAAATTAAGTTTTCTAAATTGAGATGAAAGAGACTGGACTCCACGACACAGGGAATCCTAGTGTGGAGTCCAGAGATTAATTTAATGTATTGTTATGGGAAAATCTTTGGAACAATAAACAATTTTGTATTTGTATTTGTATGTTCTGTATGGAAAGCGTTTGAAGAGCTTTTACCTACTTCAAGATCGATCAAGTGCTACAAATTGTCGCACAACTATCTATAACGACAAATATAAAACGGTAAACTGTATTACTGGCTGATTGTTGCCAAACTGCTGGTCCCAGAGACATGAAACTTGGATGATGTATTCAACTTCAACTCTTTATTAATAACATTTACGGAAAACACACCACAATTCTGCCACGACCATGTTTATTTTACAATCACAAACGAAGAAAAATATATGCAATATCTCCTCCTTGTGAAGAGACCTGGTCCGTCAGCGCCTCGTCAGTGAAACAGCAGGGTGTACCACGTGCAGGTGAGGTTGGCCTTGACCCTGGAGGTGATGGTAGGGCCACTTACACCCCGAGGATGTATTCTTAGTGAAGAAAAGATATATCTACTAAGAAAGTTTTTTTGGCAACTCCACTTCAAAAGGGGTAAATAGTGGATGAAAGTTCCGACATTCACGCAGGCAAAGCCGCTGGCGAAAGGTAGTGGTGTCGTCCATACATTCGAGCCAAATGTTCAAGTTTGATGTTATTGTTCGCTAAGTTCGTACGTGCGTACACGGCTTTAGAAATACTACATGTACACGGTAACCAACAGTCTACATGAGTAGCTTACGATGTAATAAGTTATACTTCCTTCATTATATGTGAATGGGTATAGTAGTAGTTAAGAATAATTAAATATCTTGGGACAAGTTGCACACGTCCATCTGATTTCAAGCTAGGCAGATCCTGTGTTTTGGTGACCAGTCAGCTGGTATACATACTTATACGTGTGATTTGTAAACATACAGAATATGATAAATTAGATCTAGACGTAAATCAAAGAAAGCAAACAATCATAATATGTTCTATTTTTTTTGGGAGTGGGAAATCATCAAATGACTTCTCCCGTCCTGGGCGGGGCGGGAGGGCGTGTCAGAATTTTACTGACTAAAACCCACTCATGTTCCTTCGGTTGCCCTTTATGTTCCGGGGTCACGGTAACTATTATAAACATTCCGCAACCACAATCATAAGTATCACACAAAGTTAATACCGGGTGGGAACCGAACCCACGACCTCCGGTTTAGCGGTCAGGGACACTTACGGTCGTTCATAGGGAAAAGGTTCCA
Source organism: Athetis lepigone (assembly GCA_033675125.1). NCBI lineage: Eukaryota > Metazoa > Arthropoda > Insecta > Lepidoptera > Noctuidae > Athetis > Athetis lepigone. The sequence goes on along the minus strand of CM066222.1, from coordinate 2,660,323 downwards.
TTCTTGAAATGTCCAAATCTCAAAAAGTCCATATGTCTAAAATGTCCTTTGGCAAAATATCCTTTTCCTACCCAAAATTGATAATGGCAAGAGATAAAGCAATCATCATCCTTATGATCATAAAGGACGACAGACGACTACCGGCCACCGTAGGCGCGGGTCTGCGGATGGCGAGCGATGGGTAGCTCGCCGCCCGGCTGGGACCAGGCCCGCGTCGACGCGACGGCGCGTTAGTGTTCCACGTGCGCCTCAAAGAGAAGTCAGCACGAGAAGGAGCCCAACAGGGCCAACGCCTACCGGGGTTGCGGAATGTTTATAATAGTTACCGTAACCCCGGAACATAAAGGGCAACCGAAGGAACATGAGTGGGTTTTAGTCAGTAAAAGTCTGACACGCCCCATGAAGGCATTTTGGCCTACTAAGCCATCGTACAAAACAAACTTTCTTGTTGACTATGACTGTGCATCTAGTTTGTATATCTTCAAGTAGTACAACATAAGTCAAGAATACTTCTTTGTTCTCAGAAGTGTAATGAGTAGTGTAAATAATTACTTAGATTATTGTATCAACTCAGCCGTATAATTCATGAGCACTTATGATTTTATTTTAAAGAGCATTTATACTAATATTATCCATGCTAATATTATGTTGTGTATGTGAAGATAACACTGTTCGTCTGTCTATTGTGCTTTGAAGATTACATCAATGAAACGATTTTTTCTAAGGGTGGATTTTTTTTTGCTCCCGTCCTGGGTGCGGCGGAAGGGCGTGTCAGACTTTTACTGACTAAAACCCACTCATGTTCCTTAGATTGCTAAGGGTAGATTTAGGTTTCTTTTAAAAAGATTTCCACCACCATTGATCCCCATTTTAATGCCTTCAATTTCATTTGCCTAATCCTTGGGGTCAATATACAGACCATTTTTAAAAACCTTTGTCTGGATTAGGTTAATAATATCTGACATAAGCTCCTTAAAAACACAATAGAAAGACAAGAGCAGCCCGACAGCCAGCTGTCGCTTGGTCGTTGAAAGGTTTAGTCAATTCTATCGATAGTAGTAAACTCCGCAGATTTTAACCCCGGAGGCATTTTCAATAACCTAACTAAATTATTGAAAAATAGCTTTTGCCCGTGACTTCTTCCGCGTGGAATTATAGTTCTCGTTCCCGGGGGATTTCAGAGATGAAAACTTTCCTATGTCCTTTCTCGGGTCCCAGACTATATCTGTACCAAATTTCATTCAAATCGGTTAAGTTGTTAAGGCGTGAAGAAGAGACAGACAGACAGAAAGACAGACCGACCTAGTATGGATATGGATTGCCAATAGTCAATAGTTTTTTAGTGCGCACTTGACGAATACTAACGAGGTGATAAAAACACTTTAAAAGTTTAAGGTTACAGCCAAATGTATTAACAGTTAGTTACTAAACATTGCGTGAGGATTTATTTGAACCATAATTTAACACAATCATTTTTGGGCTGTTTTTGATGGAATAATATTATGTCCATAGCCAACACGCGAATAGAATTTAGATTTCTTAGATAAAACGTGGGTTTCTTCGAAGTAACCTTTGACCTTGATGCATAAAATAATAATAGAAATATTATAGTCCCTCTGCAGGGCAAAAACCTCGTCGTATTTTACCCGAACACGTATATTATGTTTTTTTTTTACCAAATATTCGTATGACAGAGAAGACATGAATTGAACACAATGAACCTGGATCACTACCATCGCGCTTGGTCAAACTCAATAAATTCACAATGGTTACAAATTATAAGCAGAAATGACTCCCAAAAACGTCTATAGGAATATATCGACTCCTAGACGGCAGCCCTTGAGGTTCAGCCAAATAAAAAATTCAATTGGAGGTGAATGAGCTCTAAACGCGAGTCAACCACAGTGAATTAATCAGCCAATCCGGTCGCTTAAGTTTTTTTTCATGAAAGTCACATACCCAGATAAAATTGTACATAATTCTTTCTTACAATACCTTCACCTTTGGTAAATCAAGCTTAATCTTTCTGATAGTGGCCTATCTAGGTAACCAGGGACTCCAGAGCAAAACATTGGCAAGGTGTTGTAGGAACACAAAGAAGTAGAAGTAGCGAGTCTTACTAGCGAGTCTACACAGAGTGACTAAAATACAATCAAGGTTCTGAGGGCTCGGGTGCGATGTCTCGGCACCTGTCTGTACCTAACTTATAAGCCATAGGCAATAGGCATACACGGATTTGAAGTTGCTGAAACCCAAAGGCGTTAAAGATAAGAAGTTAAATTTAGTTAAACTTAATTTTGTTTTGGCCACACACTTAATTATTTGTCTTTGTATACGTTTTGTCTTTTACTTCATTTTTTTTTTCATAATTAATATGTGGACAATGTAGTGGGTTGCATGTTTGTAATTTTACGATAAAAATTGATTGTATACTTAGCATGTAACTGTTTTTTGACTATCTCGTTGCCCATATATTTTATGCGTGTGATACGGCGCGGCAGTACCAATGCTATTGAAAAGAAGGGGAAGCGAATCAAACGTTAAATTCATCTATTTATATCTCCATCAGTTTCTAGCCTTTCTGTGGTCAAGTTCTAGTTGGAAAGGACACAAAGTGATTAACCTTCACTAGCCGCAAGGTCCGTAGAATTCACAGAATTATATGCCTTATGTTCAACCAACAAGTTCCCACTTCCGCATTCTATTTGCGTACGTTAGATATCGGTTACCTGTCGTTCTCAGAATTTATTTCACTTGGTGAATAGGCTAGGTGCTGTAAGTAATCTCTCTCTCTAACCCTCATTTAGAAAGCCCAATGTCTGACTGAGGGTTGTCTATTGTTTGCCCGAAGATTATATGCCATAATCATCATTTTCCCGAATTTCATTTACCCGAATTTCATTTGCCCGAATGTTTCATTTGCCCTAAAAGACATATGACATACTTTTAATTGCCCGAATTTTAGATACCATAAGATACGAATGCCATAAGTATTGTTTGCCCTATTTTTATGTGCCATAATAATTATTAGACATAATATTTAAATGGCATAATATTTAAATGGCATAACAAGTATTAGACAAATATTTAAGCCCCGTAATGGTTTTTTTTTCTGTGCATGGTTGATGGTGGGCTAGGTCGACGGAGCCCCGCTTCGCGGGGCTCCTACTTCTGTGTGGTTTATAAAAAAATAACCACGAAGGGGATGGCGGGGTCTATTCGCTCGCTTCGCTCGCTCACACGACCCCGCCATCCCCTTCTAACCTAACCTGTCCGAGTCGGGGTGCCCTAAAGTCCCAATTGCATCCAATTTCTCTTGATATAAACAACCGTTACACACACGATGTCGATGGCAAATTATGTTATGGCATATCATAATTATGGCATGTGATAATTAGGGCTTACAATGATTATGACAAATGATGTTATGGTAAGTGACTTTATGGGAAACAATGATTCTGGCACGTGACTAATATGGCAAATGAGAGTAGGGCAAATGAGTATTATGTCGTATGATATTATGGCTGTTGACTATTATGGCAAATGAAATTAGGGCAAATAAAATTCGGGTAAACGGCGGTATGCCCTGACTGAGAATGTTTCGAATTTGCAGGGAGCGTTGTGGGTCGGGTCAGAGCCCATACGTCCCCTAAAATTTGTCCCCCAGCATAAAAGTTGTGGATTCGGCCCCTATATAGGTGCCCATTGGTCTCCTGGTAGGGGACCAATTAATATTTTTATAAAAAATATTATTTTTAAGGTACCCATTCGTCTCCTCTAATATATACACAATATAAGTTAAAGATTCGGCACCTATTCAGATGCCTATTGGTCCCCTGAGATAAAATTAGCTACATTTTACCTAAGAAACGGTTAACATAGTACACTTGTGAACAGTTTATTAACGCACTTAATTTAATAAATCATAACAGATCATTGAAAAAAGAGCTATGATGAATGATAATCCGTCATGATAATAATATAACCTGTCGATAGGCTTACGATGTAATATTGTCTCTCTACGAATGGCTTGTTAAAAAAACGGGTATTAATGATTGAAAACTTAAGAGAACAAAAGTACTAGGCGCGCAGTAACGTGAAGTAGTTATGTACGAAAATCTGAAATTCACCGTATTTTTAATTTTCTCACAAGATCACCTTAATCAATCCAAAGTACTAGACGCGCAGTAACGTGAAGTAGTCATGTACGAAAATTTAAAATTCACTGTATTCTTAATTTTCTCACAAGATCGATCGTCGAATCGATTAATTATTTTGAAGACTGACTTAATGCCTAGAGCCTAGAGGCATTTTATTAAACTTAATCTTATTTGAAATACTTTAAACATGATATTTAAGGAATTATTATATTTTAATTTTATGCTTTTCTGCGCGACTGTACCAGGACTACCAGGCTGCAGTATACACATAAACATGTACTTATATTAGAAGAATGAATTAAAATAAATATTCTTCAGGGGACGAATAGGCCCCTCAAAAGTTCCAGGGGACGAATGGGCACAGGGTGCGAACCTTAGGAGACGAATGGGCTCTGACCCTGTGGGTCTTGGACTGGTATAGACATGTAAAAAAGAGTGACAAATTGAGACTGAGATGGTTTATGAATACCTATAACCATGGATAGAATGGAAGACGAAGGTCGAAGAAAAGAGGGATGGAATGTGTAAAGAATGATATAACCCAGCAGCTGAGGCTCTGGCCCTCAAAACAGGGCAACTGGGAAAGTATTGTACTGTCTAAAATTTTCTTTAACATCAATGAAATCTCGTGCCTCAAAAAGCACGTACAGAGAAGAAGTCTGACAATCAGTTCATTTAACCAAGTGATATCGTGTTACCCAGTAACCATGAAGTTCTGATAGGTAGTGGTTCATTGCAGAACACGGAAACGGAAGTCAGATACAGATGGAGGATAGGAGAAAGAATAAACGTTTTGTTTGTCAATGTGGGTATCATTTACATAAGGTGTTGGATTAAAATAGTGTTAGTTCGCTCATGGCCGTTTGTTATTTCTGATGGTGTATAAAATATCTCTTGAATTATCCTGCACTTGAACATAACATGAGTCAAGTTTAATTTAACTGCAACTACATAATTATATGTATTTAATTACTTTCTGCACTGTGTAACATAATAGCTAATTCAAAGGTTAATGTAACCCGCATACGTGTGTAAATTAAAACTTTATCTTCGGTTCGAAGAACCGTATATACCTACCTAAGGGTATACCGCCGTTTACCCGAATTTTATTTGCCCTAATTTCATTTGCCATAATAGTCAACAGCCATAATATCATACGACATAATACTCATTTGCCCTACTCTCATTTGCCATAATAGTCACGTGCCAGAATCATTGTTTCCCATAAAGTCACTTACCATAACATCATTTGCCATAATCATTGTAAGCCATAATTATCACATGTCCTAATTATCACATGCCATAATTATGATATGCCATAACATAATTTGCCATCGACATCGGGTGTATAACGGTTGTTTATATCAAGAGAAATTGGATGCAATTGGGACTTTAGGGCACCCCGACTCGGACAGGTTAGGTTAGAAGGGGATGGCGGGGTCGTGTGAGCGAGCGAAGCGAGCGAATAGACCCCGCCATCCCCTTCGTGGTTATTTTTTTATAAACCACACAGAAGTAGGAGCCCCGCGAAGCGGGGCTCCGTCGACCTAGCCCACCATCAACCATGCACAGAAAAAAAAAACCATTACGGGGCTTAAATATTTGTCTAATACTTGTTATGCCATTTAAATATTATGCCATTTAAATATTATGTCTAATAATTATTATGGCACATAAAATTATGGCAAACAATACTTATGGCATTCGTATCTTATGGTATCTAAAATTCGGGCAATTAAAAGTATGTCATATGTCTTTTAGGGCAAATGAAACATTCGGGCAAATGAAATTCGGGTAAATGAAATTCGGGAAAATGATGATTATGGCATATAATCTTCGGGCAAACAATAGACAACCCTACCTAAGTGATCGAAAACTAAAACATTATTTTGTATCTCACTAACTTAGGTTGTTTATTCATGTTTGTAGTGTATTTAGAAATATACAAACATGAATTAAGTATTTACAGACTTATTGACTTTTTAGCAAAAAATCGGAATTAAAAAGTACACCATTGCATTATATAATTTTTTGAGAAATTCACATGAAACGTGTACTCATACTCAAACGTCAACAGAACCATAGCTAGTCAACGACAAAATTTCTCCATACGTGGAGAATCAACATGTGGGTAAATAAATGTGGAATGTTAGCATGCGGAGCGAGAGAAAGTGGTAGTACGTCGAATAACTTAGCATTATTGCCCGCCACCGTGACCGCGCCTGTCGATATGTAAGCGTCTTCACGCGATCCTTCGCCACTAATACAACTAGGGTTGGCAACTTCAGAGGGAAAAGAAAGAGTATTTTTAAAGTTCGAATTATAAAAGAAATCTCGAATTATAAAAGACATCGACTTCTGAATCAAAGAAATCTGGAATTTGAACTTAAGTTAACCTTTCAACGCCCAAACGACAGCCGGCTGTCGCGTAGCTATTGCCTTTCTATTGTGTCGCGAATCACGTGTGTTTGAAAGTTTAATGCAATGGGTTGCATAACTGGTATTAATAATAAGACGGCGTTGGAAAGTATAAATTAGGTACCTATAAGTAAAGTAAAAATTGCTGAAAAAATATTTAACGTGCTTACATAAAAAGGAATACATACAATACTATATTTTAAAGTACGGTTGCCAACCCTAAATAACATTATCGTAATATTGCATGTCAGTTTTGATTGATGCATTGGTTTTTTTTTATTAGAATAACACAAGCTGCCACAGGGCTACATTGGGCGCAGGGCTTGTATTGTTCTAAAGTACGTTATTGACTTGGAAATTGGCATCACGAAATTTTCTTTAAAGAAAAGATAAAAGTAGCCAAAATAAATATTTATTTATTTTTGCTAAATATACATCCGACTACAAAATTCACTAAACATAGTTTTTTTTTATTACATATGGGCTTGCTCTATTAAAAAGCTAATAAATAAATAAATGGGCTTGCTCTTGGTCCCAGACTAGCCCCAGGGCATAGACGGGGCCTACGATGGAGCGAGCTCACCCAAAAGATGCCAATGCACTCGTCTCTTGAATATAAGATTAATTGTTCCTATTTTCGTACAATTTTAATGATTAATTAATTCCGTTTGACGTCTGTCTGTTATGTAGAAAATGGTTGTTATCAATCATTGATTGAAATAAGTTAGTCTTTAACACCACCGGAAATCGGAAAAGACAAACTATAGTTGGTTCCGTCTCTTTTAAAAACAGCCACTTCCGTCGCTCTAGTTTCAAGTATTATAAAACTACCACAGTTGGTTGGTGGTGGTACCGCAGTTACTATCACAGTTGAAATCCTTGAATGAACTAGTTATTTAAAGTCACGTTCAATCGTTGTTTTTGCCGAGAACAGCCGAACACAACCGAGGTCGCCCGAAGCTCTATAAAAACTTAAATGTCCTTCGCGTTCTTGGCTTCAGAAAAAAAATCTCGGTAAGTCTGTGGTCATGGAGTCTGAACATCACTTGACAGATTTATGACGAATCGCATTTGTGATCTGTTAAAGAATAATCGTGCATTTTTTAGATTTTATTGTTATTAAAAAGAACTAAAATAAATAACTGTAAGTTATATTTTTTTTCCTCTAAGTATACTTATAACAATTTCTAGAATTTATGTTTTTAATTCAGTCTACATTAAACAGAAGACATAATGGTGCCGATTCTCTTGTACACAAACTTCACTAAATTTAAGTTAAGTGCATCTCTCTCTTTCCATTTCATTAAGAAAAGGACAGAAGATAAAATATTAGTTAAGTCCTGTCAAATTTAGACACTCCATAGATAATTTAGACGCGATTTAAAAACATGGCGTCTAAATATACGTCAATTTTCGTCAGGCGCTGTCTAATTTGACAGGTTAAACTAAAATGTATCTTCTGACCTTTTCTTTAAGAAATGGAAAGAGAGAGATGCACTTAACTTAAATTTAGTGAAGTTTGTGTACAAGAGAATTAGCGCCAATACCTACATTACTTTTCTGTATGGAATAATACGCTTATTACAACTTGCATGACTGCATTCACACGCAACATTTTTCTTAAGACTTGTTGAATCATTTAGCTATGCAGCAATACAGCTAATATTAATCTACGAAACTACTGATCCAATTAAAAAATATTTTAGTGTTGGACAGTATCAAAACGCGTGAAAAATGGTGTGAAAACACGGGGACCGGTGAAGTATTTTGTACAGATTGGTGTAGATATTAATTTGTAGTCCGGATTTTTTCCAAATATAAAGTCTTGGGCCCGCGAGCACGCACTGTGCACGTACGCCACGATCGATCGACGAACCAAACCGATAATCCGGTTTTGGGCTCTAAAACCCGTTTTCCGAGATTTTCACGCGTCTTTTCCTGGTTGTCAAATTAAGAAATGACAACCCTAGTCACAACAATTTGTTTGGCCCTTACGACATTAGAGATTTCCACCGTCGACATAGCTTAAAGCATTTAGACACGTCTTATTGCAAGACAGAATTGCACAATGCAATATATGTGTTTCCAATTTGTATACACGTTGATACTTACGAGGTAAGATTTACGAGCAGTTTGCATAATCAAATACTCAAATATTTAGGTCCACTTACACCACATATCGTTAAACAGTGTAAGCGGTATACTGCTTACACTTATAATGAGTAAGAATACGACTGCAACCCTGTCAATTGTTCGTTTAAACTTCGAACACACGTGATTCTAGACATAAGACAAAGACAATAGAAGCCCGACAGCCGGCTGTTGCTTGGTCGTTGAAAGGTTAACAAATATAACCAAGATACAACTAAAATAGCCGATAATTTAGCTTTACATTAACTTTTCGACAACCAAGACAGAGTCGGCTGTCACGCAGCTATTGCCTTTCTATTAAAGGATCATTTAACAAATCATTTTAAAACACAACTAAATTATCTGCTAATAATTAACCTTTAATTTGAAAGAAAAAAGTGACGTCAAAGTTCAATATCTCCAATCAAAATCTATACAGGAATCGCGTTTTGACAGCTTTTTAAAAGTACGACAAAACAATCATTCATTGTCGTAATTGATTGATGATGTCAAATAGCCAATTGTTAGTAGGTGACAAAGACAAAATGTTTAAGGTAAAGTCAATAGTCAATAGTCAATAGTCAAATCGTTTATTTTCATTAGGCCAAAAAAAAAGGCACTTTGAAACGTCATTTACAAAAGTGATTCTAGTTGCCCATTCCAAAATGTAGTTTCGTATGGAGAAGAATGGGCAAGAAACTCCATACTTACTCTTTTAAAAATAATCGTGTTACAAAGTTTTTTTTTTACATGGTTAAATGTGAATTAGAATGAATATAATCCAAAAACCATTTCCGTCAAAAATTACATGTATATAATAAAAAAGCAACTACTAATTTATATAAATTAGGAAATGGAAGCTACATAATCAAAATCATAAAATCATATTTATTTTGTAAATAGGTTAATGTCAGCGAGCAGCGAGCATAGTGTTCACAAGTTTACAAATAAACAGCATTCCTCAAACAATGAAAATAATGTGTGAGCCAGCGCAATGTATAATATTAGAAGAGAGAAAAAAAAAGTGTCAATAATTTCTAATTTGAACGGCAGTTAATCATTATCTGTTTGAATTAGCAACCTGTTTAGTTTTGTCTACACTGTGAATTATCCTATGGAGCCGGACCAGCCTGCTTCCAAGCATTTTTATCGTCTATATAATCATCTAATTTATAATATGCTTGTTGACAAAGTGTATTCTTAATATGTGTTTTAAATTTCCTTTCGTTTAGATTTAATATTTCACCAGGAATTTTGTTGTAGCATTTAACACAGTACCCCATAAAAGATGTTTTTACTTTAGACAGTCTAAAATAAGGTTGAGCTATTTTATCTTTATTTCTAGTATTAAAATTGTGTCTATCACCGACTTTACTAAACATTTCTCGATTTTTCCTAACATACATAATATTCTCATAAATAAATTGGCAAGGCACCGTCATAATATTAATCTTTTTAAACAGCTCCCTAAGAGACTCGCGGCAATGTAAATTATAAATGGCTCTGACAGCTCTCTTTTGTAAAATAAAAATAGATTCAATGTCAGCAGCCCTACCCCACAATAGAATGCCATACGACATAATGCTATGAAAATAGCTAAAATAGACCAAACGCGCAGTTTCTACATCTGTCAACTGTCGTTCTTTCTAACAGCATAAGCTGCCGAGCTTAGCTAAGTAAACTAGTTTTTTTTCTACTATTGGTTTTTACAGCTATTATTGTGTATTTTTGAGTGTTTTTTGGTGCAAGTGAGCCTAAACCCAGCTTCACACACACCGAAATTCCTCTGGGCTCCTTACTTAAGCCGCGCCAATAAAACTGCAAAGTATAAACAATGTAGAACTGGAAGTCGGTGTGTGTGAGTGAGGCATACTTAGTGGAATAAAAAATGCCCCTATGTGCAAGAGCAACACGACGCCAAAGAATAATCGCGAAAGAAGTAGATGGAGGCCTATGCCTATGAAAAGGAACATCACAGGCTAAGAAACAAACAAAAAAAAATCATTGCAAGGCATATCACAAGTGCAACACAACTTCAATACAACACAGGTGTAGAAGACTCCAAAGTATTACGACTTACGTTGAATGATGCAAGTGTTTATAAACAGGTTCTGCATGAATAATAATAAGGCAGTTCAACAAACATTATCTCATCACAACTTTCGAATGAAGTGAAATGAATTCATTTCTCAATTTATTTTTATACTTCTTGAATGGATCTAGCTTTGTTTAAAATCTAAACGGTAAACAAAATACTGTCACTATCACACAAGTCCCAAAACTACGTTAGCTAGATACAGATGGAGAATAGCTAAGCCAAAGTATTTTGGCATACGTTAAGACTAAAGGTTCTTCAGATTACTTTTCTTTAATTCTACAAGTACACGTAGCATCCATACATAGGTACTATGGTAAGTACGACACAAGCCTATCGCCTGTATAGTAAGTTTCTAGGGTTACCAGATAGTAACTTACCATAACTATCTAAAAAAAACCCTAAAACGGCACGGCAGAATACCACACTATCTTGGTCGATATTCCTCGAATCCGCACGCAGCGTTTTTCGAAATCCTTTATTATGCGCACTGCAAAAGAATGGAATTCTCTGCCGGCGTCTGTGTTTCCAAAAGCATATAACCCGGATGTATTCAAGAGACGAGTGCATAGGCATCGGACTAGTCTGGGACCAAGAGCAAGCCCATAAGTTATAAAAAAAAACAAATAGGCTAAATAACACCGTGTCAACAAATTTTAACTTTGGTAAACAACTACATTAAACAGCATTTTTTTTAAATAACAGAATAGGTTTTCGGAATCCAGGACAATAAGGTGTAATTACTGGATACGGTAAAAACGTCAAATTCCGGTATAGTCCCAGATTTCCTAGACATCTGGCAAGTCTAATAGTATCCTAACGATGGACCAGTGGCCACGGGTCTTGGCCTTGGCAAAGCCTCTGGGAGCAGTAGCCTCCTCTGCAATGCCATTTGCCCTACCTCCATAACGGATTACAGAAGCTTGGCAACTCATCAAACAACATCAGTAATGAGTGATGCATTATAATTATGCATATCGTGTTAATTTATTCAGTTGCATGATAGCTTATACAATCAATTTTTTGTAAAACATCTTGTCGTTAACATTATTGTGGGAATCTGCGACTGCTTCAAGTAATTCAATAGAATGGTTGATTTTACGGTAGTGAATACTGATGAGTGTTGTGTACGTCGTTGCTTAGATAACGTTATGCTGGTGGAAGCGGCTTGTGAGTCAGCCGGTCTGTTGGAGGGGTTATTAACAGAACATTGCAGTTATTATTAGATATTGAACTAATCAAAGGTAAGAGGAGGGATAAAATTTATTCAACTAAGAAAGTTATGAATGATTGTGGAGGGCTTAGAAAGGCATTCGAAAGAATTATTGATGGATTGTGTGGAGAATGATATGAAAGAGAAAGGAGTGAGAAATAACATACAAATACAAATAAGTTGTTCAAAACAACAGTATTTTAGTACATGTTAATTTATAAGATTGCCAAATAATTTTGAGTATACCATGACAGTTGTCAGGACGAGTTAAAATTGAATTCAAAACGCATTGCCGTGCCTAAGTAAAGAAGAGGAAGGGTTTAAGATGACGAATTCAGCTTTTATTTAATTAAAAGTCTGATAGAAATACCAGTAAAACATCAAACAATGACCAACACATGACCTGGGAAATAATGATACAAACTTCATAAGTTGATTCATTACTCTAAGGAACTAGGAAAAAGGAATTCCTGTAATTTGAATAACAATGAATTCAGTTCTTATCTTAGTGCTGACTACACACGCAAAGTTCAATGTTCGTGATGCTGACTCAGTTGTGCGATACGGGTTAGTTGTTCTTATTCACATGATGAATCATCTCCCTAGCCTTTTCCCAACCGTGTTGGGGTTGGCTGCCAGCCTAACCGAATTCAGCTGAATACCGGTGTTTTACGTGGAGCGACTGCCAATCTGACCTCCACAACCCAGTAACTGGGCGACCCTATACCTCTTGGTTAGACTCATAGAAATATAAATAACAGGAGAAGTGGCAAGTGGGCGTGTCGCTGTCCGCGCAACATGCAATCGTGCTACAGGTCGTACGTAAGTGGCCGTGTCCGCGAACTAGTATGCTTTCGAACGCCATCGTGTCAACAAATTAAAATACCGTATTGTTCAGCGATTTCTTGCAAAAAGTGAAGCAGATACCAAAACGATGTCAACAATGGAATCACATTTCATATATTTTTCCTATATTAGTCTTTAAAATCATAAAAAATAACAAATCGAAAAATATTTTCTGTTATTTCGTTTCTAAGCATCACAGCGACTGCATTGTTTGTGCTGAAATACATTGCTCCTTCACAACTACGCAAGTTTGCCACTTAGTGACAAGACAAGCAATGTAAAAATCACAAAACGATATTTAACTAAACGCAAGAATCGCGTGATGCGGCCGCTGGTTCTTGCCGTGAGTTAATGATGTCCATGTGCAAATCCTTTAGCGTAGGTTATCGACAACAAAGTCGCCTGACGAATAAAATATTGTTTGGGAGTTATTTGTTTTAATTTGTCCACCGTTTTAACCCGCTTGGAATATCAAAGTAAATACTAATATTTACCCTGTTTTAATTTTGTTTTATTATTATTAGTCATATGTGACCAAATATTACAACGTCCTTAAATATTTCCCTCGGCTTACCTAACACGGTTCAAGTGCATGTCGCGTGGCATCTGGACCATCGTGTCCATTTTGTATCAGTATTATACCATCGTAAAAAATAAACAAATAAATAAATAACTGCATCGTATTCATATTTATAAAACTCAAAAATGCTTTTAAGTAACACAAACCCAAATTTATCTATTTACGCCATCTTTTTATTTAGTTCTACTTCCGAGAACCCAAAAAGGATTTGGTCGATAATAAATAGAAGTTTCGATAATTTTCCGATTTAGTCAATCACTAGCGTAAATGTAAAATAAATTGTATTTGCACAGCACAACGATAGCCATCAATGTTAATGTGTGAGTAAGTTTTACGGTGCATGGTAAATACACGCTGTGTAGGTGTTTTAAGGTTCATAATTGATTGTGTTGTACGTTCTAGTACAAGAAATGCGGGTGTGTGCGCGGCTGCGTATCTATTGCTTTTACTAAACTGCGCGTGTAGTAGTTGCCGTGTGGTAGGGATAACAGGAGACACAGGTATCCGATACATTTTCGTCTACAGGGCATATCTCCTTCTTTTAATATATCTATGGTTAGACTGGTCTGGAGTTTCTGGCGAACCAGTAACGACTGTCAAAGTTCTACGAATGAAAACCGGGACCAACGGCTGAACGTACTTTCCGAGGCATGGGATGTCAGTGATGTCCAAGATAAACTTCTTATTCACATGATCAAGAAACAAAAACATTACTGTGTTACGGCTTCCAGTCTAACTCAAACCAGTTAAATAAAGATATTTTGTATAGAGCGAGAGTCGTTTCATGGTTTTGAGACTTTACATGGCGTCTGACTACAGAGACTGCCAAAATTCTACGAATAAAAAACGGGTCCAATGTCTGAGTGAGTTCTAGATTAACTATTAAAAATATAAATAAAAAAATTAACCCTGATTTGAAAACACTGAAAAAAAATAACATGAAATGTACTGGACTTTTTTCACTGACACATGCTTTTGCATGCCACCATTATGTTCACTAAGATTGTCGTCGGTCTATAACTTGAACAGATTGTGTAGCTGGCTGAAGTAGTAGTGAGTACAAACAATCCTGATTATGCAAGAATTGTATTACTATTGCGCTACAATTAGTCATGACACAGCATTGTGAAAGAATTGATCCTAGACACACAGAAGGTTGTATAGATAAAGATTGGGTGATGAATAGACTAGATCCCAATCTTTCATTGATAAGTGAAGCATGAATTAAAACTGATAAGGATAGGGATAACACAATTACGGATGACGATAACTACGTCTAATATCTTGACGTAATTAGGGTCATGGTCATTTTACATTTTCAACGGAGTCTAGACTAGCCAAGATAAGGGAGAAAGAAGCGAAGAGAAGTTTTAAGCAAACATAGATGCACTGCTTCTTCACTTACTCTCACAGTCCTATAAAATCCCAATCCTACACAAGAGATCAGACTCAGAACCAACAGGAACGGAAAACCATCTGATCATCGAGATTCTAATAACGCTGTATCAATAACACTACCCGACACGGTTTGTATATGAACCCAAGACCCTAGTCCTCACAGTCTGTTACGATCATCAGACCAATGGCAGTTAATGACACGATAACAGATTTCTACTATCACTACTGATGACTACTTTTCTGATAAAAGAAAAGTAATTACACAATATTTATTCTCAAAAAGTGACAAATGATTATGTGCCATTGGATGATGGAGGAAAGGGCTTTGTAAGCAGGAACTGATTAAAGATAGCAGGACTTTTGGGTACAGAAGTGAGTAATTATACAGGGTGGAAAGTTCTAACGGGTTCTTGGTTTTGTTTCTTATAAATGATCAAACGTCTGATATCATAAAAATATACCTACTTAATGTTACTTTTTCAGATTTTAGCCGGTTCGATTTCAGAGTGTAGAGGGCAAAATTTCGAAAATTATAAAAAAAAGGAATGCAGTTTTATTGTGTTGTGTTGTGGTGGCTAAGGAAGATTTTTAGGAGGTAAAATAGTGGTTGCAGTCGCGAGCAAAAGCTAACCTATGTATATTACAAATTGCAGAATACATAACAAATTGCATAAATAATGGCGTATAATAAAAAAAAGTGAAATAAAAGGAGTAAAAACCGTCAAGGTTTATCCGTTAAGAGATCTTGGAATTACCAGCTACGGCAATATGAACAAAATAATGGAAAGTTGTCCTGATAACAGCCAGTGGAAATTCTTTATTAAACCGGGTTTTTAAACCTGATTATTTATTTTTTTGTTTTTTTCCTTATCTTATATATAAAAATTGTCTTATCGACTTTTTATTTTTATGTGCATTTGAATTAATGCGTTGAATGCATTAATTATAGACGCAATCAAAAAAGCATCCAAGCGAGTAGCGCTCGCTTGAATCCTCGTCTTAGGCACACGAAAAGTGAAAACTCTGTCAATCTGCTGTTATTATTATTTCAAGTTTTGTTTTTGTAAGGGTAATTTTCCTCAAACCTTTTGAAAATATTCTGTTTTATTAGGTACCTACCTATATTTCGACACAGAGAAGCAATCGTGTTTACTAATACGTTGCGTATTTCGTCCATAAAAAGTAATTAAAATGTCAGTTTTGTTCTAGAAAAATCTATTCCGACAACTTTTTTTCATTATCGTTGTTCAATTCTCCATTAATCGACTAAAATTATTTGATTTAAGCTTTCGAACACACGTGATTCGAGACACAACAGAAAGACAATAGCAGCGCGACAGCCGGCTGTCGCTTGGTTGTTGAGAGGTTAATTGATAGCTTTTAACAGGTATTAGATGATAAACGCAAAGGTATTGTTCTCTCAGATCTGTGTCATTGACACTCAGAATTGGCGGCAAACAGCGTGACTAAATCGACCTTGATGCGACGCGACGCTTGGCCACATAATCACAAATGCATTTTTTACTCAAAGGCTACTCTAGTGACAAACTGTTAACATTATCTTGTTAAACAAAATACAAACTTCTTTTGTCTAAGGTCAAAGATTTAGGATAGTTAATTTAAAATCTATTCCTTTAAGTCCTGACTCCTGGCCGTTCGTTGGAAAAAATGGCTTGGCTAGCAAGCGCATAATTATGATATTGAATTAAGTGGTCAAGTGCGAAAATTAAAAAATACTGTGATTTTTAATTAAATTTTTGCACATGACTACTTCACGGTTCTGCGCGCCTAGTACTTTGATACTTTTGAGTAACAGTGTTACACAAAATGGTGTGACTCAACGGGAACAAACGAAGGAATCGTAGCAAATGTTACCCCCCAGTGACAACTGAGAAACAGACTTCCCATTTGTCCCCTCTATTCAGTTTTCAAAGGGAACAGTCAGCACAAATTGTCACCCCTGTGACAACTGGGAAGACAATTCCCAGCTAGACCCCGGAGGACAGGGCTAGAGGGGATTATTGGGAATAATTCATAAATTTGACCATTATTCACAAAAACGTGTGGGGGTTTGAAGTTAAAATTACCTAATATGGGTTTAAATTATGGCGTTAAAATGTAACCTTATAATTTGTCGCAATAAACATTTAATTACTGCAATAGGTATGCCACATTATTGTGTTTAAATTATTTTCAAAGGTATTAATTGCAACCGCTTTAGGCAGACCTATAATAAATAAAAAAATATTGTAACATGTTATAAATCAAAACCTATAAAGTACTTCCCGTTGACCTAGAGTCATAAATTTTAGGTAAAACGCAAGGTCTCCGAATAAGGAAAACGTTTTTTTTTGGTAATAAAAAACCGTTTTCGCATCTATGAGTCATCAAAAATGATGTGTAATGCACGGGGATCAATGTTTTTAGCTGAAAAGTTTTATTTTTCCTCTAAAAGCCAAGAAACATTGGAAATACAGACAGACATGAGTGACCCTACAAGGGTCTCGTTTTCCTGCCGTGGTTGCGGAATATTATGTGCGGAATGCGGAATAATTCTCAGGCTGAGGCTACACTAGGCTGCGACGCGAACTGCGATGCACGAGCGATTGAAACAAATACATGGATTCTCACTAAATGGCTACACCGTTCATCAAATATTACTAGCGATCTTTGATTATTTCTGCGACAGGAACTACATTACTGTAATCGCGGCACCGGCTACATCGACGTATCAGCGAAATTGAATCGAATATACGCCAGATTTTCGCTTATAATGTAGCCATTCCACGTTTATCTCGTTTCGCTCTCCCAGTCGCCTCGCAAATCGCTGCCTACTGTAGCCTCAGCCTCATAGTTACCACGGCCCCGGAACATAAAGGACAACCGAAGGATCAAAGGGTCTTAGTCAGTAAAAGTCGGATCCTAGAGGACGGGAGAAGTCAATTGACGATTTCCTATCTTCAAAAAAAGGGGTCTTATTTTTCTTTCTAACGAAACCCTAAATAAGGATGTTTTTTATTGCTTCATAATACTCCACGTAACATTTTAGGCCCTTTACCTTCTAAAAGGCACGAGATAAGTGATAATTAGAATTTGTTTAAAGTGCTTATATCGTGCTGCTCTCACGGTCAGCCTTATAATGTGTGAATCAACCTTAAAGGCTGCCATAGTCGGCATTCAGGCGTACACAGAAATGTTCGGATATGCACCTATTTAAGGTTACTGGTAATTAGCGACCGATACATAAACACAACTTAGGACTCATAATAACATTTACTTCTTTTAACTGTCTGACTTATGGGTCATCATCATCTCCCTAGCCTTTTCCCAACCGTGTTGGGGTCGGCTGCCAGCCTAGCCGGATTCAGCTGGATACCGGTGTTTTACGTGGAGCGACTGCCTATCTGATCTCCACAACCCAGTAACTGGGCGACCCGATAAGTACCTCTTGGTTAGACTGGTCAGAGTTTCAGGCTAACCAGTTACGACTGTCAAAGTTCTACGAATGACAACCGGGACCAACGGCTTTACATGCTTTCCGAGGCACGGGATATCAGTGATGTCTAAGATAAACTTTAGAAAGTACATATGAATTGAAAAAGTCACATTGGTACTTGCCCGGATCTGACTTATGGGTCAAAAACCAGAAAGTCTGGGATAACCAAGGGTTACCCAGCAACATTGTTGTATGGTGTGATAGACAGTCGTTTCATATCTACATAATTCAAAAACTTCCGATGTAAGTTGACCCTAATAAATTGTGAGAAAGGCGAGAAAGACGATGCTATCGAAATCGAAAACGTAACAGCTAATAAAAAGCGCAATAAATACGTCGTAGGCGCATTTTAAAGCATTTTAATTAAAATATTAAAAACAGTTGTTTTTTTTGTTATCAGATAACGTTTCAACGACCAAGCGACAGCCGGTTAGTGCCATTGTGTCTCGAATCACGTGCATTTATGTGTCGGTTGCCAATTATCAGCAACCTTTCAAAGATGTTGCGTATCTCACAATAGAATCTTTATCTTGCAACTACGGAAGAAATAATTAATTAAAATTAACAAGTACCTCCAGGTACTTAATTATATTTTAAAATTATTCACTTCTACCTACATTGCAAAGTTAATGGCTTTATTATTAATATTTTTAATCTTACTTACGACGTAGTACTCAGTTTTGAAATGATATTATTATTATAATCAAGAGTCGTTGTATTATGCAACAAATAGGTATTTCGGTCACGGCCTTAAGTAATTAAATATCTGCATTAATTTTTGACCACGGCACGTAACAGTGTACCTACATACCTAATAACTTTGAGTAAGCAATTATATTATGTCTTAAAAAATCTGAATTTGGAGCTGTTAAGGTACTTAAATATAAATGTATACAGTTCCACCAATTTTGATAAGAATTTTGAAACAAATGCGGGTATTTTGTTTCGTTATTTTGGTTTAAGTATTTTTTTTCAGTGCGACTTTACAAATACTAGAATTATCATATATGTATTTCATTAACAGATTGTCATTGAAATATTTGTATTATGTGTACATACGCTATTGTATGTACAGTTGTAAATTGTTTGATATACCTAGATACTCTAAGATGTTTGTTTGGTTGTCATTCGTAGAACTTTGACAGTCATTACGGATAGTCAGACGCCAGAAAGTCTGACCAGTATACACAACTAACCAAGGCGAGCCGCCCAGTAACTGGGTAGTGGAAGTCTGCTAGGCAGTTGCTTCACGTGAGACACTGGTATTCAACGGAGTCCAGTAGACTGGAAGTTGAACCCAACATAATTGGGAAAAGGGGAAAAGGCTCGTTCAGAAACATAGGTTTATTTTACTACAGGACTACAGCCCACATCCGATGTAACCTTTCGACGGCCAAGCGACAGCCGGCTGTTGCGCTGCAATTGCCTTTCTATTGTGTCTCAGAGCACGTATGTTCGAAGGTTTAAATGGATTAGATATCTGCAATACTAAAAGCCTCTAAGGCCCGTATTAATAGACGTCACTCAATTCTGAGACGCTCTCAAGTCTATTGCTGTCCTTATTTTTTCCTTTAGAATGACAAGGACAGCAAGAGACTTGAGAGCGTCTCAGGATTGAGTGACGTCTATTAATACGGGCCTTAGATGCATTCCCATCGCAAAGACAAACGGCTTATGTGCGTATAATCACACCGACACCCATACTCTTCAAACCGGAACAACGTTGTTTTGCGGCAAAAAAATGTATGGCGGTAATACTTACTCAGTTAAGCTTCTTTACAAGATTTATTAGTATTGGCATTGAGGGTAGGTCCAAGTACTCTTTTCTAACAAGTTTTTAACTAACAACTACTTGACGGACCCTGACTGCTAAGCCGGAGGTCGTGGGTTCGATCGGAAAAAGTTTGTCCTGGGTGTAATTTATCTATAATATGTATCTATATATACCTATACAAAGTAAATAAGTTTGTATATCAGTTGTCTGGTTACCATAACACAAGCTCTGCTTAGCTTGGGATCAGATGACCAATTATGACAGATGATTAATTATATTATAATTATAGCTAAGCGGTTAACCAACTGTCATTTTTAACTACCGTTGTATAATTAACTATGTCCAATGACTGGACAGTGTTGCACATAGTTTACTAAATAAAAGTCGATTTCTACTCATTTATCTACAGATTGTTTTCAAAGCGTGTGCACCGTGTGTATTTACATACATTTACATTCCTTGTGCGTGCTAAGTTAAACTTTTACTTTCAATACTCACAAATAAACCGGTTAAGCAAGGTTGTTCTCTGCGTTCCAAACAATATGTCGGTAAAGTTTCTAGCCACAGGAACGTGAACCAAATATAAATTAAATTCACACAAAAACTCACAACGATTTCACACGAGACACAAGCGTTTGTTTTTGTTAAGTTAACTGTTAAAAAACTTTATAACAACACTTAGATTTAGTTTAGAATTTATCTAAGTTTGACTAAAAGTTGTCACTGTGTTAACTTGTGCTTATTTTATGGTTAAAGTTTGTTTATAGTAACTTAGTTTTATTTATTCTTTTTTTCTGACGATCGCGATTGGCGCGTACAGACAGCACGAACGGACTTTCGTAACTGGTAAACTGGTTGAATGAATGAAACGACGCGACGCGGGCTGCTGTCGTCGTACACTGTGCGAGTCCACTAGCTACTAGCAGCTATAAAACTACACAAGTATACGAGCGAACAATACTTGGCGATACAAAGTCGCTTCCTAACTTGTTGTGGGTTTTTTGAAAAACTCCGATGACTCACGTTTGTATTTTAAACTTAATGGAGACTGTTCTGATGTATGAATTGTTTTTTTCCACATTAGTTAAGTGTGCCGATGCCGATTCTCTTATGCACAAAGTAACGTAAATTTAAGTTAAGTGCATCTTTCTCTTTCCATTTCATTAAGAAAAGGACAGAAGATAAAATATTTGTTAAGTCCTGTCAAATTTAGACAGTATAGATTTAGACTCGATTAAAAACATGACGACTAAATATATGCCAATTTTCTTCTAGCACTGTCTAATTTGACAGGTTTAAAGTAAAATGTACCTCTTGATCTTTTCTTTAAGAAATGGAAAGAGAAAGATGCTTTATCTTAAATTACGTTAAGTTTGTAAACAAGAAGATCAGCACCAATGATAAATCTGTTATAGTAAAATTGTTTTAATATTTTACAGAATATATTAGCAGCCTGAGGTTAGATTTGGACCCAGGTCATCGACTAGTCGATTTCATCGGTAGCCCTAAGCTATATAAGCCTCGTGATTACTAAGCATGACAGCAGAAATATGGGTGCGGGTTTGATTCCTAGGACGGGTAGCTGTTTATTCGGTCATTCAGAAGCAGCTGCATGCCCTTCATAAAGTTAGTAAGCCTGACTTACATTAATTATAACATGAGCCAGTCAGTACACTGCCGGGGTTGCGGAATGTTTATAATAGTTACCGTGACCCCGGAACTTAAAGAACAATCGAAGGAACATGGGTGGGTTCTAGTCAGTAAAAGTCCGACACGCCCTCCCGCCGCACCCAGGACGGGAGCAGTCCTTTGATGATTTCCCACTCCCCAAAAAAACAGCCAGTCCGTTATTTCTACTAGACGGTAGACCATTAGGTAAACTAGCACTTTAGATCGTCAATAAAAAAAAAAATAGTAGCTCATTCCAAAATTCTTCCATCCTTTATCTCCATAGCCAAGTTCTAACTATGTTTTGGTCGTCTCAGTCTAATCGAATTCAATTGAATACCAGTTTTACATGAATCAACTATACACAAAACTGCATGAAAAGTTAAAATTCTGACTAGAATTTACGTCGCATCCATAATTGCCTATATGTTTACTGATTGTGGTCGAAACTGGTTTCGCCTGAACCATAGTTAACGCTTGGTTGCCACTCGCCATCAACCACGATGGGTCAGCGACCTCTTGGCCAATTACTATTCACAAACAATTTCGAAGCGAGAATGCTTTTGAGAGATCTTCAACTTGAAGCCTTGTTGAATAAAAGTCAAGCCTTATGGTCGGTGCGTTTAGTTGATAATGAACTTAAATGTAAAAAGGGTAGAGTGAATTTTGCTTCAATAAGCATTACTTAAGTCATTACAGAAAAGATAGAGAAAAGAAATGCTTCAACTAGCACTCAATATTCAATTCTATTTGTAACATGTTTCAGTTTAATCTTTGTTATTACTTGTAGATCAAACAAGAGGACTTGGTGATGCTTACTATGACTAAAGAGAAGTTCCCAAAACAAAATTAAGAATTAGGAAACGTGGCTATTAATTTATTGTTTTTTTTTTTATTTATTTACGTACAGAAAGGCTCATGTTAGATCTTATTAGAGTGCAACCCTGGCTTTTCCGCTTATATCAGGGCTTGCCACTTCCCTATCTATTACAGCTTATTTAATATATTACAGTTTAATTAAGTCTTGTTCACTAAAATATCTGGATAAACTTTTATTGAACGCAATATCAAAATAGAAATTCTATTGCCTATGTCGGCGCTGTCATCCCATGCAGAACGTATTATAAGAACAGACACCAGCATCTGTCAAATTTTTATAAGTATTAGATTTTTAACTTCATAGCCAAAATAAGTTCAGGGTTGATCAGAGAAATTCTACAGTTTCCAGTAATTTTATGTGCATCATTTAATTGTTGTCTATATGATTGATGTCTGTACATTTGATTGCATAAAAATATTGCACTGCGATAGGTTGCTTCTTGGAACGTAACTCCTGTATTTTTTTGCATAAATGCAAAAGATAAATAGGCGTTCCGTTGCAGTAGAAAGTCGCTATTTCCGTTCAATAAAACATTTACAAGCGAATAAAACAAAAGAATTTCATTATATTTTTATTGATATAATTTTGTACAAATAACGGCGTATAATACATCGGACAGGTCTCACATACAAAACTAATGCTAGTCAAGCTATGTCACAAGTAATAACTACGTATGTATCGATACTCAACACACTCACGACTCGTGCTTGACATATCTGAGCACGGTATGACGTCATTGGAAAAGCGGAATTCTTGCATGATTTACTTTAAAAATGGAATTTCTCTTTAAGTGGAAATATGATGGAATGTGACTGGTTTACATTTAAAATGAGTTACATTTAACAAGGTTAATACAACTCTTTGAATCGCAACATTTAAAGCGTGAAGAGAGGCGAAGCAAGAGGTTCCACAAGATGCCCAGGTATGTCAAACCGAGTCGAATGTACTGAAATAATGTGTCATTTACAAAAATCTCTTTATCAAAAGCCGGTGGTTAGCTAATTTAGACAAATGGCGACAAGCGCAGGGTTCTGGTCAACGTAATTGTAATATGTAAGTACAATCATTATTGCATATTATCATTTTAAATATTGTTTCGTTATAAAATTTACTTTTTATTTCGTTATTTACTTTTTATTAAATAATTTAACAATTTGTTGGTTCTGATACGAGTATATAATTCCAAAAGTTCATTTAAAATGAGTTACATTTAACCCCATTAACGCGGTTAAATTAAATGAACTAGCAATACCTTCGCAAATTAAAATGTTCAGTCAATGAATGGGGAGACCACAATAAAGATATGTAGATATTTATGTAAATAATTTCCACACCCTGTGAAATACTATAATTGACGAAAATTATTGGTGTAAATGAAATCCCAGTTAAGGGCATTTAGGGTTTGTATCGAAATATCTTCTTATCAATTGTTGAATGGCAGAGTTATTAAAAATTAATTAGACTAGCTGACTAGATTTTTCGACGCTCAAATTATTATAGAAATAACAAAAAAGTGGGAATCTCCAATATAAATAATGGATTTTAATTTAGCGTCATCATTGTCATTTTCGATGCCAAATGTCATCATTAGTTAAGTGTTTCAACCATTAAAATTCACACAATTTTACCAAAATTACGCTAGTTTACATTTCATAACACGGTTTTTACTTTACACATTAATTTATCAATTTAATTACAACACCGTTCATTTAAAATTAAACATTCATGGTGTAACTATCTAACCTTGCTCAAAATTTCAATAAATTGCGGATAAGTTGCCATTAAACAATTGACAAGCCCCGATACCTATCGTTTATACATACAAAGCGCGTAACACTACCGATAGATATTAATATATGTATCGACTATATTATGACTAATGGTGCTAGGTCCGAAGCAAACCAACTCGCGAAACAAAGCAAGTCAACACACGCCCGGGACAAACAGCTTGTATTTGCACATATGTATATTATATGACGGGATGTCACACTCTTCTCACAATTATACCTCTTAATATTTAGTCATATACTTTACTGTATCGCTGTACCTGATATAGGATTTTTAATAAAGATTCTTCAAAAAAAAGAAGTTTAGAAGCCACTGTTTGTATCGTCACGATATCCCACTGGTTAGTGTAGGCGCCTTAAAAAATCCTGGCTTAATAAATGCGACCTTTCAGTTGGTATATACCTCTTAAGTTTATTTATCTTGGACATGATTTACATCGATGTAGAAGCATTGTGGCCTGGGCTTGATACAATAAGTCTGTAATCACCAAAAAACCAAGAGTAAGGTGTGCTCGTGCTTTTTTTTTATTTAAAGGTAAAAAAAAAACGGTGGACGGGTAAAGAAATTTAAACCGCCTTAGGAAAATTTATTAAATTGTTCTTAAGTGGGTTCAGCCTAAAAGACTAGAAAATTTGATTGAGAAAGTAATTAATGTGAATAATGTCCATGACGAAACAGAGCTGTGATGGGTAGCAATACCAAATAGTGCCAATTTCTTGCATAAAACAATTAGTCAGAAACCAGCTTCTGAATCTTCTACGGTTAAGTCTTATTTCGGTATAATTTATTTCATTCATTCTCTTCTCGCGTTAAACCAAGTTAAATGGGCAAATAAAACCGTCCCGGGCTTAAATATAATGCTCAATTAATATTACAATATCATCAAACTCTATTGTCCTACTTACAAATGTTCTAAAATCACGTTCATATGAAAATGTTTTCGATATACAAACGCTATGTATGTATACTTATTGAACTATTTTACATGGACACAGCTAGGATGGCATTTGAGAAATTCAACATTCTTATCGCGCAATTCTCATTTTATATTTTAATATAGGCAAAACTTTGATACTACTTAGTTTATAATAGCACTTTTTTAAAAAGCTGTCTTTAAAATACTTCAATAATATAGGATTTTAATGCAGTTTTTTTTATGTGGAAAGCTTAAACTCTCAAAATCATCTCAGCTATGTCCATGCCATAATATAAAATACACCCACATCGTAACAAATTGTGATTAGCTATGAAACAAAACGTTCCTTACAAAATGATACTGCGTGCAAACCACTCGTACGACTAGAATTTTATTTAATTTAACATTACAAATAGGTTTTTTTTATATATCTACTAGATAGTAAAGCACTTTGAAAAGTTATTCCATCGTACATGGAAAATAAATTAAAATTATAGTATACTTAATGATAAAAGTAAATAAGAGTAAGTAAATAAAAAAAGATGACAGATTCAGAAACCCGCATTTACTTAATCTAAATTGACTAGAGTAATTTAATTTTAAATTAGAAAAAAACATAGACTTTTCAGTTTTTTTTTTTCAGTGATTCATATCAAAAGTGTTGAAAAAGTTCGTATTGTTTAGTTTATTGCCTCTCCGAATTTAAATTTACATTGATATGTAGTCACGGAGTGATTGGTCATAATCAAAAGCAACTCCTGACGAAAACGAAGACAAAATCTATGAGACACACCTAATGCTAACTTTTACACAGTTCATTTAACATTTAACCGAGTTAAATGAACTTTTTAAGTGTTAAATGAACTTGGGTAGTAACAAATGTTGGGTTATTCACTTAAATGAACCTGGGTGATTCATTTAAATGAATAGTGCATTTTTTATGGCGCGCATCTTCCGACGTTGTTGGTTATGGTGTGTGGTAACTTGGATAGTGAGAGTGGGATGTCAAAATCTCCGCTTAGAGAGATCTGGGAGACGCAGCCGACGAGGCCGCTCTTGTATCTTCCTTGCGTGTTCAGTTCTATTGATGGTAAACCACCTGGAAAAGAACAGTTTACTTAGGTATTATTATTTTCGGGACCTGGGCTGGTCTTTTTCTAGGCCAATTAATTAGCATTGACATAAGAGTAAATTCTGACACATTAAAGCCGAGGTTCGATTTCCATTAAAAATAGCTTGTTACTTAGACTTTTTTCATAGCAATCAGTGTCGTACTAGTGTACTATACAAATTATATTTTTACAGGCGTTATGTTATGTTTCAGGATTCAGACAGATTTTGATTTGGAATAACTTCAGTAGAATTTAGTATCTGATCGCATCAGCCACAGACTACGTGGCAACCGACAACAAGGATACGACATCACCGTATTACAGCCTGCGCAGTCGAGGGACAACAGCGGACAAAAAGTCCGCAGTGCGTATTTATTAGTACTACTATAAGGTTGCACTTGGTCCGTGCAATACCACGCCTCGCCTGGCGGTCTGCAAGCGGTTAAAATTAACCTCCGGTATAGCAGTCAGGGTCACTAACCACTAGACCAACAGGCCCGTCAATATAATAGGAGCGCACTGCGAACGTTTTCTCCGTTAATGGTATTGATTTTCTTTTCACAAACTTAACTAAATTTAGCTTCTTTTTATTTAATTAAGACAAGGACAGAAGATACATTTTAGTTTAATCCTGTCAAATTAGACAGCGCCTGAAGTAAATTGACGTATTATTAGTGGTCATGTTTTTTATCGCGTCTAAATTATCTATGAAATTTCTTAATTGGACAGGACTAAAATAATATTTCATCTGCTTTCGTTTTCAAAAGATGCACTGAGCTTAAATTTAGTTTAGGTTATGAACAAGGGAATCGACACCATTGTCCCTCGTCTGCGCAAGCCCTTATAGTTAGTTTTGAATGTCCCGTGTTCTAATATCTGACCTGATATGCAGTGCCCTGCAGTGTCAGTTGAATGAAACAGAAATGAGTTTTCTTACCTATATAAAGTCCATTCTCAGTGTTGAGTTGCTTGAGTTTTCCGGGCGAGACTTTCCCAACGGAACCCAAGCCGTCCACCTCCAACACGCCCGCTTGTCTGTTCCTACAAACAAACGAACATGGTCTTTATATCTTCAGGCATTAGGTACCTAAGTAGTAATGTTGAATTTTAATGAATGATAAAAGATGAATAAAAAATGCATGTAGCGGAAATGAGAATGCTAGATGGATGTGTGGACCAGAATGGATAAAGTAAGGAAGTCAGAAAACAGAGACAGCTACAAAAATGTTGGAAGAAAATAGACTTGGTGTGGGCATGTGAAAAAGAGGAATGAATCGCATGTACCCGATAGGGATATAGGGGTCAAGTCGAGGATGAAAGATTCTGTGAAAAGCAGGAAATAATTTAGTGTAAGATAATCTGGATTTAAGGAATGCGTTACAAAACAAAATGTTGTCATGTGGTATTTGTTTTTAATCATAATTTTACCTAGTAGCCCGCGCTCTGTGCCACAGACCATCGTCGACTTTGGTGTGGTTGGCGATGATCACCACCTCGCCGCTGCCCAGGTCGTACCTGTAATATTAATTGTTACTTATTTATTTGCATCAGTTTTTACAAAGGGCACAAATCCAGACCGCAAAACAAAATAGTTATGGCAGTACAAGTTTTAGTGCC
Source organism: Athetis lepigone (assembly GCA_033675125.1). Lineage (NCBI taxonomy): Eukaryota > Metazoa > Arthropoda > Insecta > Lepidoptera > Noctuidae > Athetis > Athetis lepigone. Next base: position 2,632,232 of record CM066222.1, on the reverse strand, counting down.
ATTCAGTCAGGGTTGTCACATTTCGAAGTTCGGGAATTGAGCTCTTTATTAAGCGCATTTACCACCAATGGGGAGCAATCCCTCTTTTTGTTTCCAACCTGTTGTCCCCAGCGGTAACAAATGGAATTAATAACATAACATCCTAGAAATTACTGGCATCATTTTTGATCCACTACTATGAGTCGATCGAAAATGCTCAACATGCATAATAACGAATAAAAAATCTGGCCCAAAATATCAAATACTAGCTGTTCCTCGTGGTTTCACCCGCGTTACGTTAGGTTTTTGATTACTGCTTCGCCCCCGTGGGACATAGCGTGATATTATATAGCCTATGATACTCAGGAATAAATTTGAATAAAATTGTGATCGGTCCATAGTTTTTGAGTTTATTCGTTACTTACAAAAATACAAATCTTTCCTCTTTATAATATTAGTATAGATTTGTTTAGTTGAGCATTCAAAGCCTATTTATTCTATCAAAACATCAAAAGACTATATATTTTCGGACGCGCATGTACTTCTTGAATGTACAGGCGTGACCGAAGTCCGGAAAGTGAATCTTGGTTCCCCAATTTCACCTCCGGATGCCCTGAGAAGTTTACGGAAGGTGATTTGTTTCTGGAGGGAGGTGGGCTGGCTGGAGTAGCGGCCGCCGTGGCTCATGTACAATAGTCCTATGATCAAGAGGACCAAGTGCGGAAACCAAACCTCCCAGAGGGAGGTCCATGAAGAAGAAGACTATATATATTTTGTGTAAAAGTGGAATTTAGTTACCTGAACACAAGCACAGAGTTCTCGATGGCGAGCGAGAGGAAGTCGGGCACGTGGCGCGCGCCGCCGCTCCACACGAGCAGGCCGCGCGCGCGCTCCGAGCGGAATCTGATGTTGATGTCCAGCGAGTAGCTTACTAGCCTGGAATGTTACGTTCACAATCTAGCTTTTAATTTAGCTTTTTTGGCAATGGTCCACGTGTTTTCAATAAAATTCCCAATAGTATTAAAAAACTACCTATGATAAAATGTAAAAAAACTCTTACAAACTTACTTTTGATGAAGAGCTATTATACATTAGAACAGTTTCTGAATGATGATACGATAAGTCATATCTTAAAGTAATAATTGCTATTAATGGATAGTTTATTATATTGTTTATTTTATGCTGAAAATTAAATAGATTAATAATAATAATTAACTCCTTATAGACATTTGTACGCCTACGAGGCAAAACATAGCGCACTCTAACTATATTCTCATTATTTTTAACCACAAATATTTAGAACCTTTTGAAAGCTATATTATAAAAGAAACCCTTTACGCAAAAAGCACCCGAAACTCAAAACAGACACTCACCTTTTCATAGTATCTTCATCATCAATATGAATAAAGCTATCAGTCCCCGAAAAGCTAGGGTACGTATTCATATCACCCCAGTTCACCTCATTATCACTCAAGTACTTCACTTGCATATACGTTTGTCCGTCGTACGGCAAATCTGTCGCCACATCATTGTTCCTCTCCAACCCTTCTAGAAGGAACTGGTGCTTTTTACTAATGAAGTATTTCTTCTTCTTGTATTTGTCTATGTGTGGGTGCTTCTTATGCGTGACCTTGTGGATCTTCTGCTTGAACCCTTTCTTCGCGACTATTGAATGGTGGGCGTCCGTTTCTGATATGTTGTTAGGGTACACTGGGATGGGGTCTAGTACTTCTTTGCAGAGTTTGTTCCTGTAATAGTAAAAATATGTTTGAGTGTTTAGGATTTAAAGAAATGGGAGTTATTTTATGATTGATATACGTATGATGATAATGATGATTTTAGTGTAATTATTGCTTTAAAAGCCCGTGGCAAATTCCGTCTTTCTATTGCGTCAAACTTTAACCAAATGAGGTTCGACAGAGGTACATGTTTCTCTTCCTATGTTGGATACCTGTTATAAACTTTCAGTAAAGTATGTTCGCATCATTAGATAAGATTTTATTAACCCACATAAGTTCTATCATTTCCAGACCAGGGGCACAGGTTCTAACTTTCTTGCAATAGTTTACAACACAGTAACTACAAATTGTTAGACTTTAATCATCTCACCAAGTCTTTAATAGATTTTCAAATTTACAACTAAAGCATTAGGCTCAAGGTTGTTTGGAGACATTTGTCAGTAAGTACTTACGTGCAATTGCTGTCAGTGTCATCACAGTTGTCAACATTGAGCCCGCCCAGCGCCGCCGACACCACTGCAAGCTCCTCATCGTTTATTATCAGCTGAAACACGATAACAACACATTAAGGCTATTATTGCCTGTTTAAAAGTTGCAGGTTCTTTGCTGTCATCAATCACGATAAGCAAGCTTTATAATGAAAGCCGCCGAACAACATCAACAATCAACAACGAGATGGTAAGGTAACACAATAAGAGCGTGGCGCGACGACTCGAGCCTTTATTGACACTGACTACTACAGCAAGACCGCTATCGCAGACGGCGCGCATCGGGTGACGTCACGGACCCCGCGCCGCCGCCATACATGCGGAGTGTGTCACGCTGCTAGTAGATGCCGCGCTGGTAGTAGATGCGGCACGCCGCCCAGCAACAGTGGCTGTTGTAGTGCGAGCCGCCGACGAGCGCCGCGTGACGTCTTCGTTCGCGCAACACCGCGCTACGCACGCGAGTACTAAGAATTCCCTTACCTGTGTGACGCATACCCTGAAGGGTGTGGGGAACAAACAGAGTGTGGCGCGACAATCCGAGCTCTACAACGACACCGAGTATCAAGAACTAAGCACTCCCTGACCTGCGATACGCATCCGTTGAAGGACGTAGACAACGCCAGCCGCGCCGGCAGTGGATGCGGCGCACCGCCTAGCAACAGTGGCTGTCGTAGTGCTAACCGCCGGCGTGCTCCGCGTGATGTCACAGACCGCGCGCCACCCGCGCCACGCACGCGGAGTGTGGCGCGACGACCCGCGCGCGACACGGACACTGAGTACCACTTGTTTGGTTCTACTGGGTATGCTGACCTGTGGATCGTGTGAATCACAATGTTATTAGAGGTTAAATGGGAAGACGGGAATAACAATTTCATTCGCTAAAAAAATAGTGAAAATAGGGTTAGATAATATAAAAACCGCGTGAGATGCTAATAATTCCAAGATGATCGAACATCTTGGAATTATTAGCATCTCACGCGGTTCAAACTGTCTGATCTATATGTCTCCTATAATTTACAATCATAATGGCATGTACGGCTTTAGCTATGCCAAGAAACTTGCGTACTGATTATGTGGACACTATGATCCGCTTATTACAGCTTCAAAATGCGACAGCCGGCAGAAAAAGATATGTTGCGCCTACCCCAAGTAAAATGAGATAAGAGCAGGAAGAAGGAGCCGGCTGTCGCTTAGTCGTCGAAAGGCTAATATCAAATCGATAGTTTACCTAACAAGAGCGATGCCAGCGCCCAGGTCAAAGGCGAACTCCACGAAGTAGTCTCTTAGATGCAGTGAGAAGAAGTCACCGTCGCCATCAGCTCGTTCCGAGTTGTACAGCACCAGGCCTTCGCCGCTGCTGGGCTTCAACGTTATCTGGAATACAGAACGGTCACATATTTAATATGATTTTTTCTATGTCGATGTATGTTTCTCTTCTTTGTGTCATATTGTCTTTACATTCATCACTTTACAATATAGAAAAAATATGAAAAAAAAATTTAGACCATCGGCATCGGGAACAGGGTCCAACCTAGCGGTTATCGAGGCTCCATGAGAGATAACCTTTATTATTATAACCCATCCTCCCAAACTTTCCCATCCATACTAATATTATAAATGGGAAGCTAGTTTATAATATTAGTAGAATGACGAACCAAAATTTAAACTCATTGCATTGTATTGCATATTTTCGCATCGAAATATTCGCTAGTTCGAATCGCTTCGAGAAACAATTGCGCTGAAGTTTTCTGTAAACTTTTGAAACGGAAGGTTACCGCGATTCGTTTCAATAATCGATTACAAGTTTTCGTTCTGAAACTTGTATTGTTCAGAAAAGCGTACCGTACTATAAGATTGAAAGTATTTTTAGTTTTAAGATGAAACATTTATTTGTTGCATCTTCATCTTCTTCACTTGTGGATTAAAAAAACTTGTATCCTTTATCGGTATGTATGAAATGGTAAACAGACTGACTGAATGTGTGATAATGATAATTATATCAACACGTAGCTCAAACCGCTGGTCCTCTGGTATCTCTTTTATAGAATTAAAGTTTGCTGGAAGATATCTCAACTTTGGGTTAAGCTCGCCATTGTACATAACTCATATATTTTGCTATTTTTTTATGTGTATTGTTTTTCTTGTGCAATAAAGAATAAACTCACTCGCTGGTCCAAGAGACATGCAACTTGGAGGGTGTGTTCTTTATGAAGAGTATGGGACTACGCACATTTATTCAGCTCCATTCAGCTTATGTCCATAGAAAACAACGATTTTGTACGAAAGCTGAACGGACGCGGAAAGCTGAACGGACGCGTACGCGTCTTCATACAAAGTCGTTGTTTTCTACGGACATAAGCTGAATAGAGCTGAATAAGTGTTCGTAGTCCCTTAGTATTCACATTTTTACTGAATAGTGACGTCACAAACTAGCCCAGAACTTTGATGCGCTTTATCTTTGATTATATTTATTATTACAGCAAAAAATATGTCTAATATTTATGGACGATCTATCGGACGGACTTATCAGAATTTCATTGTTTTAAATGTAGTCGTCATCCCTATTGTGGTAAAACTAACAGCGAAACCTACCGCGTAATGGGCGCCTTATTTTAACTCTGCAGTTGTAATTAAAAGTGTTGGCGCTATAACAAGCGCACTTCGTTTCATTGCCGCGCCCGTAATAAGGCCAGCTCGTAAATTGTCATTAGAACAACGTTTATAAAACTCTTGAAATTGTGAGAAATGCGCCACAAGACTACGCGAGAAGCGAGAAGGACACTAACAAATTATAGACAGAACACAATTATTTTATATGTTAGATAATGCTTTTGTGTAGTGTCTTTTTAACTGTTTTATGAAACCATCACCATCATCGGCTGAGTTGTAATAGACTAAGGTTAAGAGGGGCGCCTTTCATGAAAGAGGGTTAAGGCTCAAGTTTGTGCAAGCATCAGTGTAACATTTTGAATTCATCAGTATAATCCATACTAATATTATAAATGGGAAAGTGTGTCTGTCTGTCTGTTTGTTTGTCTTTCTTTCACGGCAAAACGGAGCAACGGATTGACGTGATTTTTAAGTGGAGATAGTTAAACGGATGGAGAGTAACATATGCTACTTTTTGTCTCTTTCTAACGCTAGATGCTAGTATATAATAATGGTAAAGTTACTGACTGATTGAATGAATGTTGTACCACACAGCCTAAACCGCTGGTCCTAAGGATATTATTATTTCCCTAGCCTTTTCCCAACTATGTTGAAGTCGGCTTCCACCCTAACCGGTACAGCTGGATACCAGTGTTTTACGTGAAGCGACGGCCTACCAAATCTCCACACCCCAGTAACTGGGCGACACGATACCTCTGGTTAAGCTGGTCATTCTTTCTGGCTTCTGACTACCCGTAGCATCGCACTCATGACATGAAATTTGGATATCCAACCCTAAAAAGGGGAAAAATAAAAAAAATATTAAAAAACAAAAAACCCGACTGCTTGAAAAACTGAAAATAAAGAAACAAGCCCAGCAGTTTAGAATTCTGTTAAGTAATACTAAATAAATACACAATTGAAATAGTTTTATAATCTATACACATAATAAAACAAATCATTAATTCTAATGCAGAACAGAACGACTTACAGTCGGGGCCCATTTAAATTTTACCAATATCTTCCCAAGGGGCCCGACTGTAAGTCGTTCTATTCTGCATTAGAATTAATGATTTGTTTTATTATGTGTATAGATTATAAAACTATTTCAATTGTGTATTTATTTAGTATTACTTAACAGAATTCTAAACTGCTGGGCTTGTTTCTTTATTTTCAGTTTTTCAAGCAGTCGGGTTTTTTGTTTTTTAATAATTTTTATTTTATTTTATACTTTTTAGTTACGGTTCAATGACTTTGTTATAAGATGGAAAATTTTGCAAACTAGTCATTTCATTGAGGGAGTTAATATCGTGAGGATTATTAAGTAACTTGCGGTGGTCTGAACTACTGATGATTAGTCCCTCTAGAGACCTAACTCGGCTCAAAGAATCATAATTATGCTTGACCTTTAGCAAAAACGCGTAAACTTAAATCAACCACAGCTCGGTCCAAAGTAGTTCCTAGGAACAGAGGCGGATTAGGGGTCGAGAGCGCCCTAGGCAAGAACCTCATCGGCGCACCTCCAAAACCCATTTTTTATTGTTAGCCTTTACTGACCCACTGCTAGGCAAAGGCACCGCCCAAGCCCTTTCAGATGTTCTGTTACCGTATTCCCTTGGCCCTGGCACCACTGGCTTCTGTCCACGACTCTAATTCTCTTTGGCAAATTCACTAGGTCTGAGCATCATAGCTTAGTACGGGCATGTCGATGAATTTGCGCATCAAGGATATCGGCGGATCACCTAAACTGTGGACCAGTAGCTTTTAAGGCGTTTTCGATTCAGCAATCGATTTCCTACACCTGTCTTTACCTGAAAGAAACTGACTGGCCCTAAAAACATACGTACTTACGATATAGTACATTAATACGTATTAAGTTTCTGTGGCTACCATAAAACCCGGCGTCGCACCAAACTGCTCGTGAGTGTGTGATCGTCATTCCAATAGCTCCGTGTAGTTTATATAATGTATGTATATCGTTTGCGGTCGCATAGACACACCACACATAACTACCAGTTGGGAGCTCGGATGGTGCGTCAAGCATACGAGTATGTCAACTCTCGATGGGAGAAACAGTGGGGTTTTTTTTGGTTAGTGGTAAATCATCAAATGACTTCTCCCGTCTTAAGATGGGCGGGAGGGCGTGTCAGACTTTTACTGCCGAAAAGCCACTCATGTTCCTTCGGTTGCCCTATTTATGTTCTGGGGCCACGGTAACAATTACAACTATTTCGCAACCTCGGCAGGCATTGGCCCTAGAGAGCCCCTTCACGGGCTGACTGCTATTTGAGGCGCACGTGGAACAAACACGCCAACGACACGGGCCTGGTCCTAGTCGGGCGCCGAGCTACGCATCACTCGCCGTGCGCAGACCCGCGCCTACGGTGGCCGGTAGCCGTCTTGCGACTCTCGACGTCTACGCCTGGGTCAGGGACGTGAGGCTTGACGCTGCCTCACACGCGCCGCCGCCTCCTTCTCCAGCATGACTGCTTCGCCGCAGTAGGAGGCGACGGCTTCCCATTCAGTCTCGTCCCGGAGCATGGCATGACACAGCGATGGCTCGCCCTAGCGAGGCACATCTCCACCGTATAACAGTGGGGTTTGAGAAGTCGGAAAGAACCCAACATTACCTTCTACTTTCCCCAGTCATAAGGATACAAAAACACGAGATAAAAAGGGCTGAAGCTTTGGAGGTTTATAATATGTTGTTTCCAAAGTTCAATCGTCATTATCATTATTGTCAAAGAAATTGCATACCAACTTCTATTATAAAATCAAGAAATGCAGGAATAGTCAAAAAAAAAAGCTTAAATCAATAAGTAAGAAAATTAGCGAGAACAATTGATTTGTTAAACAACTTTAAATCGTTATATATCCCAAACTATTATTTAAAAAGAAAAATGATAATAAAAGGAACCTAAAGATGATTTTAAAATACCTAGCTATTCAACGACACCCCACTCGACATTGTTCATCGAAATATTTTTTTTTCATTTTGACAATATGGCGTCTGGTTGTCGCTGTGGTGAATTTTGATTACTGTCATGTCTTTGGTGACACTCGCAAGGTTAAGACGAATCGATTGACGTAAGAATTATCAAAATCGGCCTACGCATTCGGTCTCTAGAACGCCACATAGAAACAAACATACATACATACATAGACTGATAAACACATTACCCTCCTTTGCGTCGCGCAGTCGGGTAAATAGGTGATGAAAGTTTTAATATCAGCACGCGGGCAAGGCCTCGGGCAAAAGCTAGTCTTACTGTTATCAGAATTCAGTGCAGAGAGTTATTATATTACTACACTTTACTTATGCAAACAAAGCTGGCAAATACCAGATCACAAACACATTATAGCAACACCATCCCACCAATTCTAAATATGAACGGTTTGAGCATCCGAAAAGCACCACGTACAACTTCAATCAATAGAGTAGAATCGACAGTGCAATCGAAGCCTTCGGGACGTCTTAGATAAATTATATAACGGCAGTCACAGACAAATAGGTTTCCGATCGGAAGCCGGTGGGCTATCGGTGTGATCCCAATACTAACTTTAGTTGTATTATTTAGTTGTTAGTACTAAAGTTGATTGTTCAAACACTGATATTAGAAGTAGTTCAAATATAGATATATGTAGAGACAACTTAACCTTAACATTATATAGCTGTAGAGTTTTTTCTGTGTTAAACACCTACTGGTCCTAATTGAATAATTATTTTTTGTTGGATAGAACATTTTATCAAGGTAGGTTATAAGCTGTATAAGCTCTATACAGGGCGACCCTCGGCTATGCCACATGGAGGGAAAGTACCTTAAGTATTGTAGATAGAACATTTTACTGTAAGAATTTAAAATTTATGCATCTTTCTCTATACATGTCGTATAGAGAAAGATGCATAAATTTAACTTAAACTTTTAGTTCAATGTGTGAACAAGAGAATCAGCGCCATTATGAGTTTTTGATTTCAGATGTGATTTTGATGCAGTTTCTTTAATAGATAGAGTGATTAAAGAGGAATGTTTTTTATGTATAATACATACTTATCATAGTAGAGAAAAGTAAAGATTTGTTACACCCGTACATAGCTGGGGCGTTTTGCTAGCAAACTCAAAAATTACATAATGCCCTGTACCCACGGCGAGTATAGCTTTCTTTTACCAAAAGATTTATTGCATTTGTAGCGTGCAGTCCGTATAATCCTCCTAACTTTGTTACTGTACTGCATTTACCAACAAATGGGATTATTACACGAACCGTTGGTTTGAACAAATCTCTTTTATTTTGACTACATCACAACAACGTCAGGAATCCTGGACTTGTAATACATGTAGACTGTCCCCGGCGGTTTCACCCGCGTTACGATAGGTTTTTTGATACTGCTTTGCTCCCGTAGATGACAGCGTGACGATATGTAGTTTATGTGTTATTCTTATATTCATAATTATAAGTTATGTTACTGTATAGTAGATTTTGTGTGAAAAGTAACAACATCCACACATACACACACGCATAATAAAAACTAACCCTGTGTCAGTTGTTGCGGAATGTTTATAATAGTTACCGTGACCCTGGAACATAAAGGGCAATCGAGGGAACATGAGTGGGTTTTAGTCAGTAAAAGTCTGACACGCCCTCCCGCCGCACCCAGGACGGGAGCAGTCATTGGATGATTTCCCACTCACCAAAAAAAAAACCCTGTGTCAGTCTTTTTTATTATTTTAGTAAAGTACACAAAAAAATTCGAGTTTGCACATGGCAATAAAAACTATATAATAACCTGTGGTACTTTAGTGGCAACAGTGTATAGCTTGCTTTTAGCGAAAGATTTATTAAATTTGTAGCGTGCAACACGCCTAATCCGCCTAACATATTTGTAACTGCATTCACCAACATGGGGTTATTACACGAATCGTGGGACTGGATTTTCCCTTTGTTGCTTACTATTATAATAACTCCTACACATGCCTATCGTTAATCAGCACTAAAATAAGAAATGCATTTGTTTATAAGATTTTTATTCATAGAAGCATAATGAAGACGGAAAATAAGAAAAATAAATGTGAAGATGCTTTTTAGCTCAGAAATGTGTCTGACGTCTTCAAGGAAAATCTTTTGAGAAGAATTGAATTGAAGAGGGGTAAACAAGAGATGAATATAATATTATAATACTCCCAGACTCCTCTGACAATAAACAAGCAATTTGTTATCTTTTATATTGATGCAGACGCATACTTACCTACTGAATTATTATGAACTAGCCTTTGCCCGCGGCTTCACTCGCGTTAAAAAGAGACAAAAAGTAGCCTATGTTACTCTACATCCCTTCAACTATCTCCACTTAAAAAATCACGTCATTTCGTCGCTCCGTTTTGCCGTGAAAGAAAGACAAACATACAGACAGACTTTTTTTGGGGAGTGGTAAATCAGCAAATGACTGCTCCCGTCCAGGGTGCGGCGGGAGGGCGTTGCAGACTTTTAATGACTAAAACCCACTCATGTTACTTCGGTTGCCTTTTATGTTCCGGGGTCACGGTAACTATTATAAACAATTCGCAACCCCGGCAAAGGGTGTAAGTTTGACATTTGTTAGTTTTACAAATGTCAGAAAAAGACCACCGTATAAACCGTAAGGAATTTCCTTAAAGCTAAACTATTTACAACTAATACACGTACCAAACATGTCCTATTTCTCACCATATAATTCTCTTAAAACCTATTTACATCAACCTCGTATAGGCTATCTTTAGCACCTGAGTCTATTAATTTATGGACCAACTTCTTAAGTGTCTGCGAACGTAATTCTAAATTATATTTGGTACGAAGTTACTGAAAGCTTTTTAAAAGAAAAAGTTTGTTTAGGAATATTAGTGAAATTCCCGTTTACACTTTGTTTTGAGATCAACACTGAGTTGGACAGACTGTGTTCAAACTTGGTAATTTATTAGCTTATGGGTTTTTGTAGCGTCCGTAGAGAGCCGCGTTTTCCATGTTTTCGGGTCGATCGTGACCTTGAAACGAACCTACAGAAGTAAATTGCGTTAAAGCTATCCTTATTATTGTGTATGTATCTTTTGGAGTTTGCTTCATTGTCGTTTCTTTTAACACTATCAAATGAAGTTTCTTTTCTGTATGAACTCTTAGATCGTATGAACTATGAAATGTATTTTAATACACTTATTTGATTTCAGAGGAAGGTTAAGTAAATTAACATAACATAACAATAGGCGAGACGACGGAAAAAAAGTAATTAGTCCGTCAGTTAGATTATTAAAAAAGTGTGGGCACGTATTTTTTCTTTTTTCTCGTAAATGAAAAATGACGACGATACAATGCGTTGAAGTTGCGCGTGACGTCACGATCTGATACAATTTTGCAGCACGGTGACGTCAAAAGCTCCCACTCTGGAACTTTGTTGCTCTTTACCTTTGTATTTTTTTATTATTTTGATCAAGCAAAAAATACGGGTCCCGTATTTTTGGCTGATATATAAGACGGACTAAACAGAATGCCATTTTTTTATGTTGTCGTCATCCCTATTGTGGGAAGCTAGTGATCTTTAGTTCATATTTTCATAATAATAATAGACGGCGGGGGGGACGGGGGAATATATGGCGACGGATATTTAAGCGCATGAACGGCTACAATTGTTCGTACGAATCTTTTTTTAGTTTGTAATAGTCAAGACAAAGCTTTACTAAAGAAAAAAAAAATTTAAAATGTACAGAATACTTCAAATTTAAACTATTTCCAGATCAATCAATCCGTACAGATCCAAGTCAGTGTGCTAGTCTTATAAATAAAATTGTCGTGTCACAATGTTAGTTACCATACACCTCCGAAACGGCTTTAAAATGCATATTCAGTAGGTCTGAGAATCGGCTACTAGATATTTTTCATACACCTAAGTGAAGCGTTGTTCACCCTCAACATTTTTAACGCGGGTGAAGCCGCGGGAGGCAGATAGTTTTCTATAAAAATCTTTTTCTCCATACCTGTATATCCAGCCAAGATTCAGCAGCGCTCCCCAGCCCGGGCAGACGCAAGTACGATGACCCGTTGAACCGAGGCACCTGTAATAACACACGAGTCGATTTTACAAACCAATGATATTATAAGCAAAAAGGTTTAAATCGGTTACTCATACGACATTCTATTTTTAAAAACGGCACACCTTGGGTAGTTTACACCATTAACCAATAAATGTTAGACACAATTTCTATAAAACCTCTTTTAATTTCAGCCAAATAAATTCGGATCATTTTCAATTTGCTTTAAAATATTTTTAGTTGCTTTGAAATCAATAAATAGATAGTCAACTGAGTTGTTGTTTTAGTGACATCATAAGTTGCCATTGCCATACAAAATCTATTGGAGAATTGCGTTTGACGTGGTTTTGAAAGCTCATAAAAAGTACGTCAATTGATAATAGTGTAAAATAAATAAAATACCGTATTAGACGTCAAAGTAGGATGGCATGATTCAAGTACTGCGAGTGAAAAGACGAATATAATTTTTGACAATTATATTTTGGTCAAATAGCTACTATTTAAAGTGCCACACGCTGAATGCCTATAACCTACACTTTTTTACAAACAAAGAGACCGGCAATGGAAGACAAATATAGTGCAACGATCAAAGAGATAGTTTTAAAATAAAATTGGCGGACGAATACGGAATTTAATTTATTCATTGAAAACTGAACTGAATATACGTGTTGGGTTTAAAGTTTAAACTTTGACTTTTGTAACCTCGGGTTAGAGTTCAGTTTTTTGAAGGAGTCATTTTTTATCTACTAAGCCTTTTCTATTTATTCTCCTAAAGGCCCGGCTACACGCTCAGTCTTGCCTGCGAGCATGCCTGTACAAACCTGTTTGCGCAGGTAAGCGCGTGCGTGTGGACGGCGTGACGGTAGCTCGCGCAGTCCTGAAAGCGCGGCTTGTGCGATCGTCGACATGCTGAAGATTTGGACTGCGCAAACTTGATTGCACGGTTTTACTTGAACGTGTGGCCGGTTATTCAAGCCGCGCAACAGTCCGACGTAATCATTTTCGATATTGACTGCACAGTTAGTTTGCACGAGCTTACCTGCACCGTATGGCCACTACACGGTGTTCCGTCTTTGTGCACAGTCATGAATGCACAAACCGGACTGCGCAGGCAAGACGGAGCGTGTAGCCGGGCCATAAACGGAATTCTGGATACAGTGCAGTGGTACCTTTTAGTCGAAGATTAGTCAAATATGCAAGACAAGTATTTTGGTTTAGCTATGTTCTGTCTCTAATATGCATTCGAAAGTTGGAAATAAGCCGGTATATTTTTTCCGCTTGCACCCATTCGCATCTCAAAATACTAATTTGAACAGAATCGTCGACATGGGCTCTGCTTGCCATAATATCAAAAAGTTAAATAGAACATGGTAAGTAATTTTAATTTATCTTGGCCTTAAAGTTGATTATTATTTGAATTTAACTGCTTAATACACTTTTCACCTATTATTTATATGATCTGCAATTTATACCATATTGCAAAAGTATAACACACACTACAGTAAAAGAACCAAATGTAATAACAATAAGTACGTAAGGTCCATGATCGTTACATCAGGCAAATGCGAAGACCAAATTGCAAATTGAATTTTAAGTGTATCGCGTCGTCAATTGACGCAATTGTGCACATTTGCATGCATTTCAGAGGTAAATCGATCATTGTGGCGCAAGATAGTGCACCTTGTAATGCAGATGGTAATTAAAGGAAACATTACGAAGAAACTGCTGGAACAAAAGTACACAAAGCGTTTGAAAATAATTTTAGAAAACGGCCTTATTAAAATTTAAATAGACACCTAGAGAGAAAAACTAACAGTTTCCGCTCCCACAAAGTATTCAAAGCTACAAGTCCAGACGAAGTGGAGGAACATTTTTCAAACAAAGTTGTAAAAAAGACAGGAACCGTTTCTCCCAGTTCATTTGATTTATGAAAGGAGTAAAATAAAGGAAAAGAAGTACTCTTTTCTCTGAACACGTTATTTTAAGACGAAGTATTGAGAAAAGTAATGGTACCGCTGCAAACTGTTGTTTTGTTAATTTAAGGCAAATATTATAGGGAAGACGTGGTGCTTATTTATCTGTTACTGAATTCGATTATGGGTACGGTACAGAAACGTAGATATCGTAGTCTGAAATTATATGAACAATGATTAAATTTACAAGCATCTTTAGTTATTGTGCATGATATTGAATCTATCGTATCGTCCCTTTGATATAAATGAAACAACTTGAGAGTTGTACAAAGCAAAATATATCTTTTACTTAGGGTAAGTTACACTTACTACAGATTTAAGTAGTTCCTTTTAAAATAGTTGGAAAATCTTTCCATTCAAATTTGATTTCATTGTTTAATGTATCTGGAAATTAGAGTCTTGTTTAGTGTCTAGTTTTTTCTTACCTTCAAATCCAAAGTGATTTCACACTTGACGCCCGCGTATCCAAGAGGACAGAGACACACATTAGCGACACATCCACCACCATGCTGGCACTCACAAGCTTTATCCTCTTTCTTATCATCACTCTTCAAATCATTGTCCACATCAGCCACAACCCCAGCACTTTTATTATCTTTACCAAAATGAGTCTTAACATCGTTGTAAGTGGAGTAAGTTTTGAATGGGACCACAGAGTTGTCCAGTTTGTTGTCGTCATATATTTTGGCTCGTTTAGCGTCTCTCATGACGATGTCATTGTCTTCGAAGTGTACTATGTCGTTAATGTCGTATATTGCGTGTGATTCTGTGTCACGTTGATGTTGTGTTGATTCGCTGGTTGTTACTTCGACTGGTGGCTTCCATGGAGCGAGGGTTGGTGCGCATTCCGCTGCAAAAGAAGTTCCAGAGTTATACTAGAGTAAAACCATATTGTCATCAATGAGAGCATTATGGCTAAAAGTTTTATCTGTAATTGGCATTATAGATAAAACTTTTAGCCATAATTGCTTATGCCTACGAAATACCGCTTGCCTGCCACAGACATTACTTATTTCTACTTTTATAGTAATATGCAGGAAATCTTCAGCGAGATAATAAGATGAAGATCTTAGTTGTGCAGCTTCACGAAAACGATTTTAAGAGATCCATATTTGTTTAGTGGCTTTTTTTACCATTGATAGATTTTCAATATCGTATTTTTTACGCCAATCGATACAGTCTCTTATGTAGGACCACCCAGGTTAAAGTACTAAAAAAGTCTAAAAAGTTCGAGACTCAATATTTTGATGAAACGAAGTTTCTTACGGTTTGACATCGAAAGACCAATTTCGAATTGGTTGGTTATTGGTAGGTAACTAACCAATTAGTCTAAAAAGAAAAAGTAATTTTATTGGTTTCATATAAAATATACAAAACGAAACTAATGTGATATACGAACAAAACAGACAAAATGGTATTATAGGAATGCTCGTACGTGACAAACGATTACGTATTCAATACGCGGCAAGATGGAATTTCATTATTCCAGTGAGCGTCGTATTAGCGATAGTAATAAAATAGGGATGGATGTATGTACAGTCAGCAAATTTTATAGGTGTGCAGTGCCGTCAAATAAAATTTAAATTTTCTTAACCAACGATCCCTGTATTCTTTTGAAATTTAAGTAACCTAAATTACTAGTTATTGTTTAGTATTATTAAGTAATATTAAAAACATCCATCGGTATTTGAGAAAATTTCTTTTCTTAATGACGGATACCCATATATTTTGCTGACTGTACATAGTTGTGTATGCTAAGGAGAATAAGCTGCTTATATTCAAACCAAATTCTTGTGATAAGACTCCAATTTCTAATATTTACATGTCGATCATTGCGTTATGTGGAAATTACGAGACGAACTAAATTGATTTTCTGTTTCTTGTGGTTCTAGATTTATATTATATCGTTCAGGATTTTTCGAAATGAAGGAATGAAAGGAATATCATATAGAGTACAATCGAGTTTTTTTTAGTCCTGCAAAAACATTTATTTTGCATTCTCCAAGTTTTTGGACGTGATTCGCCATATTGATTTTATGTGTATAAAATTGGAACATCTGGTGATATTACAAATCTTTGAAACCTTCCTCACTAATTCTTTTTCTTTATTAGTGAAAACAACAGGAAAAACTGGGGGTTTTGTTTATCGCGAGACAGACAATACGACACATACGGACGGACTTCAACTAAAATTTAGCTTAGTTTGTGAACAAGAGAATCGAAACCAATGACAACCAGCATACTAGCAGTGCCCAAAATCGTTTTAATCGATCTTCAGCTCATCTTATTCTGGAGTCTAACTTCAGAACTTTTCCCTGCATGAGCACACACAGGTAGTCTCACGTCGCGCGTCGTCTCCACACTTTAAAAGAAATCTCATTTATCACGTTTATACTTAATCTTAGAGGCGTCTGTCGTTTTCGATCGGCGGCAGAAACAAATGTTCCTGCTCTGATGCGTCTGATCGCTGAGGTATCGATTTGGTAATGGTTTTTTTAAAACATAATATGTTTAATACAATTTTAAGAGAATAAACAGCGTTTTTATTATACTTTTGAAGACAGATTAAGTATAAATTAATGTTAGTATTTCTCCGCCGATATAGTTCCGCTATAAAAGTCACTAAGTAGCCATAATTAAAAATCCATACTAATATTATAAATGGGAAAGTGTGTCTGTCTGTCTGTATGTTTGTCTTTCACGGCAAAACGGAGCGACGAATTGACGTGATTTTTTAAGTGGAGATAGTTGAAGGAATGGAGAATAACATAGGCTACTTTTTGTCTCTTTCTAACGCGAGCGAAGCCGCGGGCAAAAGCTAGTTAGTTATGAATGCAAGCAATGCAAGTGTTCTGTTTTAATTAATTAAAGATACGCAACATAAAATAAATGTTTATCAAATGCAAATTTCTAATTTAGTGTTGTGTTGTGTTTAGAGGTGAATTTGAAAAAGAAGTAGTCTCAGAATGAAACGTTATGGGTAGGTCGAATTAATTTTAAATAATGCCTTAACCACAAAGAACGAAAAACGAAAAGAACACTTGTATAAAACAATTTTAACTATTTGTTTCTTTAAAATAAATAATAAAAAACTATTTTTTCCTACCCTGGGGCTGTATGCTAACCAGTTTTTGTTTTGTACCTAATTTTTTTGTGCGAAAATCATATTGGGTGACAGGTAAATGGGCGATACGAAAAGGATTACGCTCATAACATCAAACAATTTGATCAAAGACTATTAATTTTTGTTTTTATAAAGTCTGTTTCATTATTACTGAATAAAACATCGTTTTTATTAAACCTAGTTTCTTTTTTCGTTACTATTATTTTGTCTTCTTTTTCTTTTTTCATAGAAACTAATGAGGTCACAGTTTGATAAGTAAGTTGTATTAATAAAAAAACTTTCTTTGCGAAAGTTGTTTGTTTGTTTTCATAAGTTGTTTACATGGTTACATTAAGTCATTCACCCCATAAAGTAATAAAAAAAGCTAAGAAGCTTTTTAAGAGTAATTTGTTTAAAATTAGCTTATATCGTCACATCAGTTACACTACGACCCACAGGAGCTAAACAGTAACCAAATACGCAGGTAAAATTACGGGAGACATTTAGTATATTCATTGATAGGTGCGACTTTTACTGACTAAAACCCACTCAGGTTCCTTCGGTTGCTCTTTATGTTCCAGGGTCACGGTAACTATTATAAACATTCCGCAACCCCGGCAGGCGACCTTTCGACGGGTATTCTCTTGTTTCCCATAATATTATTTGTCCTATTTTTATTTTCCATAATCGTCCCTGCTCATAATATTCACTTGCACTAATTTCATTTATACTAACAACGCGTGTCATAACAATTTACTTGTCATAACTTTCATTTGCCATAAAATGAGTTTCCATAATAACATATGGTATAATAATTAGTTTCCATAAGTAATACATTCCATAATCGACACTTGACATAAGCAACATTTGATATAATTAATAAAAAATTATACCATCAATAAGTATAGTTAACACCCCGACTAGTAGGCCTAACCAATTTGCTATAGTTTCTGTAACAATGAAATAATATTGTTGGTTAAAAATTTAACATGCTGTGCTACATAAGTTAGTGACAGAACCGAATTGCTGCAAAACCGACTCCACGTAGTCTTGTTTGTCCTACCCCTAGAGTGTTATTTAAAATCGCGTAGGCGCGTAGGGGCGAGGCGGCCCGCGGGCTGAGGAGCAGGCGGCTGCGAGCGAACCGCCGCGGCTGAGGCTGGCCGGCGAAGCCGGCCAACAAGCCGAAGCTGCGGTGGTGAGCGAAAGCCGTCTGCGACGATTAGTACGCGTGGGGCCGCCGGAGACCCGCAGCGCCGGAGCCGTGACGAAAACCCTGCCTGCTGCATGTTTTATGCTCGCTTGAATGCTGCATGCTGTATGCTTGCTTGCATGCTTCATGCTTGCTTGCTTGCTGCATGCTTGCTTGCATGCTGCATGCTTGCTTGTTTGCTGCATGCATGCTGTATGCTTGCCTGCATGCTGTATGCTTGCTTGCATGCTTCATGCTCGCTTGCTTGCTGCATGCTTGCTTGTTTGCTGCATGCTTGCCAGTTTGCTGCATGCATGCTGTATGCTTGCTTGCATGCTGTCGTTAGGTTGGTATGCTGGCAAATGAATATTATGGTAAATAAATGTTATGGATAATGACATTATTGAAAATGAAAAGTATGGCAAACAAAATTATGGATTTTAATTATTATGGCATTTAATCGATTATGAATAATGAAATTATGGGAAATGATATTATATCATTTCATGATTATGGCAAATGAAGCGTTATGTCAAATGAAATTATGGCAAATACGATTATGGCATATGAAATTATGGCATATTAAATTATGGCAAACATTAGTAAACCCTTTCGACGACCATGCGACAGCCGGCTGTCGCGCTGCTATTGCCTTTCTATTGTGTCTCGTATCACGTGTGCTCCAAGGTGTAATATTAACAAAAAGTCTGGATCACTTTTCTAACACGTACTGTCTCAAAATAACCTGCCTAACGTTCTAATTCAGAATCAACCATAACTATATACATAATACTTCTCTTTACCCATTGTAGGTAAATAAAGTACATGAATCACCCGCATACGAGGTTACACGATCTTCCAAACGAACTTCTGACTACTTAACCTTTCTCTACCAGCGTGTTGGTCTGTGAGACCGACATAATATTTTTTAGGATTTTTTTAACAAACACGTGTGAAATGCGATTTAAATAACTAAATAAATGAATTCTTAAGACAATTTATGATAATTATAATAGATATTTATATAGATATAATATAATTTATGATAGATATAAAAAATATTTATGATAATTAATTTTTATAACGTATGAAATGAAACTTAGTTTGATTAACTATTTTTCTCATGTCAGGCTCAATCGCTTAATAAATTGTTAAGCGCAAAAAAGGTTACGGTAAAGTGGAATAAAACTATTGATATTATGAAAATATTGGAAAAGAAAACTATATACATATAGGTATAATTATATTAGTCTGGGACCAAGAGCAAGCCCATAAGATCAAATTCGGGAAAAAAACTAAACATCAATTATTTTTCAAGTCTACATTATTATATTTATTGGGCAGGACAAAGTTTGTCGAGGCCGGTTAGTTTATAAGAAATCCTACCGTGAACCTTTGTAAAAAAAAAACAGGATTATTAGAATTACTCTTTTACATGCCAAGTAATTACTGATTATATTTAACGAAATGCTATTTTTTTTTTGTTAATACTAAAAAAATATAAAAATAAAATATACCTACTTATCATACACTCTTGCACAGGCTTAAAAACTTTCGGTCTGCAGGACCGCGCGCGGGATACGTGTAACTTTATTCGGCGCGGGTAGAGGAAGGTTAACGAGCTCAAGTTTCAAACTTACTTACATACTTCAACATAATATTCTGAGAATTAATCTCCGCACTTCATTACAGAGAATATAAAACAGATGCGTCATACTTCACGACTTTACATAGTATAAAATTAAAACTTTCTTTTCTATCTGTTTGTAAGTACGCTTAGATTATTGAAATAGGTAACGGATTTTAATACTGTTTTTATTAAAAGGTAGTGATTTGTGCCAGATTCGCACGCATCTTAAAAGTTTTTTCACCTCCTAATAATATATGTGTATTATGCATAGAAACATTTCTTTTAAATCAGTATCTATTGCTTAAAACTGCATTTAAATCGAGGAGGCGACTATATTTTATAGGTAACTAGCTATTGCCCGCGACTTCGTCCGCGTGATTAATACCTCCCGTTCCCGAGGGATTTCCGGGATGAAAAGTATCCTATGCCCTTTCTCGGGTCGCAGACTATATCTGTACCAAATCTCATTTAAATCGGTTCAGTGGTTTAGGCGTGAAGAAGAGACAAACAGACAGACAGACAGAGTTACTTTCGCATTTATAATATTAGTCCGGAAGTACGGATGTGTAGAGATTCACATAATAGTGTCTAGGAAAAAACATCAATGCATTGGTTCCGGATGTCATTCAAAGAGCTGTGACGTAGTTAGCCAGAAAGTCTGACCAGTCTAAACGAAGGGTATCATGTCACTCAGCAACTGTGTTTTGGAAGTCTAATAGGCAGTTGCTCGTAAAACATTGGCATCCAGCTGATTCTAGGTTAGAAGCCGATGCCAACATAATTGGGAAAAGGTTAGGGAGATGATGACTATAACATGCATATTACACAGAAAAACCAAGATGTCGTGCAAACCTGGGGCGTGTCGCTAGTTGGATTTAAAAAGCGAAATTGCTCCATTTGACGTCCCATTAATTAGCAAAAGAAACTTGGAGAGGACGTCTCAAGAAAATTTTCTCGGCTAGGTAAGAAAATAATTGGAAAATCAAAAGTTTATTACAAAGGCAGCGAATAAAAAGCCAATACAGACTTGAATGGAGGCAATCTGTCGGGAAATTACAAATAAAGTGAGTTCTACCCTTTGTCCGACCGAGGTATAAGCTTTTCCCTATTGTACCACTTTCTCAGAACGCCAATCTACCCTAAATCTTTTCGCCAATCTGCACTACATCAATGGTCGACGATCGCAACCTTTTTTAATGCAAGATTATTATACATGCTTCGACTAGAGTTGCTAAATTCGCTTTTCTAAATATAGGGTGGATAACCGCGAAGTGCGGGTTAGAGTTGAACTTAAAAGGTTCTATTTTATTTATAAGTTTTTCTGTATTCTTTAAGTAAGAACTTTTTATTTAAACTCAGTCATATAAAAATCATTTATTCAAGCATTTTAAGAGCCACTTTGGAGCGTCATTTACAAAACAAAATTGAATATAATTACCCATTCCAAAATGTGGTTTTGCATGGAGAAGAATGTGCAAGAAACTCCACACTTACTCTTTTAAAATAATAGTATTACAATTTCTTTAGTAGCTTCAGTCATTGGGAGGACCTCTAAAAAATTACCTAAGACTTTCTCAATAATCAAAATAAATCAATTAAATCAATTCGCTGCATAAAGTTATGACAGGTTTATACGTCAAAAAATGTATGGTTACACAGACTTTATTCATTGCATAACTTTACACAGTGATTATTAAGTAAGGGCATTAATGTTTTCTAAGCAATGTATAGTATATATTCTGTTTTGTGTTCCCTTAATATATACATAAATAAATCAATAACAAACTTCATCAAAAGCTAATAAAAAATGTATCAGTATTTAAGTCGTCAAAACATATCACGCAAATAAACAAAATATCTCCTTTAAAATAGACACCAAACCTCACAGTTCATTGGAGAACCCAGCAAATAACCCAGCCTAAATGGAGAGGAACGTACGTTAAAGTTGAGAGATTTAAATTTAAGGGCCATACCCTAATGTCGGCACCATTCATCACCGGAATTCCGCACACGTTCTTTGACTAACGACGAGGGGAGCCCTACGTAAATTCAGAGTAAGGAACAAGTGACGCCGGTTACGGGCATACGAGGACTGGGTATGTGAAGGCAAACTTTGGGGCCTCGAGTATTGAATGAGGGCTCGTTTGTTTTTGAGCTACGGAATTTAAAATCTTTGGTAAATATCGAACGTTAAAACTTTGACGGGCCTGTTGGTCTAGTGGTCAGTGACCCTGACTGCTAAGCCAGAGGTCGTGGGTTCGATTCCCACCCAGGACATACTTTGTGTGATGAGCATAATTGTTTGTTCTGTGTCTGGGTGTTATTTATCTATAATATGTATGTATTTAAAAATTATATAAGTATGTATATTCGTTGTCTGATTACCATAACACAAGCTCTGCTTAGCTTGGGATCAGATGGCCGTGTGTAAGATGTCCCAGGATATTTTTTTTTTTTATAAAAAGGGAGATTTGTGGATTTTCTTTTAAGAATAGTAATTCTACTTTTACTTTGTATCAATTTTTTTGTGTGTGTTTTGATATGGGAACAAACTAAGCTTTACTTATCTCCGCCTAAGATTTCCAAAAATATTTTCATAGACTTTAAACTTATTTGATTTCCGACCGTCCGCTCAACATATGAAACTCAAATATGTTATGTATTACAGTAACCAAATAAGTAATTTTACTACCGTAATTTTTCGCCCTTACTCCTACAACCTCAATATCATTAGAACCCTGGACAGAAAAAAAACATAAAATACCTATAATTATTCTCTCAAGAGCTATCTCAACCGTAGTTATAAAATGAAAAAGAGCATTAAAAACGAGGTCTAGCAGAAAGGGTAAATATCTATAAATATGTAGCTACACAATTCATATTGAAAGGCAACAGAATAGCTGTGTAATAAGTTATTTTGTGGCGTACCAAATAACAAAGAACCACCGCATACTCCGGACGAATCTATAAAATATTTTACTAGGCCTCGTTGGCTCTGTGAAAAATCAAGTACCTTATTGCGAGAAACGATGAAAGGAAAAAGCATTTTTATGCTTCATCCAAACTCGGCTCACGAATACCTTGCCTTAATACGAAAATTATAACAAGGGATCAGCTATACAGCGAGTTATGCTCCGATATTCGATCTTCTGAACGGGTGAACACACACAATTTATACGAAATTGACTAAGAACTATACAGAAGAAATAAATAAAAGCGAAAACAGAATGTATGTTCGGATTTATGAGGGTCTCATAACATCTGATTTCTGTAGAATTATTGATAGGTCCCTAAATACATTTTGCTCAGACGTTCGGTACGATAAAGGTAGTACAAATGTACGTGAAAAGACATCAAGAGCATAAAAGGAATAGTCTTATGATTCAGTCGTTCCCGGCGACAAATCCTCTCTATTTGCTGAATTCGATCTTGAAATTGTTGGCTCGCATCACAATACATTTTGGGGCGCAAACATGGCTGGCAGCGGATTCTGTTTGTCGTGTCAAATGGAACGTTTTAAATCCAATCGCGGCACAAACGCTTTTGCAGATTTACTCCAAAATTGTTTAAACGAGTCAGTCCACGCTTAGGAACGAGTGAACGAAATCGGAAATACAAGATGCATTAGATTTTAGATATGGATTTGTGTTTGTTTGTTCTTGGTTTGGGTTACAAACTCAAATGGCGTTAAGATTTGAATTTGTTGTGGAACAATAGGTTTGATACTGAAATTGTTGAATTTGATAGATTTGTCACGATTAAGACCTATAACGGGAAGAAACATAGTAAAAAGTTTTTAAACTAATTTCCCCACAACTCAATATCTTGAAATTGATCATCAAATAAAATGATTTACCGTTATTCGATCAATTTATGAAATATGTACCTAGTTATGTTCGTGTCATTAAGTAGTTTTTGGGTAGAAAATTTCACAAAATGACATAGCCGTGACAAATCTCACACTAAGAAGAAAATAACAGCAGAATGGAGAGTATAATAAGAAAGATACGATCAAATTCGAAAAAGGACCACCATCGCATACAAACGCGACGACAAAAGTCATAAATTTAATAAAACTGAACGTAATGTAATTCGCCGACATCAAAAGAGTGTCGAAGCGACCAAGTGTTTGATCCGACAATCAGTTGATAGGATTGAAAAGTTAGATTTGATTGTAGTTGCACTGGGAATGTGGGCAAGAATTTAAACGAGAATTTCTCGGAAATTGCTAATACGGAGGGTGAAATAGTGTCAAAAGATTTGTAAGCCTAATCAAAGCTTATTTGTAATGGGGCTTGGTCCTTAGATTATTAGCATGTAATCTACACTAACATAGTAAGGCTAAAGAATTTATTAATTGATTTAAACGCGCTACACAATCGAACTACCGGTCAAAAAGGAAAAATAGTTTATATGTATGTATGATAGACCAATTTACAAAGAAGAATAGGATTTTAAATAAACTATACAAGTAACAATAACATCATGTTAAGATCCACGAATGCGAAGCAGAAACAGAAACGTAACAAAACACGTAAAACCAAGGGGCTGAATTATCCCTCCGACCTCTCACCCTCCCCATTAGTGTCATATAAGGTGTCAAAAGGAAAACACATAGAATACTCGCAATATTCGGAAAATGCACCTGTCTGTTTAGAAAGATGACACTGTCAGGACTAAAATGAATGATTCGTATCGATAATAAACAAATGATGAAGAATCGTCTCGCATTAGAGCTGATGAACAAACCGTGGATAATGTAAACGTATCTTCCTCTCAGAACGACGAGGAATTTTATCGAATTCGTCGAGATGGTAATTTTGTGTTTGATTCGATTTGTCTCAACGAGGGGTGTCACAGTTACGCCTACGAAATGGGTAAATTCCAATGAAATAAACAGATGTGTGCTTACACTACATATGTATGTTTTGGAACTACTTGGCACGCCTGCGGGGCCCAGGTCAATGAACTCAGAACCTAAAGGATGCCACCCACCTCAAGTAATCGGTGACTGATTTTTTGTAGGAGATAAATAGACCGTACGGATGGCAATACTGCAACACACGTGTCTTAAATAAAGACGGTCTTACAAAACTATTGAAAGGTTTGATAATCAGTGTTACAAAAAGTCTGACAAGGGCAAAGGCCCTAAAAGGGTGTCTGCAAACGGAAGCTAAAAATTGAACTTGTACCTCATTCTTTATTAATTCAAAAACCAGACTAAAATAAACTTTATCTGGATTTTGATAATCGGAAACATCATTCAAAAGATATATTTTAAAACAAAGCAAAAAGGATACTCGTGTAATCTAAAGTTGGCTAATTAACAAAATAAGTCTTGAAACGAAAAACTTATCAATCCGTACCGAAAAGTGGGAAAGTCAAACATCAAATCGTGATTAACTCAAGCTTTGTCGTGGAAAACTTTTGTAAGCAGCTCTAAATTAGCTCAGGCTGGATGTTGAGTCGGAGATGAAGTTGTCAAAATAGAGATTACTATGATTAATGTACACCACACTTGTTAGAAATATGGAGATATTAGGACTTTAATCACATCATGTGATTTCAGACGCAGAGGAAATAACAAGTTTACTTGAAGTCGTAATTAAGAGATTTCAACTTCTTGTCTTTGAATCTTTAACTCTGTGAAATCGTGGCAGACTACCTGACGTTTATAGTAAAGAGTAATAATGTATGTGATCCACAATCCATGATATTTGACTCCTTTTTTCCGACTGGATCCAAACTTTATTTTTGGTTAGCAATTCTAATAATTATACCTCTAGAGCTGTATTTCATGGATCAATGTTGAATTTTTCTTTATCTTTTCTAAGAACATTCATCCGTGTAGCTCGGGTAACTATCATAATCATTGACAATTAATTGTTATTTGTTCTCTTAATTTACCAACAATAGTGGTGATCGCTCGAAATGAATCTTCAATCGTGGTGTAAGTTTTATAATTGCATCAATACCCTATATTGATTCGATTACAGGACTTACACTACAATCGCGACCATAACTGGAATAGCGATATAACTAGTATTCATCACTATAATTACTCCACCATCTTTGAAAAGTAAAACAACCAGCAACAAACGGACCATAGCTCAAAATGAAAAGCCAAAATAAGTTTACAAAACAAATCCCGATAAAAAAGAAACAGCAAAGAACCAAGCTTCCTTTCAGCTTAAACAGAACGGCGTTATCTCTACCACTCATAATATAAACACCCACTAAATCAAGCTCGAATAAAGATAACATCAAGAGAGAGATGGCGGGACCAAGCAATCGTCCATTACCTCACGCCTCCAAAGAGATCTAATCACATTATTATTCTAGCGACATACGTTAGTTGAGGTTCGGGGCCGCCTGACTGAAATATGAACATTGTTTAGCGTGGTTTGTGTATTGAAATAGAGGTAAAGATATGTTTAACTATCGTCCCCAACTTTTTTGCTGTGACGATAGATGATAAAGTCAATGCGAACTGCTACCATGACAGTCGGAAAACGCTAGAAAAACGTCACGATTTATCGTGACGACAGATTGTGTTGTGGTTACGACTATTTATTGAACGCATGATACAAAATATCACCTCATTGTTTACACTTACGTTATTTTGATGAAAGTAGAGAAGAGAAGACTGCTGTGCAAACGACAAAGCGATTGCCGTAAATCGTAAAAATGTCGCTACGATCCATTGGAAACAGCTAGAGACGATAGACGTCCAACGATAATCGCCATGAAATAGTAGGACCACGCCCTAAGTTTCGTACAGAAGGACCAGTTTAACACGTCGTTTGTTAATCTAGGCTTGAGAATTTAGGACGAAATACAGATTGCCTGTTTGTCGTTTTGCCTGTCAATCATGTTGACAGTCTAATTTAGGTAGGCTTTATGTGTAAGACTTGATTTGATACTAAATGGTAGGTATTAATTATGAATAAGATGATATACAAAACCATAGTGTATGAATTACCAAAAAGTACTTTTTCCCTACTAATATTATAAAGCTGAAGGACTTATTTTTATTTTGGTTGTGCGCGTTAATCTTAGTCGCTACTGGTCCACCCACATTGACAAAATATTTTTGTGTTGGATAGCCTATTATTGAGGAAGATTACATGCTATGTAATATCACGCTACGACCTACGAAAGCAGAGAAATAACCAAAGATAAACCGCGGGGGAAGCTAGTTTATAATTATAAACTTTTATTGAGCTTGTTTAGACACAAACCGTCTGAACAATCATTTACGATGTCAATGATGTTATAAGTAAAAAAGTGTAGATAGGTTATATGCAGTCAAAAAGTGGCACATTAAAAGTTTGCCAATTGGCAAACATGATACTGAGTATCGCGTTGACATTTGACGTTTATCTCTTGTTCACTAGCACTACTTCAATCATGTCATCCTACTTTGTCGTGTAATGTATGTGTGCGTTAGTGTGCCGTTTTTGAAGATAGAATTTCGTTTGGGTAACCTATCTACGCCTTTTTACCTATAATATCATTGTACGTTGTTGTGTAATCCAGAAGTTAATATTTGGCTATGTACAGATGTCCGAGTTACAATATGAACGCTTATCCTTCGGCAACTCCGTTCAAAGTTTGCCTTCGATATTACTAAGTTGTTTTCCATACATTTCACAGTATAATGCAGGTTTACGTTTAAACTTTGCAAAATCAAGTCGCTTAAGGGGATAATCTTTTGTTATCCTTAGAAAACCAGCTTAGAATATTATATTAAACACTAGCGATCCGCTCCAGCTTCGCACGGTGATACAAATTGTTGAAAATCCCGGCTTTTTTTAAAACACTTGCATGTATTTTACTTACCCCTTACAAAAAACCAAATACGTCTCATTTACAATATACTCACAGATATCCAGCGTAGCGACAGCATCCTTCATGAGCTGGTAGGTGTCTCCGTTGATCCTGAGGAAGTCTACACAGCCCAGGAGTCCGTCGGAGAGACCCAGCTTGCTCTGAAGACCTGTCGTGTTACCCGCGCCGCCCACCCATACCGGTTCGCGGAATGTCATGCGGGAGAATAGGCCCTGGGGACAATGTAGGTTATTAGTATCGTTTATAATTATCTGCCTTTTACTAAATATGGTTATTTATGGTTAAATACACCGTGTTATAGTATTCGTTTCTCGTTCCAAATATGTTAAATTAAACAGTACTTAATTATTATTTCGTGTTATAAATAAATTTTATTTAAAATAATATAATTTATAATTTAAGTATATAATTTGAAATATTTGAACGCCATATTATATGATATGCTGCTGGACTCATTTCTGTGAACCTCTATTGTACCATATTCTGATAAAAAAAAGTTTTTTATCCCACCTATTCGAAAAAGACGACTTTGTTCCTCTTTAAGTACGCCCAAAGTTGGTGTTTTCTATAAGAAACTTTCAGCGGGCAATAATGACGCTCCAAATTCAAAAAGTGCGCCTAAAAGTAACTTTTAATCGCACTTTTTGAATTTGGAGCGCCTTTGCATGTTTTACGCCCTGTTATAAGTGCGCCTAAAAACTCGCCAAAGAATCGAACGCAAACAATGAATGGCTGGTACGACGTCCAATACCATAGTCACGCCACGGCTGAATAGAAAAAAAACTTAAATAGAAATAGAACGCGCAAACTACAGCCCGAGTTCTCGTAATAATTTTCACGGATTGTTTTGCAGCAAATTATTAATGTAGCTGCTATTATTATCAAGATATCATAATAATAGCATTATTATCAAGATATGATAATAATAGCAGCTACAATAATAATTTTACAATAAAGTATGAAGCGCTTTTTATTTTCTCATAGGGGGTGATGAAAAGTAGAGTGTATCACTCGGGCGCAAAATATATTTTTGGCTCGGGCGACGTACTTTGAATCCCTCGCTACGTTCGGGATTCTACTCTAGAATCCCTCACTTCGCTCTGGATTCAAAAAACGCCCCTCGCCGTAAAAATATTACTTTGCGCCCTTGTAATACAATCTACTATTTTTGACCTTGACTTATTTTAGGTTCACCTTCTAAGTTATTTAGAAGCCGTAGTAAGTAGACCTCTTTTTCGAGGAGCTAGGACCTGTCTTTGAAGCTCACGGGACCAGTTATATTACAGAACCATAAGATAAGAAACATTAGATACGCACCCTTCGCTTGTAATACTTTCGGAGTTTTGTCTAACCGTAACGACTATCAAAAGTCTACAAATTAGAACCGGGACGTGCTTTTCGAGTCACGGAGTTAACGCGGTACCAATCATTACGGAGACTGAACTTGGAGCTACTACTAAGAAATTTTTATATAATTATCTATACTAATATTATAAAGAGGAAAGATTTTTATTTTTGTATGTAACGAATAAACTCAAAAACTACTGGACCGATTTCAAAAATTCTTTTTTCATTAGAAACCCACGTTATCTTTGAGTAACATAGGCTATATAATATCACGCTATGTCCCACTGGAGCGAAGCAGTAACCAAAAAGTTTACGTAACGCGAGTGAGACCGCGAGGAACAGCTAGTTATTTATATACTTTATTCAATTATGGGTACATTATCTCATGTTGATGCAGTTAAAAAGAATCAAAAGGTATTCATTACTTCGTGCCATCAGGGTTCTTCATATAATTTAAATCAAGATAACAATTTACTATCGAGCTGTAGCTCTTCAGACAACACTCGTATTGTCGGACGAATCCCACTTAAATAAATAATAATAATTTATATCTTGGTATAACTCACACACGGCCATCTGATCCAAAACCAGGCAGAGCCTCAAATAGTCCAACAGGTCCGCCAAATATATTTTCAAACAACTCTAGACCTTATTATATCAAAAGGACTGATGAACATAATCAAAATGTCAAGCTTTAAACTGACAACATTCTTAAATCCAAAATTAATAGCGTCCTAGAGTGTCTCAGAGTGCCTTAAGTCAATTAACGTCATAATGAACGCCATTAGACGAAGGCGTGGTTCGGGGTAGGGTAGTAGGGCAGTAACTTCACTGTATGGGCCAGACGTGTGTAAATTACAGACCCAGAACTCCAGTTACGGTTTATTTTATTTTATTTTAGTGCGGACAGCTAGCAATACACAGTAGTATAATAAATATGACACATGATTGAAATTGTTTATTATGCAAGTAGGATCTTAAAATCACTTTTACAAGTCATATTTTTTACAAACTTGCTGGAGTCTATTTCATAACTTCTTTATGAAGAAATGCCGAACCACACTCAGAGATTACCGTCTCTTTTAAAGTCCAGACAATAATATTTTTGTGCAACAGACCATGCAAAATAAAATTTGGGCTAGTCTTTTGAGGAAAGTGCCAGTAACAGTTTGGGTTAACCTGCCAGCATCATTAAAGTCTATTAAAATAATAGAGATGACAAATACTCTCTCCCTCGAGTTTGGTCTTTTGGTTAGCTTTAACAAATCATAACCAAAAGCGTTTTATCTTGCTTTTTAAATGAAATGGTTCTAAAAATTAGTACATAACAACAGGGTCATAGTACAATTAAAACAAAATCCAAATCAAATTTTAAAATGTTCCATCAAACCGCTTTTCCAGATGTCGACAATTCGATACGCCCAGCAAAAAGACAACTTTGATTACAGTCCTATTGTTTTAATTAATCCCAGCAAAAGTTTTTAATTAATTCAAAATTTTAAGATTTACAGCGCCAAACCTATTCCTCGTCTGACCGACCATTATCGAGAGAACTTTCATCCGGGACAGAGTTGAGGTGGCAGTTTTAACAGGAGGAATTCCTTCAATTATTCTAAGACATTACCCTTAACAGTGTTGAGGCAATTATGTAAAACGTGGAGTCCGCCTCCAAGGACCGCTCGGAGCGAAGGTATGACAGAAGACGCAAAATATTAAGGGATCTAAAGTTTCCTGCGATTCTTATCAAGGATTTATGTCTCTAAAGTCCCTTATACTCGTAAATACTCTTGATCGTTCCCTTACGGCCGTAAAATTGTATCTGTAACCTTTTGATTCAGTCAATTTTCCATCGTTTTTCAGTGTGAAACACTCAGTAAAATCAAAAGGCGGATTTCATCATCCAATTATTTCTACTTTAGAACCTTTGTAGATTATCCACCCTATGTAATAAGTAGCTTTTGAGGCCCTTTATAAAATCTCAGATTTTACTATGCTCTTAAAGTTCATAGCCGAAATTTTTTACTGACGATATTATCCGGTAGGGAGTTTCCTCAACGTGCAAATGTAGGCATGTTCCAACCCTTTAGACGTGAATGTTCTTAATGAGTCAAATCCGCTTCGGTGGAACGATTTCGGCGATGTAGATGTTTTTGTGCCTTATTTTACACCTTGTGAGGCAATTTATGTTTGAGATTAATGGCATACGCGGAGAAATGCGGTCTCGTTATCTGGCAAGAATATTATGTCTACTTGGCCATCAATTTTGTGCTTCAAAATGAAGCCGCAACGACTCGAAATGGGGTGTATAATGAAGTTGGTTTCTAGCAGAAAAAAGCTTTCGTTTGTTTGTGATTTTGAGTCTAAAAAATATGGAATATTTTCTGAAAATTTTGTATACATCAGTTGTAAGAACTACATTATTTCTAGACGAAATAACGTTTGTAATAAAATGAAGGAGAAGAGACACAATATTGACGATGCCGTCGAAATAGTCCGGGAGTTGTTCGTGAAGGCACATAACGTAGAGCGCAGCTGTGGAAAGTCTGCAAACATACATTACCCGCACCCTCGCAAGCTTCTGTACTATAACTGGCCACAAAATTGATGTAATATGTAGTCGCATTTGCCTTTGATAGCAAAGTGGTTAAAGCGCCCACGTATAAGAGAGAGATTGTGGGTTCAAAACGGACAAACCAATATGCCTTTTGCAATCCATACGTACTTTTAAAAGTTAGTCTTGAACATTACTGACATTCAGTGCTTCGGTAGAAACATGAAGCCGGTTCCGATCGTCATTTGTAGATCTTAGACAGTCGTTACAGATAGTCAGAAGCCAGAAAGTCTGACAGTCATTCTCATCAAGAGGTATCGTGTTATCTTGTTTCTGGGTTATGGATTAAGGAAGTCTAATAGGCAGCCGTTTCATATGAAACACTAGTAATCAGCTGATTTTGGTTAAACTAAAGGCCGTCCTAATACTAGGTGTATTTTTGGTCTTGCTCAACCCGATAGGAGATGATTCTACCCATGAAAACAAACAACTTTTATTATGGAACCAACTTTGAAATCGCGAAAAAAATATCAGCTGTTTCTATCAACAGTTCAATGCCCTCCCGACCACAATGTATGGAATGGAACAGCTGATATTTTTTCGAGATTTCAGAGTTGGTTCCATAATAAAAGTTGTTTGTTAATATAAATAGAATCATCTCCTAGCGGGTTGTGCAAGATCAGAAATACACCTAGTATAGTTGCGAAAAAGTTAGGGACATTATGATATAGTCGAATTTGCCCCAAAAACATTGGGAATAAGCAATAATATCCTATGTGAACTCATAACCCTATTAAAAGCGATTGTGGATGTTATTACAATGTAATGGTGGACCTATTCGCCATTAAACCGTTGAAATACAAGGTTCAACGGTTTATGTCGAATAGGAACAGTTTTATTGCCAATTCCTCGCATTGAACTAGTTTGTGGGAGCAAAGAGCGTAGAGTTATAGCTGCAGAATCTATTAATTCGAATGTTGCGTACTTACGATAAACGTTCTATACAGCTTAGGAATCACCGATTTTAAAAACTATTTTGTACCTGTTTATCATAGACGGCTTTACTATAAATATGTATGTTAAAGTAAGCTCAAAGGTAGGCTCTATAAGGTATAATTATATGTTATAGGTATTTACTATACGAGACGAGGCCTTTGCCCTGCAGTGGGACAGTTATAGGATGGTATTATTATTATAAATGCGAAAGTAACTCTGTTTGTCTGCCTGCCTCTTCTTCACGCCTAAACCACTGAACCGATTTGAATAAAACTTGGTACAGATATAGTCTGGGGCCCGAGAAAGAACATAGGATAGTTTTCATCCCGGAAATCTCCCGGGAATGGGACCTAATATTCCACGCGGGCGAAGTCGCGGGCAAAAATTAGTAAATGATAAATGAAATTACGCTATAGCGGAGTTATAAGACTTTGTTTTTAACCTTAATTTTATCATCGAATTGCTGATAATGGTATGTGCGTTTAATTATTCGGTTTCCGGACAAATGAGTCTTAACCTCTTGACGACCAACCGACCGGCCGGCTGTCGGGCTGCTATTGTCTCAAATCACGTGTGTTCGAAGGATAAAAATTGTTTGAATTATGTTATATTGCTCTTTACTTTCTTTACTATCTATCTATCTTCAACTCTCTGACAAACCGACCGGCTCTTTGACTTTTCAAAATTTTCCTATGTGGTTAAAAGAAATGCTGTACTTTGTCTTAAAACCGAGGCTATCATAAATGAACTTTACTAAGCACGTCCTTCGCCTTAGCTATTCTTCATCACTATCTTGCCATCGTAGTTACACAGTAGTGGGATGGTGACAGTAATATTAGGCAAGGCAATAATAAGCAACGTTTAAACCCACACTATTCTTAACCACTGCAAGACAGAATCAAAAGTAGAGTGGATAATGAATAGTGATTTTGTGGTAGACTCCCACCAGAAATTCGCGAGCAATGTAGGCTCTCTGAGTCCCAGAGAAACGATTCACGAACAAAATAAATCATAATACATAGAACAGCAAAGAAGCAATAATCCCATCCCTAGTGTAACGTGTATAAAAACATTTTCATTCACAAAAAAATGTTACGATCACCAACAGGTACACCGGAGGCACTGCGTTATTTAAAAACACTCTCAGTTGATAGCCGGGATTGGATGCCGGTCCGATAATTGCCAATAGGCGCGTCCGGTATTGGACCTGTGACCTAATATCGGCAGCCTGCGTGCCCTCGATAAACGTGATAACATCGGACAGCCCAGCCTAAACTCAGTGGCACTGACTTTGACGCAATTTAGGTAAATGTAGATGAAGCATAACCTTAAATTGTAGATGGATCGTAATCTTTAAATTGACGTACTACACAAACATTGATATCGGATTATAAATTCATGAAGTTGACTTTTTAATGAGTGAACATTTGTCTAGTGGCAGATCGAAGATTCGGTTTTCGGTCATATAATCTAGTTTCGGTTCCACTTTCGGTTCAGGCCTAAAATATGCTGATACTTTAAGGGCGCTTTTTGCGTGAAAGAGTACCAAAAACCCAAACTCTCACAAATTTTCACAAATATTATTTTAGTAGTTTGACTATGAAAACAACACAATTACGTTACGCAGTATTTAAAACTCAATAATTAGGCCTCTGTGAACACTGCATGCTTCTAATTGTGGCTAGTTACATTATAACTGCGGTTTCCAAAACCCCTACATTACCACAAGAAAGTTAGGCGCACCCTATTGAATCCATACTTCCATACTAATATTATAAATGGGAAAGTTTGTCTGTCGGTCTGTCTGTCTGTCTGTCTGTATGTTTGTCTTTCTTTCACGGCAAAACGGAGCGACGAATTGACGTGATTTTTTAAGTGGAGATAGTTGAAGGGATGGAGAGTAACATAGGCTACTTTTGGTCTCTTTCTAACGCGAGCGAAGCCGCGGGGAAAAGCTAGTTAAAATTAAAAACAAGACCCAACAACCCAACATAAAACACTATTTTTGTGCGTGCTTAATTTCTATTTCCAGCCTAATCCATTGGACGGATATGAGCTGTCATTGAATTCGTCCCAGTTGTGGGTATACCTATAGGGTTTTTTACTTTTTTTATTAAGTTCAATCAAATCATAACAAAATTAAATAATCCAAAAACCCAACAGCAAGTTCGGAAGTCGGTGGCAATCACATTAAACAGAAACAAAGCCACCGAAATTGCAGTTGAGTTTTTTTTATCACATAATAATAATAATTATTATTGTTTGTTTTTCCAATATGGTTTATTAGATATACCACTGTTCTGGAGAACGGCAAGTTTGATAAATGAATGATCATTAATCTAAATTTATATATATAAAAGAAAGTCGTGATAGTTACACATTTTATAACTCAAAAACGGCAGAACCGATTTGGCTGAAAATTGGTGGGGAGGTAGCTCAGGACCAGGGGACGGACATATCTTCTTTTTTTAGTAACCAAAAATCTGATGTAACGCGGGTGAAACTGCGGGGGACAGCTAGTACATATATAAAAGAAAGTCGTCTTAGTTACACATTTTATAACTCAAGAACGGCAGAACCGATTTGGCTGAAAATTGGTGGGGAGGTAGCTTAGGACCAGGGGACGGACATATCTTCTTTTTTTAGTAACCAAAAATCTGATGTAACGCGGGTGAAACCGCGGGGGACAGCTAGTACATATATAAAAGAAAGTCGTGTTAGTTACACATTTTATAACTCAAGAACGGCAGAACCGATTTGGCTGAAAATTGGTGGGAAGGTAACTTATTAGGACGAGGGGACGGACATAGAATACTTTTTATCTTCTTTTTTTTGTTTTTACCCTGTTTCCGTGGGACGTGACATTAAACGTGGTTTCGGGTAAAATTCGAGCGGAGTAGTAACCAAAAAATCTGA
Source organism: Athetis lepigone (assembly GCA_033675125.1). Taxonomy (NCBI): domain Eukaryota; kingdom Metazoa; phylum Arthropoda; class Insecta; order Lepidoptera; family Noctuidae; genus Athetis; species Athetis lepigone. Next base: position 2,596,763 of record CM066222.1, on the reverse strand, counting down.
TATAACGCGGGTGAAACCGCGGGGACAGCTAGTAATAAATTAATAATGTAATAAACCGTGGTAACCGTCATTGTTTTATATATATAAATACGCAGTAATTAACACTAAATTCGACCCTTCAGAGCAGAGTACATGCTCCTAATTGCGGCTTGTTACATTCAACTGCGGTTTCCACAAAGTTATTGAATTAAAATTAAAAATAAACAAAATATTTAGTTCAACGCAGGGAAAACGTTGGCGGAAAATGCTCGGGAAAATTTTAGGCTATTTACAGTTAGACGTTAGTTATTTGGTAAATGAATTCACATTTTCCGCTTAAAATTTGAGGAAGGCTTTTCAGGAAGCGGGTTCAGAGAAGAATGGCTTTATTGCAAAAGGAACTTAAAGCAGGGCATTGACGGTAATTTTTCGCGTCACTCTGGTTATAAATCTGACGTCCATCCAAAATTTGATCGTGAGTGTCGAATCGTCACTCCAGAGTTGGTTGGCTGCCTAAACCATCTGGAGTGACGCCACAGTTTTACGACAAGACTGACGCGAAAAATAACCGTCAATGTCCAGCTTTAGTAAAACTGAATCAAAAGGTCAAAACAAAAGAAGATTGGTAGATGAACGCAGCTTTCAAACTCAAAACTATTTTATTCAAATAAACCATTTACAGGTACTTTCGAATCGTCAAGGTGTCAGCCTGTCAGAACATTGAAGCTAGTTGCTCGTTCTAAACAGTATGGTTTCATGGAGAAGAGCGAGCAAGAAACTCCATGAACACTCTTTTAAAATCAATAGATTACAAAAATTTGGTTACATCATTAATTGTTGAATCTAAGGTACTATGTGAGAACAAGGTAACAAGCCGTGCAAAGAACATAGATATTGGAAGTGAGACAATGGGGCTAAAACTAAACAAAATTTAAGTTTAGAGCATCTTTTTCTTTACATTTCATTAAGGAAAGGACAAAAGATAGACATTACATAGATAATTTAAAACGGTTAAATACATGGCTACTAAAACGCAATGAGATATGGAACTAAAGAATTCAAAAATACTTCTTTGGCAAATAGACACCCATTTGATTTAAAACCCGAAGCTTGGAATTAACAAAATAAATAAAAAATCTACGCTACCCGGTAAACGTTTTCGGAAAATACTCGTGGAAATATCAGGCTATTTTTGGTTACTGGAAGTAAAAATAAATGGGAAAGGGATTAGTACTTCGTGTTAGGTTTTAAATTTAATTCGTTTAGGAACCTAAGACCTAAAAATAATTTGTTTTTCGGTTACAAAAATATAATTTCTCTAAGCTTTATTTGAATCGGGAGGTTTTCGGGACTGGGACCGCAGTCCCGAACACCATGTCTTCAGTTTGTGTTAATTTATAGTTTACTAGAAGTCCTCCTTTTTTTGTGGGTGGGTAATCATCAAATGACTTTTCCCGCTCTGGGCAGAGCGGAAGGGAGTGTCAGACTTCTGCTGACACCCACCCACATGGGTCCTTCTTAGCCTTTTGTGTCCGGGGCCGCGGTATCTTTTTCGAACCACCCGCAGCCCCGGCTGGCGTCAGCCCTGCGTTGCTGGCATCTCTTTGAGGTGAATGAGGAACACGAACTAGAAATCTTCCTGCGGGGCTCATTCTCCGCTTCTTTCATTACTACTCCGCATCCAAAGCCTAAGTTCTACGAATGACAACCGGGACCAACGGCTTAACGTGGTTCTCAATGATGTCAGTGACGTCCAAGATAAACTTTATAAAATACATAATTTTGAATAGTCGTATTGGACATGCACAACCTATAAAACAAATAAATAATAGTTAGTGTGTTTTTGTTAGCACTGTATACGAAATGAAACACACTCTGCTATTTAATTGAAGAACTGATTTAATGAAACACGCTTACGAGCCTTATGCCTATTCGAGGTAACAAAATTGGATTTTTAAGAACAATGTGATTAAAATTACACCATAATTATTATTCCACTAGAACTTAAATAATACAAAGTAAAATAGTATAAAACCGTTAGATTCGATTAGACAGTTTTTCTTAAAGTCAGGCTTATCCAGTAGCTCTGTTCAACGTTTGTGGATCGCAGGAAAAACTCTCTAGCCACTAAATTATGAAGATGTGAGATAAACAGACTCTTCCGCTAGGCAGAGCGCCTCAACCGAATTGTTTTGTGCAGGAGATGAATAAAATATGGTGTGGCGTCCTTGTGTGGGCCAATTAAGTTGTTTGTACTGGTTTTCTAAAGAAAGCCTTTGTGGGGTAACGTATCATGGTGAAATCGTTGGTAACGTTTTAGCAATCAGCTCATCGTAAGGTGTACTAAAAGAACCAGTATATAAGTAGGTGAACCGGAAAGATTTTTCTTATTGGAAGTTTTTCTAAAGGTGTCGCTAAACAGAGAACTTATTCTAAAGACTATAGATGGCGATTCTAAAGCAAGTGGTATAGAATTAAATAACAAATTTGAATATTTTTTCCATTTTCTTAATTTACGTTTTAAAACCGGTAATAATTTTTGGTACATGTTAGTGACCTAAACTTTTATTCAAGAAATTGGTTTGCGAACTAATTAAAATATAGAGGTAATACATAAGGTACAAAGGCCTACTAAATCCTATTTCAGACACACCTAATCACACAATTCCAGTTAGGTTGTTTATATACTAGCTATGTTAACTAAGCAAGCTACTAAGGGGTCGTCCACTGATTACCTGATGTCTCCCAACCAAACCGTGTGGTACAAAATTTATTTATGTTTAAAATACTATCCTTAAATACAGTTAAAATATTTCTCGCAACTTTCTTTCCCCTATTTTACCCCTTTGGGGTTTGAATAGAATAGTACTTTACTTGCACGGAAAGTAGGTACAAGTTACAGGTGTTAATACAAGAATACAGAGATGTCACATTTTCAATTTAAATTATTATCAGTCAGAAATTGAATTTCCAAAAATACTTTCTAAGTAACCTGATCTTCACAAAAAACAAACCCTCCAAGTTTATTGTATCTATAGGACCAGCAGCGGTTTGGGCTGTGCGTTGATATATCAACAGTCAGTCATCAGTTAGTTTACCATTTTATATATCAGTCATCACTTCATCAGTTAGTCGGTTTACAATCAATTTTTATCATGAGTGCAACGCCAAAATCGCGAACAAAATATCAGCCGTTTAGTACATTACTCGGACATAATTATGTGTTCTGAACAGCTGTTTATTTCGCTATTTCAGGTTTGTTCCCATTATAAAAGTTGTTAGTTATCATGAGCACAATCACGTAAATAAGTATCGTACACTAATAACCAGTCACCCTATATAATAGGGATGACGACAGCATAAAAAAATGGCATTCTAATTAGTTCGTCTTGTAGATCGGCCAAAAATACGGGACACGTATTTTTTTGCTTAATCAAAATAATAAAAAAATAAAAAGCAACAAAGTTCCGGAGTGGGGGCTTTTGACGTCACCGTGCTGCAAAAATTGTATCTGATCGTGACGTCACGCGCAACTTCAACGCACTGTATCGTTGTCATTTTTCGTTTACGAGAAAAAAGGAAAAATACGTGTCCAAAATTTTGTAATAATCGCACTGACGGACTAATTAGTTTTTTTTCGTCGTCTCACCTATTATATAGATTTAATTCTGTTCAATGAAAAGTTAAACACACACCTCCTTTTCACCTTTCGAGTCTCACACGATTAATGTACGATACCTTAGCTTTACCTAAGCGTACGACTAACTAAGGGTCACGGGAACATGTCAAAAGTTCCGCCCAGTTCGCAGTTCTTGACATTTACAGTTACCGGACAAGATGAGACTTTCTAGGACAATTAACTTCGGGCACCTGATTGACATTTCTAGAAGCTATGTTACTAACTTTTTGTTTTAAGGAGTTGGCTTGCGACATCGTCTCATTAGGTTTTATAGGATGTCGTTGATAAACTTCTGGACAATTAAAAACATATTTGATGGGTATGTTGGTCTAGTAACAGTGACTGCTAAGGTCGTGGGTTTTCACCCAGGATAAACTTGCGTGATGAGCATGATTGATTGTTCTGTATTTGGGTGTCATTTATCTATAATGTGTGTGTTTATAAATTATATAAATATGTATTCTCAGTTGTCTTTTTACCATAGTACAAGCTCTGTTTAGTTTGGGATCGGATACCCCGGATATAACCCGGATGTATTCAAGAGACCAGTGCATAGGCATCTTTTGGGTGAGCTCGCTCCATCATAGGTCCCGTCTTTGCCCTCGGGCTAGTCTGGGACCAAGAGCAAGCCAATAAGTAGGTAATAAAAAAAAAAGATGCCTGTGTGTGAGTTGTCCCAAGATGAGAATGTTGTGATGACCTAGTGGTTAAGGTAAATTGGGCAAGAAGCAATTAAACTTTGTCAATTTATACGTACTTTCTAAAGTTTATCTTGTGATATTCATGATAAAAGGAAAACATCGTAAGGAAACCTAGAAGTATACAAATTAATAAACCCCGGTCTTGAGTAAAAAGATTACAAAACTGACAACATAAGAGTTCACGAAAACTACGCTTCGATCAACCCTTACACTTGGCTCTTCCTTCTTTAAAAAGGTACGCACTAAGAAACTAATTTCATCACATTGAAACCCTTTCAACAAAGCAACGTTTCTAACGCTCAGCAACCTTTAAACTAAATGTAGCATTTTCCTTCAAATTCCAAAGGCGTGCAATAGCACCCAGATTCGAAAAACCTTAGTAAAATCCCTCTTCGGTCAATTGCCCCCAGTCGACTTGCGATGTGGACGAAACGCAAGAAAATGGGAAACAATTTGACTTTTCTTTTCGTCATTGTAGCTTTAGAAAGAACGTTTTTGTCACATTTTTCAATCACAATAAAGTGGTAACGCCTCATTGAAGCTACGAGTTAGGTACCAATGCCGATTTTTGGAATAATTTGCTTTACGAAACTTTAAACTCTTTGGTGAATTTGGTACGTTAAGGACGCTATACACGATTTAACTGTTAAGTACGTGTGTCCAGATGTATGGAGCGGTTAACCCGATATTTGCGTCGACCGTTAGCAGTGGTATGCCTTTCATACAAGCTGAAAAGTCTGACCTGGACTAATAAGAGACCATTTGTAAATAAATATTTGGAAAATATAATATTGGAACGAGAAATGTCAAATGGTGTGACTTCACTAAGCGTATTAGTCAGTATATTTGCATACTTTGATAACACAAACCTTACTCTAGACTTGTTAGAATAAGGTTCATTGCTTTGCAGTTGCACCGAACGCACAAACGTTTTGCCAAATACGCCAAGAGAAATCGCACTATAAGTGACTTGCTGGTTTTTTTTATTATTTTAACATCTGCCAGACTTGCCCTAATTTTGACCCATAGGCCACTTCTCAGATAGAAGCTATTTCACCGTACATTTTATATATTTTAATATGGCAACTGAAAACTTACTTAGGCTTAGTAAACGAGTGTACGTAAGGAGGAGGAGTAAAGACACAACAAAATAAAAACATTAAAAAAAAACAATAATCCTCAAACCCAACTAAAATTCAAAAGTCGGTGGCTTTGTTTCTGTTTCATGTAAAAGGCGAGACGACAAAAAAAAAGATAATTAGTCCGTCAGAAAGATTATCAAAAAATTTTAGACACTTATTTTTTCTTATTTCTCGTAAACGAAGAATGACAATATAATGAACATACAGTGCGTTGAAGTTGCGCGTGACGTCACAATAAGATACAATTTTTGCATTACGGTGACGTCAAAAGCCCCCACTCCGGAACTTTGTTGCTCTTTATCGTTGTATTTTTTTATTAATTTGATCAAGCAAAAAATACGTGTCCCGTATTTTCGGCCGATCTATCAGACGGACTAAACAGAATGCCATTTTTTTAATGCTGTCGTCATCCCTATTGCCGCCAACTTCCGAAATCGTAGTAAGGTTTTTTGATTATTTAACCTCTTGAATTAATAACACAATTAAAAAGTATTTACGTAGTCTGCGCTTTCGGCAGTCAAAGGGTTAATTATTATATCTTATTTCTACTTTTTTTTTCAAATGAAAATACCCTATGTCACCCCCACAACTGAGACGAATTCCATGACACCTCTTCGTTAAACGATACAGGCTGCAGAGCGTGCCATAGATTAAGACATACAAACAGCGCTCGAAACCCTCTTTTCGACAGTCAAATATGACCGAATTCCGTCATCTGGAATTTGTCAATAAAGATCAATTTCCCTTAAACCAAGTCCAAAATAGCATACATACCTTAGACCGTCCTCGGACCCTCTTCCCATTATTGAGTCTCAACCACGCGTCCCACCTGTGTCTGTACACTGAGATGGTGTTCCAGTGTCCTAGTCTCACTGGTTCTGGAGACCTGAGGATGCCAGCTCCACTGCCGCAGTCAAATCTGGTGATAAGAAAGTTGTATTTTATTAAAAGGGTCATAAGGATTTTACTGGAATATTTGTGTTTAGTCGTGAAGTTTGGATAGCAGCTTGTTTATCATCATCATCATCATCAACTTCCTAGCCTTTTCCCAGCTTCATTGGAGTCGGCTTACAGCCTAACCAAATTCAACTGGCTACCAGTGTTTTACGTAAAACGACTGCCCATCAGACCCCCACAACCCAGCTAAACAAACATAATAATAATAATTTTGAAACAAATTAATCACGAGTTTATCCAAAACTATGTGTATTGGCAAATAGGAATATTTTGCACTAGACATAGATATTTTTTTTCTTTAAAAAACAAAAAAAAACTAAACTAATTAATTACGGACATAGGTACGTTTATTGACATTCGTTAGTAGACCATTAAAATTTTATCATGCATTATGTATACATTATGTATACATAATAATATTATGATGAAAATTATACTTGTAATCATACGTGTACTAATCTTGTCGCATATAATTTTTGCTAGCGTTAACAGCATTTGCACTGAGGTTCTATTGTTACCGAACCTACCTATGTATGTAACCTACCATACTATACAGATACACCCAATCAGTTATTCGTTCCCTGTGTTCTTTGCATCCCGAGATTTATTTATAGAAAAAATATTTTAAAACCTTGCTTTTATAAGTATAAACTATTGGGAGACTGAAACGATTACATACAATCTTGGGTCCAGGTGTAAGAAGATGAAAGTAGTGTCAATAATTTGCTTATATGTTATAAACCTTTCACTGAAAATTCTGCTGATTTTGTCATTCTGAGAACAGAGATATAAGAGATTAAGTGAAAGTGAGGTTATGTTACAATTTTTAACTAACAGCTTATTCCTGAAGTGTTAAATGTGTGCTTTTGCACTAATAAATATTATATGTACTAGAAAATGTTTGAAAAATCATATGAATGAACGTCAACGACTTCAAGCGATACGTAGGTTAAGGAGATAGGGAAAGGATGTCTAAAATAAAATAAAAAATCATGTAATATAGTATTGGAGTGACCAGTGTATTGCAGTGACCAGTGGATATCCCACAATTTACACAGCGATCCATAGTTTGAATAATATCCAATCCACAAGCGGCGGTAAAATCCAAAACAACAATTCCAAGTCAAACGTATGAGCAAGGTATGAGCGATCTTCGGTGTCCAAGGTGAAAGCAAGGGTCGTACAAGGTAGGCAGGGTCAGAATTCGTAAAATACAAAGCGGTGGTCGTGAAAAATGACGAATAATCGGAAAACACTCAAAATGCATCGAAAAACACGAAACGAGTGAGCAAACAAGATCAGTCAGCAACTGTCTAATGTCGACGTCAGTCAGTTGTCATGTCAGTGGCATAGACTAAAAATATAAGAGAGGTTTGAATCGATATGACATCAATAATCATTAATATTGGTTTTTCAGTAATTAATTGATATTTTTTACTTATTAATGTTACTGTAATTATATGCACTATTGCGTATAAGTATATAATTATAGTGCATTTAATTACTTTGAGCTAATTGTTTAGTTCAAAAGTTTTATTTTCGTAACTACGTAATCTATTATTGAACCGATAATCTTACGAAAACTATCTTTCTCATATTTCTCCGCTCCCAGAAAGAGAATTGAAGAGATTTTTCATATTCTTAGATAAAAAAATATGACTATTTTTTTAGATCATATCTCAACTTATTACATTTGGGCCCACCGTTTTCTATCTCCTTTATGCAACTATGCACCGAATATTCCATCTCTACCCATCATTCCCCTAATCTGTACAGAAAAAACAAAAAAGTACCGCAAAGACCAAAGACAGTACATTTCTGGGAGTTAATCAGAGCTCCGTTCCGCCATTGTGGATTTAAGAACAATACTAGTTAATAATGAAGCAAGAGAATATAATCCCGGATCGATATTAATACCAGACTGCAATCTCTCGCCGGATAATTAGAGACGGGCTAATTAATACACAGAATAGTGGGAGAAGGTATAATCTGTTCGTTCGCTGTATGGAAATAGTATAAGTTATAGAATCTAGCGTTACTTTCTGGAAATCCATGACAATTAATGGTTAAGCCAATATAATAGACCAATAGTACTTAGTTATTGTTTTATCCGCAAACAATATGCAGATGTAGAAGATAACTTGCCTGCTAATATTTTATTTGTGTTTCACCTGTCTACTGGTCATCCCCACTCAGGGTATGTTGACTGGGAAACATGTCATGGGGTGGCTAGTTGAATGTCATTTACTGCTCTTTGGATTTTTTTTTGCAAGCGGTACTGCGTCCAGTTGCGTTCATTGCGTTCTCAAGTCCACTCTGATTCATAAGTACACCTAGTTATTTTCTTGTAAAGTGAGAAGAATACCAAAGTGTAAAAACTGTTTAAGCTTAACTGTACTTTGAATCCCTCACTGCGCTTAGAATTCTGTTTTAAATACTATGCTCCGCTCTATATTTAATACTATCGCCTTTAAATTTGTATTATCTCCATAGATAATTGATCTATTTATTTATCATCTGGTTCTTCTGACTTTCTTTACCTATGGCTAATACCGGGATTTAATAGCAACTGCACCCTAATAATGCATTTAAAATAATTCCGATCAGAGGGAATTAGTAGTCATAGCAAGATAATTATGATAGCTGAACTATTTGGTTAATTGTTAATTTACTGTAATTTGTATAGGTAATTAAGCTACAGTATTGCGTACAATTAGTTTATTTACTTATTTTGTTAATAATTGAATTTGAATTTGTGGAATTTGTGGCTGGTATGTGTGCAGTACGTGTTTTTAAGTTAATATTGGAGTTTTCTGTACTTATACAAGGTAACTGGTAATTAGTAACCGATATCTTAATACATGTTTCTTCTCGTTATGACAATTTATTTTTCATTCACCATTTTTTTTTCTCAGTCACTGTTCTGAAAATCTGTATTAGCACTATAATCAACCAGAAAAGCTAATGAAGTTGAAGCTCAAGAAGACCTGAAAAAACCATTCAACTGTCTTGATTCTCGCGACGAAATGCACACTAATATTATCTGCTCTTTCACGCCTAAACTACTGAATGCATTTAAATGAAATTTTGTACAGAGAAACAGAGAAAGTGAAAAGACATAGATTATTTCTCGACCTCTACGCGGAAAAACCGCTGACAAAAAGGAGTCAATCAAAAAGGACCGCGGAGTTGTACTTATAAAAAAATATGATTTCCACTTTTCTTAAAAAACAAGAAGCAGAATAGAACAACATGGCGGCTACAGAGGGTAATAGTATACCCAAAATTTCACCGCGAATACCAATCCTAAGTAAATAATTACTTCCTCGGTGTGTGTGTTGTCAACTCATCACCCCCTGTCCCTTATGGGGTGACCACTTCACTAATATAAACATGAACCACTTACCGGTAAGATGGGTAACCGATATCACCCCATACTATGACTATGCAATTTGGTATGTTAGGGGGTGTATTTGATATGGGTTTTGCACGTGACTTCATCTGCATGAAGTCAGTAGAAATAATCTGCGTGGAGGATTGAAGGATACGAGATAATGTGTCTTTTTTGCGGTTTGTTGTTTCTCGAAATACAAGTTATCATTTTTCTAGACTTTTCTCTGTCCATGTCGGGTCAGTTTCTGTTGCTTTTTTTGCGGTTTGTTGTATCTCGAAATAAAAGTTGTAATTTTTCTAGATTTTTCTCTGTCCATGTCGGGTCGGTTTCTAGTCTAACCAAGTCATCAAAATACCAGACTTTTACATGGAGCGTCGGCCTATCAAACCTACACAACTTCATAACTAGGTTACAAGCCTTTGGTTGGACTAATTACCAAACTTATTAGTTTCTGACTAGAGGTATTGAATGTACTTAAAAGATCTACGAATGACTATCGGGACCAACTATAAATAAGTAGACGTCCTAAATAAAATAGACAACGTTTTTATACTCCTAGTTTTATTGTTTTTTTAGTGCAGACGAAGTTGAGAACAGAAGCTAGTTTTAAATAAAACTCTACTATAAAATAAACGCATGAAAAAAATCCAAGAGCTCAGAGAAAAATGTTATTTCAGTGCTTGCTCGCTATAGTAACATGCTAACATGTAAAGATTGGACTATGTTAACGACAGCACGAGTTCAATGACCCCGTACGACATGCGTGAAACTTATATTATTACACAATTATAGATAGGGCTATAACATTCCGTCGCACGATAGTCACATAACTAAGGGCTTGGTTACACAGTGGCTTGTCTGCACGCTCATTTTTGGACGGGAAATTATTAAATGACTCCTCCCGTCTGTGAGAAGCGTGAGGGAGTGTCAGACTTCTACTGACTAAAACCCATCCATGTTCCTTCTTAGCCCTTTGTGTCAGGGCCCGCGGTATCTCTTTCGAACAGCCCGCTTAGTTTGGTATCGGATGACCGCGTGTGTGAGTTGGCCCAATACATTTGTTATTATTTTTTACCTGTTTTATAATATTGATCGTTATGTGTATTAATGCGTCTTTTGTATGCCTATGGCTTAGTAGTTTTAACGACTTAACCGATTTGGACAAGTTTATTTTAGTTTGAAAATAGCTAGGTTATCTAGCCCCATCTCTCTTCTTATAAAAAGAATAAGAATCTTCCTTCTTCCAATAGTTGTCTTCTACGATGTCCTTCTCACCGCTCTGGTTTTCTTAAGCATTCATTTCTTGTCTAGGCGGTTTTCCTTTGGAATGATCTTCCTCAGAATATCAGGACGTTGACCAGTCGGTACTCATTCAAAGTACGCAAGAAATTGGCAGATTCATCTCACATGTAATTTATTCTTTTTCTCTATCTATAATGTTTATCTCTCTCTCTACTGTTTATATTTTGTATTGATGTATTTATTATAATAATTCTTTTAACTTTAATATTAAGTTGTATTCTTGTCTCTGTTTTATTTGTGTTTGTGTGTCACCAAAACGGTCGAGCCATTTCAAAGCTATCAATTCTTTTCGCGATAGACTTTTAAAAACCTTATCTTACTCATTATTAACAAACCTGAGTTCCACATGCCCATTCCGCAGCATCAGCGCCAAATAATCTCCGGACAGGTCATCATGTTCGCCAGTCAGCAACAGAACGCCGCGTGCGCGCTCCGGTCTTACGCGCACACGCACTCGAACGCGCTTATACGCGCCACGCAAAGCGCGCAACGCGAGCCATGACGCGCCTGAGAAGCGAGGTGTTGATACTCGACCATCTGGGGAAAAAATTTCGTGTAAATTTAATTATTTTTCACTCTAGTGTCTAAAAAAGATAACTCGACGGAGCCCCGCTTCGCGGGGCTCCTACTTCTAGGTGGTTTAAAAAAAAATAACCACGAAGGAGGTGGCTCCTTCTAACCTAACCTGTCCGAGTCGGGGCGCCCTAAAATTTTGATCTATCGCTCTCGGATTGACGATCCTTATTAGTTTCTCAGAATGCTCTGAGCTCGTATGTACATTGCTCCAATTTGTTTGTGATTTCAATGAGCACGACGTAGTTCAGTACAGACTATGGGTGTCTGGGTCAGCATACAGTTTGGCAATACGCTGCCGGGGTTGCGGAATAGTTCTAATAGTTACCGTGGCCCCGGAACGTAAAGGGCAACCGAAGGAACATGGGTGGGTTTTAGTCAGTAAAAGTCTGACACGAAGGGCGGGAGAGGTCGTTTGATGTTTTTGTAGTATCAATAGTAATCATTGATTTTGCGTACATTATCTTCACATAATGTTTTTACTAGCTCAAATTATGTACCAGTATTTTTACAATAGTCTAAGTACTTATACAGGTCTAAATATGAACAACAACAGTGCTTAGATAAGTTTCATTGCTTCTCTCTCTTCGGTAAAGGAAATTGTGCCTTAAGTACGATAAAAGTTTCGGGAAAATTATAACTTTGGTGTACGTTAAGAAAAGAAAAAAGTGTATTGGTATCAGCAAAGGAGGATTATTGGCGCGGTCAGGAATCATGGCTTTGTACAAAAACATCCAAGAAAGGTATTTTTATTATTTCACCTTATTTTGAATGTAACTAAAAAAAAGCTTTTTCCAAAAAAAAGATAACCGACTTCAAAAACTAAAAGCCCAAAAATAACTATTTCGGAAGTCGGTGGCAAGGGCAACACAAATCGACCGGCAGAAGAGAAGCCACCGACTTCCGAAATAGTTATTTTTGGGCTTTTAGTTTTTGAAGTCGGTTATCTTTTTTTTGGAAAAAGCTTTTTATTTATTACTTTTTAGTTAGAGTCCCAATGTCTCACTACGTTTTAGAGTAACTTTCAAAATAAAACTACTTATAATCTTATAACATGAAAACGGTTCCATGCGCGCAACGTCACGGGATATCCATTAGTGTTATATACTAAAACCTTCCCCAGAATGTAACAAACACTTTGCTGAAAACCGCATCAAAATCGGTTCAGCCAAACGCGAGATAATCGTGGACAAACATACATACATACATAAAGATCGAACTGAGAACCTACTTTTTTTTTGAAGTCGGTTAAAAAAATAGTCGCTGCGCGAGGCTCCTATTTCTGGGTAGTTTAAAAAAAGACCACAAAGGCTAAGGCGCAAGCTCCACTCCGCTTCGCTCCCGCCATAGCCTTCTAACCTAACCTGTCCGAGTCGGGGTGCACTGAGTCGAGGCGAGGAAGAACTAGTTTAGCCTAGGCTAAACTAGTTTAGCCTAGGCTAAACTAGTTTGATCTGAAATCGGGTTTGGCTGGTAACATAAATCTTAGGGTTCAAATATGAATGAATTTTAGGGTGCCAGAAGTCTTGTGATTTAATTTGGTTATTTTCAAAAGTCAAGGTCATGCAAATCCACAAACAAACCCAGAGGCGCCGACTTCTGAAATTAAAAGTTAAAACTTTTTATAAGTGTTCGAAATTCGGCTCTTTTCTTGCAAAAAAAGTTTTCTCAAGTCTGTGCTCACATCGTGGTCAAAAGAGATTTAATGACTGACCTTTTACAGCAAAATAACTCGGATCAACTCCGCAGACGTAACCGTCCATTTATTTCAAACAGAATCCCATTATTCGGATTTCAAAGCACACAAAACGAATAAATGCTTTGTTTGAATAAACGGAATATAATATTAATATTATTCAAAGCTAATCCTGGCAACTCTGTACAGATCATGTAAATCCCCGTCTCTGTCTGTACACTCGATGACAGCGACATTTATACACGACACTAATCTCTGAGAGTGACATGCTTCTGACGATCCCTTCATATGCTGTCGCAACAAATTATTTATGTAAGATGTTCGCATTGTTGAGCTTGATTGTACCAATTACTGCAGACAGTCGTAGCGTTTGGAAACAGCTGATATACAAGAGCCCAATCCGAATTTCAATCAGAGGCAAGACAAGTACTTGGTTGGTTAATTGGTTTTACTGACACAGTGCAGAATCTGTGTCAGAGTGTAGGACAATACACCTTGAGTGGTTAAACGAGGGACGTATTCAAGGACGCGATGATCTACGCTAACATCCAACTAAAAATTTAAATAACAAAACAATATGAATCGTAATGTAGTGAAATTATCGCAATGAGCCCCTCAAAGTCCATAAAAAGGACATCCTGCGCTAGCAGTCGCATCGGCTAACTCACCTATGATAAGAGAGTGAAATATGATCCTTCTGATGGGCATAGTTCGAGTGAACAATTTATTTATTTTATGAGACAATTAGTCGAAACTAGAGGTATTGTTTTTTTACACATATTTGGAATTAAAATCGAATAATGAATAGCCTCCTTCAATATGTCCTTCGTTTAACCAGCCATGGTGTTTAGATTTTGAGGTGTCATAATTCTATTTTATCTGTCTTGGTCATATTTTTTTACTGTAATAAATTGCACCGGCATTCTCAGGGTTAAAAAACTGAGAATGTTTATGCCTACGCTTGCCTAAGCTTCAACTCACTGAATGTGGGTCCCTGGTACATTATCTTTAACAATTCGTTTTACAGCACGCAAAAACAATCAGAACATCCCCTTAGCTTAGCGAACAAAATGCCAATACTTGTAATACAAACATATGTACAGTAGCTGGCCAAATTATTAGGGACAGTTCCTAGATTTCTGTATTATCAAGTTGGACTGTTTTTTTCAGGACAATTATTGCGTGTAGACCCAAGCGGTATTTTTTATATAAAAACATTGTTAATTAAGATAATAAAAACAATAAACATGATGGCAAAATTAAGACTGATAATTTATAAAAAAAAATATCGCATTAATAAGTTGTAGTGAATAATTTTGTGTAAATTTTAATATTTTGTGATGCCTTTTTTTCCTGTCATATCAGGTCTTATGAGCCATGTTTTACGTTCTATACATTATATAACAGCTGTTGAAGGCTTGTGTTATGATTTCACTCATTTATAAGAGCTGCAACGAGCTGGTGTTTGGTGGCAATGCAATGCTTAGCGATAGCCCTCTTGGTGAGTTCCTGCATGTTCTCTCAGTAGAGTTCGTATCTGGTGGTTTATCGGGTCAGGGCAAAATATTTTTTTTTTAGCCAGGAATGCTGTATTACTATTGACCTTGAGACACGATGCAGAATCGGCCATCAAAATGTTCTCTTCGACTACTAGGGAACCATTTTTCGACTTACGGCAACAATTGAGTTTCCAGTGCTCGCTTGTACAGATCTTGCCTTATGGTCATGTCCACGATATATAGGCACCCCATGTTTTTGCAGAGATCACAAATCACACCGTAATACTACCTGGTTGTTTAATTTTCCCCAAAAGACAATCTGTACGGAGCTGTTCTCGGACAGCTCTAGGATTTGTGCGACTACAAATGTGCTAATGTGGGTCGACATTTGAAATAATTATTCGTCGGAGAAGCATACCACAAAATAATGGAATGAACACTGAATAGTGCTTTTCGTACGTATAGCAATATTAGCAGCAATATTATTAACCAACTGCAGTCTGCCACAATCATATTACGCCGATGCCTAGCCCACTGCAGTCGTTTCTACATCATGGTTCCGGTGTGGCGTGCTTATTTGATTGGTCGACGATTTATTCAATTCTCTTCGGTCAGCCACTTAATAATTACTTCCGTTTTCGAATACTTCTGTTTTCTCAACTAATCCCTCGTTTATAATCGTAGTCAGGCAGATGACACGCTTTTTACCATATTTCAGGCAGATATCCCCGATTTTATGGTCTTAACAAAAAGTGGTGATCCGTTTTCTGCCACATTTTTTCACAATGTCTGTTTCCAAAAGTTTGATCTGATCAGTTTTCAGTTTAATTCTGATTACTACAGACTTTAAGACACGTGTAATAGCTACTAAATCACTCTGGAAGTGTATAAAATGCAGTACTAACATTTGTATTTTTATGATTTTCGGTAGAGACGGGCCTAAAGCTTTGCCCTTCCAAAAAGTAAAATTTTCGTACATATCGCGACAAACTGTTACCAAAAAATAATAATTTTGTATTCAATGTAGAAAAAAAAATAACACCATCAGAAACATTACCTGCGGTTCAATTAGTTTAAATAGAAATATCTTGCAAAATTAAAACCAAATATCTTTTTTGCCATCAATTTAACAAATGTAATTTTAAACAGAATTTTTCAAAATTGCTATAAATTATAAGCTGTACCATTTTTTTCGAAAATGGCTGGATCTCATGGTGCTCTCACATGTCAAAATTAATAATAATGATACCAGGAGTAATACCAAACCATAAAAACCTATATGAAATAATGAATATTCTTGATAAAGGTGTTTGAACAAAAAAAAATTGCTCTATAAATACTGTCCCTAATAATTTGGCCACCGATGGTAAGTATATTCTTCGTAAGCCACCCTCAAAATAAACTTCAAATATCTGAACAGCAAAACAAACATTTGGTAACAAAGTAAGAGAGGCATATTATACGAACAATTTAGGCCTAGTTTCCAGATTGCCGTGACGAATTATTTATCGTGTCGTTTAAATCATCTCTTAAATAGATGAAATATTTTTGGCGACAACTTTTTTCGTAATGGCGTCAGATTTTTAGGCAGTCAGCCGCAAAACGATAAAATAACGTTACGACTTATCGTACGACAAATTGTGTAGTATTTGACGGTGTGACGTCCACTGTCACTGGGGTAAGTGTTAGGGTGGTTTTAATTGAAACAACACTCAGTAATTTAGTGGTCGTGATCGCACGTCCGCACGGCACGGCTGACAGCTAGCAAGTGCCATCCCCACCCCGTGCGTCCGGCGTTCACGACTATATCTTTATTTATCTAATACGTCACACCTTTCCCTTTTTTTCAAATCACAATTCTTTATAATTAAGCATAAATCTATGATTTCAAACAAAATTATAATCAACACCAAACTATGGCATAATAATCATTATATAGGTATTATACCTACTACTTAGTAGTTGCAGTAATCAGACTTCCTTTAACAACATGATACCTAATTAATTAGAATAGCAAAATCAAAATGATTATTCAGACACAATTTATAAAGAGAACGAGACGGTATATCATATCCAGTTTGGTACTTGATTTATGTATAACGCCTCTTGTAAATAATTATGTCACTATTAATTTAATTACATCGTATTAGTTATTTTAAATTCAGTCGATATCCCCGCTCTGATCACTAATAACTAAATTGGTTCTATTTTCTGAACATACTTTCCACTGGCCTTCTACTCTTTTAAGACGGATAATGTTTCTTTTTAACTCCTACCCAGTATTATCATTTCTTATGTTATATTCTGGCCCCTTGCTATTTATGCCAGTATGAGGCGTTGGGTCAAAGTTTGTTACAAGTTTGTTTTCCTTGGTCATATTTTTTATGTTCACCTTTTCACCAATACCTATATCCATATCCTCTGCTTTCCTTTTCCTATCCTCATATCCCTTCCCCTTTTCTTTCATAATTTTGTCTTTATCCTTTACCTCTGATGTAAAAGGATTTTCTATATTTATAAGAGATGCTATTTTGTCCCTAAACTGTCTAACGAAAAATAGGTTTGCCACAGTTTTGCCTGTGGTCGAGTGAGGGGTACTATTGTACCATCGACCCAATGGAATCATGACCCACCATAAGCTTATTATCCTACAGACATTTAAATACAATTATGTCGACAATAAATTAGGTCGACAATAGCGTAAACATGTATTAAAAATGTCACACGTCTAGTCTTATTATTTTGACAGCTTCAAACGATTTGTCGTCGAAATGGGTCATGATTCAATTTTGTCGATAGTACATGGATAAATACAACAATAAGTCTTCTTGCCAATTTGACTTTGGCTTGTGCGAAGACGTTTTAGAATGTCCCTGTTCTGCCGCTTAACTTCTCCGTTTTGTTGAGGGGCGTATGGAATTGTAAAATGTATTTTTATACCAAGTTCGGGACAAAATGACCTAAAATCTGCGCTGACAAATTGTTTCCCGTTGTCAGCGGTTATACTAGATGGTGTTCCTAATCAAGAAAAACTCTTTTAATATTTTCATAGTTTCAGCAGATGTTATTGTTTTCATAACCTTAATCTCTTTGTATCTACTGAAGTAATCAACTATTACAAATAAATAATGCCCACTCGGTAGCGGACCTCGAAAATCAATTGCACCGTCAATCCAGGCACAAGGAATTCAAATTTCAACATGTATGTTGTACCATGTAGTTGTGGTAAAGGCCTTTAAGCAACTGATAATCAAGGCTACTAAAGATCTATGGGGCATGTCTACTAATGTGTGTAAATCGGTTATTGAGAAAAAAGCCCCATGCTTAGCTTATTTTTTCATTTGTGTATAAATCAAGGAGTTTTCCCGGATCAAATGAAGCACATCAAAGTAATCCCACTTTTTAAATCCGGAGGTAGCAAAGACGCTAATAATTATAGGCTCGTGTCTGTTTTGCCGGTTTTCGGTAAAGTATTTGAAAAAAATCATGTTTAACCAGATGCTTAGTAATTTTAACTGCAATCATATCTTATATGATGAACAGTATGGTTTCACCAGAGGACGTTGTACTACTGACACTGGTGTCACTTTAATTAAACACATTTTTACAGCATGGGAAGAGTCGCAAGACGGCATTTTCTGCGACCTCTCTAAGGCTTTCGATTTCGTGAGTCATGAAACACTTCTTTTAAAACTTGAGCATTACGGGCTCAGGAAATAAGCGCTTAGTTCAGTAAAATCCTATCTGAATGATCGACTGTAGCAGTTTCAAATTAATGGTGTAAATTCACTGGGCTTAAACTTAAAAATGGGAGCACCGCAAGGATCAATATTGGGTCCTTTCCTTTTTTTTTTCAATCTATATAATGATTTACCAAGTTTGCTGAAAAACCAACCTCAAATGGTGTTATTTGCTGATGACACTTCACTGATTTTTAAAGTGAATAGATGTGCACAACACCACGATGACGTAAATAACGCTATGCTTAACAGTAAGCATAACTGGTTTACTGTAAATAATTTAGTATGAAATGAAAAAATGAAATGCATAAGATTTACTTTACGGAATGTTAGAAGTACTGAACGTAATGTTGTATTGAATAAGGATGTACTAGAATTCGTTGAATAAACGGTTTTCTTGGGGATAACGCTCGACTCAAAGCTGCAGTAAGGCCCTCACATAACATCTCTTACAGTGCGGTTAAGTTCAGCTGCTTTCGCTGTCAGAAAAATCCAGCAATTAACCGACGTAGATACCGCGGTCAAGTCTCTTTTAGCCATTTTCATAGCGTGATGTCTTGCGTTTATTATTATTATTATTATTTTATAGGTAATTCAAGTTCACCCATTTATTTTTATTTTCAGTACCAAACTTTGGTTTGTGTAATTTTAGAAGCAAATTTGAATACGATGCAGTTGGTTATTACGATAGTTTACTGCATACACAAATAGACATGGACACATGGTGGTTAGGAGCATTGTCATGCTCGCTCAAGAAGTCTCGCTGATGGTGGCGAGTGCGTTGGATCAATCGGTTCCCTTCAAAATGGTTGAGCTAAATGGTGCTGATGCCAGGCATCATGCGCGTGAACGGGCGCTGTCAGTTGAGATCGGTCATCTCTTAACTGCCATGACTTTTTTTTTTTTGTTTATTTTGTTACATACATTGTTTTCACATGTAAAAGCAACAAAAAATAATGTAACCAAGATTCTGTGAAACTTTTTTTTTTTTTTTTTTTTTATGTCCGTGGACTTTCTTGCCTGTCCTTCTCCATAGAGATCTACGTTTTGATACAGGCATTAGCGTCACTTTTCTTTTCTGACTAACCGACCGACGCTTTGACAATTCATAAGTGCCTGTAAATGGTCTAAGTGAAATAAATGCTTTGAATTTTTAATATTGAATTTTGTTTGGATGTTAGTTTGTGTTTGGAATTGGGGGTTTTCTCTTGCTTGCCCATGTTTTACATTTATTCCTGAAATGCCCGACAAACCTGCACTTCAAACATTGTTTGACTTTAGCTGGGCAAACATTACTCTACTCAGAATGTTGTGTGCTACCACATAATGAACATACTGTATTCTCTAAGGCCTTGGTTTTTGCTCGATTCTACTAATAGTGGCATTTTGGATTCTTGATTATAGTTAGTAAGTTTGCGGTCCACTGCCTCTATAGCACTAGCTACCACTAGCTTATATAGCAATACTTAATATTGTCAAGAGTCAGATCGTCACCTAAGTGAAGTAAGGTAGCCTTTTTCTTTTCAGAATCGGTTGTATCTGACGCAAACAGGAAAATGTCTAGCTCTTGCTTCCACTTTTCCCAGCGCAAAACCACAGAAACAGGGTCGCCTTTGCATTCGAAGGTCTCGAGAGGTGGTATCTGGGACTTTTTGGGGCGACCTGCGACAGAGGTTTATCGTTAGTACCACTGACATCATCAGTTACTACTAGTTTTAAAATGGTCTTTAGTACCACTGACATCATCAGTTACTACTAGTTTTAAAATTGTCTTTAGTACCACTGACATCATCAGTTACTACTAGTTTTAAAATGGTCTTTAGTACCACTGACATCATCAGTTACTACTAGTTTTAAAATTGTCTTTAGTACCACTGACATCATCAGTTAATACTAGTTTTAAAATTGTCTTTAGTACCACTGATATCATCAGTTACTACTAGTTTCAAAATTGTCTTTAGTACCACTGACATCGTCAGTTACTACTAGTTTCAAAATTGTCTTTAGTACCACTGACATCGTCAGTTACTACTAGTTTCAAAATTGTCTTTAGTACCACTGCATCATCAGTTACTACTAGTTTCAAAATTGTCTTTAGCACCACTGCATCATCAGTCACTAGTGTCTAATCATTTCTTTGTTAACACCAACTGACCCAGTCAGTTTACTGTTGAGTATGTAGATGCACCTACTCATCAGCGAATTGCAATAATTTTAATATTCTTGATATTTAATCTTTGCCTTAATTGTAATACGGCCATTAAAACAGACCGTGTTTTATTTTATTCTTTGTGACAACATACAGTTATAGTACATACTATACCTACATAGGTATTATTTATTGCACAAAGAGAATTTACAGTAATAAGTAATAAGTTACTGTGCCTTACAGTGCCATAAATGGAAAATAACACATAAAACAATAAACTCTAATTGTTATTATTATAATATTTTTTTTTAATAATAAATTCTTACATAAATGTCGCATTTCTCAAAATATACATAAAAGTAATTGTTTAGTTTTCTTGCAAAATGGGAACTATTCCTGGCATCAATCAGTTCACGGATAAGTCGATAACTTCAACTTTTATAATTGTTATGGCAATCCACCGAATTTTCGGTGATTTCTGCTAATGTCCAGTTTGAAAATAATATTTCAGTTTAAATGACAATTGTACGGTTATTAAATTATAGTATGGAGATCATACACGTGTTCTTATAACCAAGAACACGAGATGACTCCAAGTCGGTAACATCACAACCTCAATAATTCTCGTTAGTACCAATTGACATACATAATAGTAATAACTGTTATTATTATTTCACTTGTTTTGGCTCATCGAAAATCACGACTGTAAATATATTGTTTGTATTATTGTTTGCTTAGTACCAGTCTTTTAGACTTACTACTCGGCGAAGAGAGAACCCGCCCAGTGCAATAACTAGTATCAAAATATCACTAGATGAAGCATTCACGTGCCTACCGGTCTATCGCTGTGCATAGTATGTGCGTTGGTACCTACCCACACCGTGATATGTTATTGACGTGGGATAATAAGGTTATACAAAAAGTGTGAAACGAGTTCCAATTATAATATTAAGGGAAACATATTCCTTACAGTTTGTTTCTTAGTTATAATTTAGAATATCAGGTAGTGATCAATAAAATTTACCACTTACAAGTTTTGTAATGGAAGAAATCGATAGGCTACGTTTGAAAACATTAAGTTATGAACTTCAAACCTCAAATCTCTTTATTCATGTAAACCACTTTCAGGTACTTATGAATAGTCTCACTTTAGTTAGTTGCACATAAATTCTTTATATAGGAATAAAGTATTCACTTACTTTAAAACATACCTACATAAGATAATTATTTAGTATCGGTTTAATGCACGCATGTAGACCCGAAAATTGATGTAGGTAATAACGTGTATAACGTGACCGATTTTAACATGTAATTACTTCAACGGATTATTAGATATAGGTTATTTGTAGCTTGCACACATTGTTTCTATCACAACAAACCGGTACCACGAAACACCACACACAGCGAAGCAACCATAGGCACTTATCAATTATTATTTGCAATATCTAGGTACACAGACTGCACTGAACTGTTCCGTCTCTCTTTTCCCTTTTTGTAAAAAAAACACTCACCCAAAGACTCGTCGCCACGTGTGACGTCCACTGTCACTGGGGTAAGTGTTAGGGTGGTTTTAATTGAAACAACACTCAGTAATTTAGTGGTCGTGATCGCACGTCCGCACGGCACGGCTGACAGCTAGCAAGTGCCATCCCCACCCCGTGCGTCCGGCGTTCACGACTATATCTTTATTTATCTAATACGTCACAGACGGTAAACCACCGATTAATTTATCGTCACGACCTACTGGAAACGTACCATACACACCACACACCACATCTGTAAGGACAGGAACTTCTACTACTTCTGCGGAGGTAAAAACATAACAGTGGCCCAAACAAGCGATAAATTAAAATAGTTAGGGGTCGTCTGTTCCCATCAGATTGAAGCTACATTTTTACAGTTAACATACCGATAAATTAACCGTCACGACTTACTGGAAACGCGCCCTTAAGTTACCATAAACAAATATGCCCACATCTGTAAGGCCAGAAAATTTAGTAATTTTACCAAGGACCGACTTTGGTGAGATGAGTCCTCTTAATTATGAAAGACACGCCACGGTAACAATAAAAGCAGTCTGGCGTTTGTCACGGCTTATAGCCCGTACCGCTTATAATAAAATGGGGCTGATCTCGCAAGGTTCAGGCCAAATGTTAATTAGATTCTGTATTTTGAGGACCGAATCTGTACTTTGCTTTGTGTGGACTGCGGGATGAGGGCGAAGTCAACAGTTTTTACTAAAAATAAGTTTATGTATGTACCAACATCATATATTTATCACAAAATTCTCTTAAAATATGTGGAAAACGGAAATAACACTGACGTTTTTTGCTACACACGCAAAAGTACTTTTACTTATAAAAAATCTACTACCGAAAATGGAGAGCGGTAAACATAACGTTTGAATTCGAGCAAGTACTAATATAATTGTTTCAATCCATTACGTATTTTGTAAGTTTATCATCAGTCATCACTGATATGGATAAAGCAACGTCATAAAAAACCTGGACTACAATGCTCGTGCTTTATCTGAATGAGAAAAGGCTATCTTGGCTAATTCTGCCGTTAATTAGCAATAGAATAATTTATTTAATCGAAAAACGCCGTAATTTTTCATGTGACATCTGACAGATAAAGGTCATTGACTTTCCCATTCTTCGTGGAACCGCATTGTACTTCCCACCCCATAGTGTCGGTTGGATGTCATGACAAAGTGGGGGTGAAGTGGGTTCGATCGCATCCGACATCCGTGTCCCATTATAAAAAATAATAAGAGGATATTTATTTTATAAGTTGGTGTAAATTTGTGTGAAAAGGTATTTTGACAGCATGGTTATATGTTTGTGTAACCTTAAGGAAATCTTTCACAGGAGAAATTACAAAAATACCCCATACTAATTTGATTGTCCTTACTTTCATGCGAAAGTAACTCAGCCTGGCTGTAAGTTATTTATTCATTTAAACTTATTACACAAAGATATTTAACGCATTGTCCTAAATAATAAATAAATAACTATAAAAATCCTGGGACAACTCACACACGGTCATCTGATCCCAAACTAAGCAGAGCTTGTACTGGCCACCAGACAACTGATAAACAAATAAATAATTGTCTAAAAAGCAAATCTATAATTCAATTTTCACTCTAACAAAGTCTGAATTTATCTATGTGTATTTTTTTTTCCTAAACATTTCCGCCCCTCACCGTCTAGTGACTACGTCCAGGGGTCGTAGATCAAGAACCCTCGATATTACTTAATTCAAGCGCCCTGCATTCTTCTAGAGACTTCGATTAAGGGGCCCGGTAGGGGTCGCTAATCGAAAAATCGGGGCGACAGTTCACGCAACGCGATTGGTGTCAGAAGTTGTGATTTCAGTAAAGTTTTGCAGGTACAACATGAAAACTCGGAAGTTTTAATCGATAATGCGATACGAGTGTTTAAGGTGTTTCTCGCGGTTGTATATTTTGGTTTGGGTTTTGAGAATACTGTAGACGTAATGATATTTCAAGTTACAAAGCCGTTAGACGTTCCTTCCATCTTTTTGGAACTTTAAAAAGTACGCTAATATTGAATCTTATCTTATCTTTGTGTAGTGGAGCCAAGGTCATACATAAATCAAAAATAATAGAAAGCCTATTACTGTCTTACAGTAGAACAAAGGTATCTACTCATAAAGAAAAGGCACAGGCATTGACCACCACGCTTGCTCAAAACGGATTGGCGATTTCAGACTTATATTCACTTTAAGTCCAGGTTTACTCACGATGTTTCCTTCCCCGTCCTCTGTGATGTCCAAGCTTATTTTTTAGAAAGTACATCTTAATGTAATAATTTAAAAAGGTAGGTACTTGCCCCGGTTAAACTCACAACTTCTTACATGAGAGGCTACTTTACCAGTAGACCACGAGGACACTATCATTAGAAAACTAAGTTTATAAATAAAACTAATCGATGACCGCACCCAATAAATTTATTCTGCATTTTGCTGCGACTAAAGTGCCCCGGGGCTAAAACAACTAGGGGGTTATTGTAACTAAATTAACCATTTGGCGAGCAAGTGACTGACGGCTGTCGCGCTGCTATTGTCTTTCTATTGTGTCTCGAATCACGTGCGTTCGATGGTTTAAATAATTGGGATGTTGACTACATCAAAAGAATGACATTCTATTTAGTCCGTCTGTTAGACAGTCCAAAAAGACTGGACACATATTTTTTGCTTGATCAAATTAATAACAAAATACAAAGGTAAAGAGCATCAAAGTTCCGGAGAGGGGGCTTGTGACGTCACTCCTCAGTAAAAATTATACTAAGGTGTGACGTTTCACGAAACTTCAACGCACTGTATTGTCGTCATTTTCTGTTTACGAAAAAAAAGAAAAAACACGTGTCCCCAATTTTTTGATTATCTAACTAACGGACTAATTACTTTTTTTTTGTCATCTCGCCTATTTTGTTATTATTGGATTTTTACTATAATATTTAATTTAGTTACAATAACCCCGTAGCGTAGTTGCTTTAGCCCTGGGGCACATATCTAGGTACAAAAAACCTAAAGTCCGTTTCCTTACAGCCCACAACTGGCCACAAAACAAACTGCTTTACATTTTATTTAATCCTCAAGTAGCAAGTTTGGTCCGGCAGGTAACATTTAATTTTAGAGTGAATTCAACATAATCGGATCACGGAGTGTGGGAGGCAACTCAATAACAACTGTCAGGGTAAAGTTGTGAAGTTGTGCTGCGGATGTGGCCGATGTAATGGCGGCGCTGCCTTCCTGTTCATGTTATGTAAGCGAGTTGATCGTGCCGTTGTGGAGTTTTGGGCAGAAGGTTCACTGTTTTAGCAGTATATACAGGGTGTCCCACGGCTATGCCACATGGAGGGAAAGTACCTTAAATATTGTAGATAGAGCATTTTACTGAAAGAAGACATTATATGAATTTTGAAAACATTTTAAACTGCATTCATAGATTTTTAAATAATTAAATGGTTAGGCCGGGAATCGAACTTGTTCCACGAGAAAAAATTATCATCCTGTAGTTTTATCATACCGATCGAAAGGTTTCATCATAAGGATTATTTTTTGCTAAATAACATAGTGTCACAAATAAAAGGAAGACCGTGAATTTTAACATTTGATGTAAAATTTTGTTCTGAAAAGTTAAAAGCTTACGTTGCCGTAAGGACATACAATTGACAATAATAACTACTTATTAACTACTAATTAATCTACCCACTTGAGTTAAACGAATCATTTAAATAAATAAATATCCACCACAACAAGCCCAAAAAATCGTCAGGGAATGAAGTAATCAAAAGTTATCACTTTGTATTCAAGAATAAGGGACTCATTTTGAGCATTTGAAAAATTGACTAATTTTATATTAAAAATGTTAAAATTCTTGGTCTTTCTTTTATTTTTGACACTATGTTATTTAGCAAAAAATAATCCTTGCGATGAAGCCTTTCGATCGGTATGATAAAACTACAGGCTGATTAATTTTCTCGAGTAACAGGTTCGATTCCCGTTTCAACTATGTAATTATTTAAATATCTATGAATGCAGTTTAAAATATTTCAAAATTCATATAATGTTTCCTTTCAGTAAAATGTTCTATCTACAATATTTAAGGTACTTTCCCTCCATGTGGCATAGCCGTGGGACACCCTGTATATATACTGCTGTATGATGTATGCTGTATGATGTATGTTTGCTGTATGCTGCTGTGTGAGTATATATATATATAAGGGTGTTATTTATGAAGAAGGACCACTGTTTTAGCAGTATATACAATGTGTAACTGAATTAATGCACTTTGAGAAAATAGTTTGTTCAGAATCGTTTACTGAATCGATTTTTGTAATTTTTAATATAGGTAATATTTTATCCTAAAAATAATTAAAACTACAAAAACTGCTGTCACACTTCCGCTGTACAGTCAAAACAAACTAAAATGAATAAAATACCTACTACGCTAGACCCTTATGCAAGTGCGACTGTGTGCATGCGTAGATTTGTAATGTGACTATAATTTTCTCCCACAATCTGTACAACTAATTTATAAAAAAACAGTGTTTTAAACAGAATAATAAAAATTCAGTGTATGTATTATGATTAAATAACATAATATTCTAATGGGGTGTCTGGTGGTGTGCGTTTATTCCGGGACATATGTTGTTTATGTGTGTTATTTATCTATAGTATGTAGGTATGTATTTAAAAATTATATAAGTATGTATATCAGTTGTCTGATTACCATAACACAAGCTCAGCTTAGCTTGGGATCAGAATCTGATCCCAAGCTAAATAAATAATATCCTGAAATTAATATCCTGGGACATCTTACACACGGCCATCAGATGGCCGTGTGTAAGATGTCCCAGGATATTAATTTATTTTATTACTAGCTTTTGCCCGCGGCTTCGCTCGCGTTAAAAAAAGACAAAAAGTAGCCTATGTTACTCTCCATCCCTTCAACTATCTCCACTTAAAAAATCACGTCAATTCGTCGCTCCGTTTTGCCGTGAAAGAAAGACAAACAGACAGATAGACAGACACACTTTCTCATTTATAATATTAGTATGGATGGATATTATATAAGTTCATAAACATACATTTTCTTAAAATTGCGCTCACATTTTCTATTAACCACTTCACACAACTGCGCGCCTAGTACTTTTGATTGATATAAGTACTAAGTATCTCAGTATTTTAAATTTTCTCACATTATCACTTTATATTTTCTTAAAATTGCGCTCACATTTTCTATTAACCACTTCACACAACTGCGCGCCTAGTACTTTTGATTGATTTAAGTACTAAGTATCTCAGTATTTTAAATTTTCTCACATTATCACTTCACATTACTGCGCTCCTAGTACTATTGTTATCTTAAGTTTTCAATCTTTAATTGAATTTGGAATTAACTATAGGGGAAAATGATTCATCTTTTATAATTAAGTTCTCGTCGATTTTTCATTATTTTTAAGATGTATTCTGCTATTCGGAGCGGGGACAAATCCAACGAACCAAAAACCATGAAATTTGGTCTAGCCGATCTCGAGTTATAAGTGTTGTAACAAACCCGACTTTGTTTTATATATATAGATAGAAGATAGATAGATATTATGATTCAGGTTTTCGGTTACTGTTCAGATCCCCTGAGGTCTTCCCCCGAATACTCAACTTCACTTAATTTTAGAACAAATGTGTTGCTGTCTTTGTCACTCTAATGGGATAAAATAAGGACAGCAACAGGTTTGGGAGGGTCTTAAAATTAAGTGACGTTTGAGTATTAGGGGGTTAATTTGATGTTATGTAGACTATTCCTTATTTTGCTTTATCATTACATAGTATAAAACAAATTCGCTTTCCTCTGTACCTGTATATGCTTAGATCTTTGAAATTACGCAACGGATTTTGGTGCGGTTTTTTTAAACAGATACAGTGATAGTGAAAGGTTTATATATTTTTTTATCCTTGCTAGTATACTATAAAGGTTTAAGTTAGTCCATCACTTTTTACGCGAAAGAGTAACTACCCATCATTTCTCTATTTCCACAAACTTTCATATTTACAATTTTAGTAGGATCACATTTATACGTTAGTTTCGTTAAAAGAAAAAAAACGAAAATTAGCTTTTTACTGATAAGTACATAAAGTTCTGGCTTTTTTCAATTCATATGTACTTTCTAAAATGTATCTTGGACATCGGTGAAGGAAAACAATGTGAGGAAACCTGGACTTGTAGTCAATATGAGTCCCAAATCGCCAATCCGCCTTGAGCAAACGTGGTGATTTATGTTTGTGCCTTCTCTGTATGAGAAGAGGCCTTTGCTCTGCAGTGGGACAGTAATAGGCTAGAATAGGTATGACGACAACATAAAAAAATGGCATTCTGTTTAGTCCGTCTTGTAGATCGGCCAAAAATACGGGACACGTATTTTTTGCTTCATCAAAATAATAAAAATATACAAAGATAAAGAGCAACAAAGTTCTGGAGTGGGGGCATAGCGGGGCTTTTGACGCCACCGTAATGCAAAAATTGTATCTGATCGTGACGTCACGCACAACTTCAACGCACTGTATCGTCGTCATTTTTCGTTTACGAGAAAAAAGAAAAAATACGTGTCCAAAATTTTTTAATAATCTCAATGACGGACTAATTACTTTTTTTTCGTCGTCTCGCCTATTAATAGGTCAAGGCATCTGACGTCTCACGACTCAGTACCCGTTTTTCTTCAGGTCACTTCACGTAACATCAATGCCATGTCTGTTTATTTATTTATCTGCTGCCTTCTAGAGTTAGCCTTCTACACTCTTCCTACATGGTAAATCGTTCGACTGCTAAATCAATTTCTCTTTGCCTTGTAATTGACAGTAACCAGACCTCGGAATCCTTATTCCAACTTGTTACCTCAAATCTTTGCGAGAAATATTTTTGGGATTTTTGCTCCATCCATTAGAGCCAAATGACGTGTGTGAAAGGTGGGTCAATATTTTCAGGTGAAATGTGTTCTCTTAATTTTTTTCTCTGTTTTTATTTGCGAACGCGAATGTGTTTTAAAATGGATTGATGTAAGTTTTGGTTTCATACTGTAATAGTACAGTATAAAAACAAAACTAACATCAATCCATA
Organism: Athetis lepigone; assembly: GCA_033675125.1. NCBI lineage: Eukaryota > Metazoa > Arthropoda > Insecta > Lepidoptera > Noctuidae > Athetis > Athetis lepigone. The sequence goes on along the minus strand of CM066222.1, from coordinate 2,567,311 downwards.
GTGAGTGTGAAGTTTTTGTGATAACTATGATTGTCAATAAAGTATTCCTTCCCTCTAATCTAATGCCCTTACTAATAATCACTGTGTAAAGTTATGTCATGAATAAAGCCTGTATAACCATACATTTTTTGACGTATAAACCTGTCATAACTTTATGCAGCGATTATTAGTAAGACGCTATATGATTATATTAAAATGAATTGCTGTTCCTTAGTTTCGCTAAAAGTCGAGAACGGCTGAACGGATTTATCTTATCTTGGTCTTGAAGGTTAGTGGGAAGTCTAGGGAAGTTTCAAAAGGTGAGAAAAAATCTAATAATTGCCGGGAAAACCCTCAAAACAGCCCTTTTCTATTTCTCATACAAAGTTTTCTAAATAAAATGGAGAGTCAATTTGTAATTTATTACCGCTGCATAAAGTTTAAATTTGCGTGCGAGTAGGGTAGAGTAGAGTAAAGTAGGGTAGGGTAGAGTAGAGTAGAGTAGAGTAGGGTAGGCTAGAGTAGGGTAGAGTAAGTAGGATATAGTGGAGTAGGGAAGACCGGGAGTGACGCCGCGGGCAAAAGCTAGTCTAGAATAAAACCTGTGTCATCTGGGGTTGCGGAATGTTTATAATAGTTACCGTGACCCTGGAACATAAAGAGCAATCGAAGGAACATGAGTGGGTTTTAGTCAGTAAGAGTCTGACACGCCCTCCCGCCGCACCCACGACGGGAGCAGTCATTGGATGATTTCCAACTCACCAAAAAAAAAAAAACCTGTGTCATCTCCCTAACCTTTGCTTACCGATGTTAGGGTCAGTTTGTCATGTCATTGGTTTCAACTGAATAACAATTTCTTACGTAGAGCAGACATCAGGTAGCCTATCAGACCTCCACAACCTAGTTACAGGAAAACAATTGGTTTGTGAAGTGACCGACTATCAGTTCTACGAATTACAATATGGACTCAACAGCTTCACGGAGTGTCAACGATGGATTTATGAAATACATAAGAATTGAAAAACTCAAACTAGTTTTTTGCTTATTCGTCCTGTCGTAACAGTAATCTATATAAATAAAAATGAATTGATGTTCGTTAGTCTGATTAAAACTCGAGAACGGCTGGGCCGATTGAGCTGATTTTGGGTTTAAAATGTTTGTCGTAGTCCAGGGTAGGTCTAAACGGTGAGAAAATAAGGAAAAATTGCGAGAAAGATAGAGTAAAACAACAATTTCATTTTCCAATATAAAAGTTGTCCATGTTCTATTGGATGTCGTTGTCATAGTAACCGGCAAATCAAGTGTCAAATTCAAGTGTTACAATTACAACCATAGAGGTTACAACCCCTCAACCTGACACAAGTAATGTTTAATTGTTTTCAAAAGACACCAAGGAATCATTTTCATAAAATTAAATCCAAATCATGCAGATAATTATAGAGGTACCAGAAACTCATGAAAAAAAAAAGGAAAACAAATAATGTTTTTTATATGGTATTGTTGTCATGTCATCTGTCAAGTGACATTACGTTTGTTTGTTTACATATTTTGTTATTTTCAAGAATTTTTAAGTAAAATGTGAAAGAATGACTACGAAATCACCGCGGTCACAATCCAGAAGCACTGTTCATAACGTCTACCGATAAATCTGTAAAGAAGAAGGTGTAGCTTACACGCAATTTCGATTTTAGACCGTGTGCCTCGCCAAGGTTGATACTTTGTGTCATATCCATATGAGTTTTACATTTGTATATATAATAGGTACGTAACATACAACTTTGGCTTATTATTACAGGGGTGTGTAATAGTGCTACACGACGAATTATTGCAGAAGGCAGATGAAGAAGGTAGTAGCCTTGGTGTCAGATTCGCATGAGCCGCCTAAAGACGTTTAACTTGCCTTATGTGCCTTTCATATTTGTTGTGTAAATAAAGTACTTATATTATAATAATTGGGTTTATCTTAATTTATTTTATACAAGCTTTTGCCCGCGACTTTGTTCCCATTCCTGGGGGATTTCCGGGATGAACACTACCGTATGTTCTTTCTCGGGTCCCAGACTATATTTGTACCAAATTTTATTCAAATCGGTTCAGTGGCTTAGGCATGAAAAAGAGACAGACAGACAGAGTTATTATCGCATTTATAATTTTAGAATGGATTAACCAAATAGGTATATATCTCAATATATCTCACTTTCTTTTAAAAAATATCTTTATTTGGTCACTCATGGTTAGGGGCTAAAATTAGTGCCTTAAGCCTTTTTAGCTTTACCTAGAGTAGGCCGCAAGTAGGTCCCAATCGTCTCATCAGCTAATAGAAAAATACAACTAATCAAACATCACTGTTAAATAAACTGCACAAATTATCGCCTATGTCTTATTCTGATATATTTTATAACCTATATTTCTGTAAAGTTTTATCAAAATCTGTTCAGTCGTTTTTGCGTGAAAGAGTAACAAACAAAAATACAAAAAAAATCCTCTTTATAATATTAGTATTGCTATAAAGCAAAAAGTGTAATATTTTTTAAGGCGAAAATACAAGTATCAAAACATTAATCCTTTTTCCCCAGTGTTGCTGTCATCATATTTTATTTACCATTTTTGTCATCAGTTACTGGTACACCTATTATAGTTGGTTTTATTGGTAAAAAAATATCTAGATTTAAAATATTTATTTATTAAATAATGGTGCTTTTAATATTTTTTTTGTTTCTGTATGGCCATCCTGGACAATTTTCCCTACTAGAAAAACCGCACATGATAGTTGTTCAAAAACAAAATTATTATGAGCCCATTTCATAACATGTCCTTTCAACAATTTTTTCGTCAAAAGTTAACTATTAGGCCGCCCCTAAAAACGTCAATCCAGATTGTGATAATGTGGCGAAATCGATACAAATCTTTTATGAATAAAGGTGATATAGTTTAAATAAAGTTTACATTGATAGGTAAGTGATACGAAGTTCACCGGGTCATCTAGTCTATATATATAAAAATGAATTGATGTTCGTTAGTCTGATTAAAACTCGAGAACGGCTGGGCCGATTGAGCTGATTTTGGGTTTAAAATGTTTGTCGTAGTCCAGGGTAGGTCTAAACGGTGAGAAAATAAGAAAAAATTGCGAGAAAGATAGAGTAAAACAACAATTCCATTTTCCCATATAAAAGTTGTCCATGTTCTGTTGGATGTTGTTGTTCATCAATCAAGTGTCAAATTCAAGTGTTACAGTTACAAGCATAGAGGTTACAACCCGTCAACCTGACACAAATAAGTAATGTTTAATTGTTTTCAAAATACGATTAGAATTATTTTCATAAATCTAAATCATTCAAATAATTAGTTGGTTTTATTTTAAAGCCATTTAATACGGTTTGAAATAACAGAAAGGCGTGTAATATGCTATAAAAAATAATACTGTAACAGCTTTTCTTATTTCCAACGTACAAAAATAATATTACGATAAAAAAAAATATCTAGATTTAAAATAATTACTAGCCCCTTCGCCCGCGGCTTCGCCCGCGTGGATGTCGAACTTCTACCTACTATTTTAACCCTTTAGGGCTATTTTTTATATTCTTCACAAAGAATAAACCCTCCAAGTTTAATGTATTTAGTTAGTTATTGTTATATATTAACAAACACGTTGATATCAGTCAGTGAGTTTACTATTATATACATATATCAAATGACTTCTCTCGGCCTCAGTGTCAGACTTTTACTGACTTTTATGATCCGCAACTCAGGCAGGCCCTAGAGGGCTCCGTCACGTGCCGACTGCTCTGTGAGGCGCGACTGGAACAAACGCGCCGACAACACGGGCCTGCTCTTTATCCGCCGGTGAGCTACCTATCGCTCGCCGTCCGCAAGGACACGGCGGCGTCAGCCCGCCCAAGCACAACATAACTTCACCGTATGCTCCACCGAGTCCTCCAGGCGACCGTTGTCGCAGTGGTGATACCTAGGCAGCGCTTCTGCCCGAAATCTGACACAGGAACCTCCTGAAATCCCCGTGTCCGGTGAGGACCTAGGCTGTGTCCAGCGATACGTGAGAGCGCCGTGGCGCCTCTCCAGCCACTCCTCAAACAATGATGAATGTATCTCTCCAATGTCTCCACCCACATACAATAGAAGACTGAGACTGGGTATTTAATTTTGCTTCACGACGCACTCTCATAAGCATACGAAACGACACCCCATATACAAATCGAATCAGGCATAGAACCAAACAATTGTTAAATTTACTGAATTAATTGATTACTTTTTGTTTTTGACCAAACGACCCAATATTTATCACGAACGCATCGACAACCAAACATATTTTACAACAGGGATAGAACCTGTACGAAGAAAAGCTGCCTGGGATGATCATTATTTTCATTTTGAAACAAAACAAAGACCCCAGCAAACCGCAACGCATTAGTGAAACCGCATTCAATTAGGTTAAGCCGTTTTTGAGATTAGCCCGAACAAACGTATAGACAAACAGACAAAAATTCTAAAAATCATTGTTTTGGGTTCTATTGCGTATATAAAGTTAATTAAGTTTTTCTTATTTATCTTCCATGTACAGACACCGACCTTTTACAATTTTATTATATATATATTGATTTTATTATATGTATCGATGTATTGATTCAATAATGGTGCTTTTAATGTTTTTTTTTGTTTTTGTATGGCCATTCTGGACTTTTTTTTTTAAACTAAAAGTCCATTTCATAACATGTCCTTTCAACATTTTTTTCTTCAAAAGTTAGGTGACAGTGACAATGACAGTATTGCCAGATTGCTAAACAACTATTAGGCCACTCCTACACACGTGAATCTAGATTGTGATAATGTGGGGAAATCGATACAAATCTTTTATGAATAAAGGTGATATGGTTTAAATAAATTTTGTTTACATTAATGGGTTAGGTAAGTGATACGAAGTTCACCGGGTCATCTAGTATAATATCTAATCCAATAATTATTTTCCGATAGACTCTTACGACCTTGTTAGTTCAAGTCGACTTTAGAATAGTCTGAAGGCCAAGCCATTGGAAATAACTTAATCCGGAGTCACTTTCCCAACTCTTGTTAACAATAGGTACTTCAGAATTGCTCACCATTGTAGGAATTCGAACAACAATTTAATACCAAAACAACCCGATTAAACTCAGCCATCTCATAAACAGTTTGTAAGTACTTCAAACGGCAATAATTCAAAATGGTGGCTATTGGCGTGCCGCTCATTGGCCGATATTCAAACTGCGAATATTATCTTTTGTGAGGCCGTTAATTGCTCCGATTGAGTTTTACTTTGAATTTAAAGAATGTTGGGAGGGTAAGACTTTGTTTAGTTAAGCAAATGATTTGTACAAGCTTTTAAAAAATGTAATTAAAGATTTCGCACCTCGAAACCTTTGGGAATATTTTTTGTCGATAATTTAGTTGGCGGTTTCTAACCTTTTTAACCTTGTCCTAAAACCGACCTTTGTGAAGGTACCCAGGATTTATTACCGTCAGCTGAAGGTGAAATCGATGCCTTTGACTTTGAATATCAACAACGAAATAAAGTAATGACATTATGAAATGGGTCTTCTGCTTTGGCTAAGCAGTAATTACTGTCAAACTACGATTCCAAGATAGAGAATTGCTAAGTCGTAAGGTACGTTCTTTATTTATTTAATAGGAAATCATCAAATGACTTCTTCTGCTCTGGGCGGAGCGGAGGGGAGCGTCAGAGTTTTACTTACCCATCCGTATTCCTTCTATTGCCCTTTGCGTTCCAGGGCCTTGGTATCTCTTTCGAACAAATTTTGCAATCCTGGCAGGCACTGGTTTTAGTGGTCTACGCCTAAGTATTGTTATTTTTTTCTTAGTCTTAGTTATTAACTACTTAATAATTAGTAACATTAAAAAGTTACAGATTGAACCATCTTTTGTTTCTAACTGTGCCTATGCAAATCGTAATAAGACTGAAAAAATACTTCAACGCGAGATACTCGAGTATTATTTAAATAGGGTGTAGCCCTGATCTGAAATTTCACGCCGTCACCCCTGTGATACTAAATCGATGCTTCCCCGCTAACCTATTTGACTTTGTCTTTCGCTAATATAATGTAGATTTTGAGGCGGGGTGACTTTATGAATGTTTTATTGGCAGTTTATTTTTTCTTTTTATTTTATTACTAGCAGTCCACTGCGGTTTCACCCGCATTTTTCGTTACTGCTCCGCTCCCGTGGGTCGTGTCGTGATGGTATATAGCCTATAGCATTTCTCGATAAATGGGCTATCTAACACCGAAAGAATTTTTCAAATCGGACCAGTAGTTCCAGAGATTACCCCCTACATACAAACTTACAAACCTACAAACTTACAAACTTACAAACTTACAAATTTTACCTCTTTATAATATTAGTATAGATTTAAAGACTAACTTTGTGTGGTGAGCGTGATTGTTTGTGTCTGGCTAACTCTTGGCATCTTTTTGTATATAACATCAATGTATCTCTAACTATGCTCTAACTATGTTCAACATCGTAATGTAATCTATCTACCTATGTTTTACAAAAAAATAATTTGAATCTTTGAATCCTTGTATGGATTACCAGGCGTCCGTCACTCGCTCAAGGCCACGCGTTTTATGCCTACTGTTTTGCGTACCGTCGACGGTACAACGAACACCGGGCTGTCGCGCGCCCACCTGAGTGCTCGCGCGTCACGGGTACAGCGCTGACTATCAAAATGCCGAAACCACGTAATTATTGCATGATTATTGTGCAATTCCCCTGTTTCCCAACTCTCCTGTTTCCCTTTTGATTAGGTATTTATTAAAATTATTCACGCGGTTTTGGATATTTTCGACACTAAAATATAATAATCGGGAATTCAAGGAACAAAAAATATGCATCAGTCATTTTATTAAACTAAAAAATATTTGATCAACAAATAAAAAAATTATTGTTTTTCTAAAACATTCGTTTTATTACCGGTTATCATCATACGTATAACCCTAGCACATTTATTGGACGACACGCACACACGTTCGTCGCGCGGCGGGCAAAAGAATGTCAACTCTCTTTGTGCGTACTTATGGTACATTTCTCCTCGCTGCAAACAGCTGGTATTATTATTATGATTTTGTAGGTTATTATAGCGTAGGTATTTTCGTTTTTGTATTGGAGTGAAGTATCTGTGACGTAGTAACTATTTAATTAATCTGTGGTATGACTATTCTACTCTTCAACAAAGAACTCATCTCATTTAGGAAAGGCACAAAATCTACACTTTGCGTCTGTTGCTTAGGCGGATTAGCAATTACAGACTTGCACATTAATATTGTAAGCCTGATTTCCTGATTTTACTTCACTGATGCCCAAGATATACATAGAAAGTACATTATCACACAGAAAGTTACATTGGTACAATAGGGTATTACACTGTATTTAAGAGAAAAAATCTAAAAATATATTATTGAGGTAGCTTATGCAAAAAGCAGCCGAACAGTGTTAGTTTTAGTTCATAAAACTAGAAAATATTTTTTTAAATTGAATTCAAAGTTTTCAGTTTTTTTTATCTGTTCTTGAACACACCGAAATACAGACCACAGACAGTGACAGCTGTCGACTGTCAACAGTGTCAACTAGACGGCCCTATTTGTTTTATTTATAACCTCCTAATACGATCTTTATTATAAAAATATACTTTTTCATGGAAGTTATTGTGAAAGATAATTTAGATGGCTAAGGCACATAGGTACTTACATCAAAGTGATATTTACTAAAGTACAAACGGGTTTTTATGGTGTAATAGTTGGAATACTCTTCCCACAACTTTTAACTAAGTTTTTCTTAAATTTGAATTAGTTAACACTAGGATTCACAATTATTCCGATGTTTTCACACTTGTGTTCTTGCATTCCGAAACGCACACCAACGGTAAGTCGAACAGTAACTAATTTTTGAGATAAAAACAATAATAATGATGTAAAGCGTCAGAGCATTTGTTTATTCACATGACGTGAGGGCGTCATAACGCCAGAGCAAATATGGCGCCCATGGCGTTTTCCGTTTTTGGAAATTTCCGCGCGAAATTAGAAAATACAATTTTTAAAAGCGTTTTTGGGTACTTAGCGTTTAAATAAAAATTTAGGATTTTTTAGTGGTTTCTTAGTACTGTAGGAGTTATTTGAAATACTTAAAAAAAAAGAGTGTAATACCCTATTTTTTGTTAATAGGGCAACATCAAATCACTTCTTCCGCCCTGGGTTGGGCAGGAGGGAGTGAAATTTACTGTCTAAAACTCATCCATGCTCATTCGGTTGCCCTTTATGTTCCAGGACCACGTTAACACTTTCGAACAATTTCGCAACCCCGGATCGGTACTTGCCCGATAACGAACCCGCGACCTCATGCACGAAAGACTGGCGTCTAACCACTTTTGGCACTTTTGACACTTTAGATTAGAAAATAACAATCTGGTATCATAGTTACCTGGTTTGCAAGTGTTGGGGTTACCGGCGCAGGGGCACCGCTCGTTGCTACAACTGTCGCAGTCACATGCTTCAACTGCTGCTGTCCATGGAGGCGATGACGTCGCTCCTGGCACCTGGTGGGAGAAAAAAGAATCTTGTTCACAAACTTAACTAAATAAATGTCCTGGGACATCTTACACACGGCCATCTGATTCCAAGCTAAGCAGAGCTTGTGTTATCAGACAACTGATATACTGATACTGACACAGAACCACCCAGACACAGAACAAACAAGTATCCTTATCACACAAAGTTTTACCCAGGGTGGGAATCGAACCCACGACCTCAGACTTAGCTGTCATGGTCACTGACCATTAGACCAACAGGCCCGTCTAAATTTAGGTTAAATGCATCTTTCTCTTTCCATTTCTTAAAGAAAAGGACGGAAGATACATTTTAGTTTAATCTTGTCTAATTAGACAGCGCCTGAAGAAAACTGGCGTATATTTATAGTCGCCAAGTTTTTAATCGCGCCTAAATTATCTATGCAGTGTCTAAATTTTACAGGACTTACCTAAATTTTATCTTCTGTCCTTTTCTTAATTAAATGGAAAAAGAAAGATGCACTTTACTTAAATTTAGGTTAGTTTGTGAATAAGTGAATTGGCACCATTAACGCTTTTTTTTTTTTTGGTGAGTGGGAAATCATCCAATGACTGCTCCCGTCCTGGGTGCGGCGGGAGGGCGTGTCAGACTCTTACTGACTAAAACCCACGCATGTTCCTTCGATTGCCCTTTATGTTCCAGGGTCACGGTAACTATTATAAACATTCCGCAACATTAACGCTTAGTCCTTAATCTGGCAGGTAAGTTTTGTCGACAGCAAGCCAGTTGAGCGAACCACATTCGTAGCATAGATTAAACAACAAAATGACAGTGATCAAAAGGGTCAATTTCACGTGGCAGTTATACGACACCTGATATTAATGACAGCTGTTACTGTGGCATTTGTTTAGAGCAAAGGTACGAACCTCTGCTCTCTCAACTATGTATCAGCACGTTGAGAGCACCGATTGATGGCAAGACTACAAAAGTTACGTGCCAAGAATTGACACGTCAAAATCGCCGTGTTGGAGGCGACAAATGTCACGTGTCAAATTTTTACCCCAAAGGAGCCGGACAAAGGCAAGACAACGTCGCAGTACATTACCCACACCAATGATGTTATAAGTAATAAAGTGTAGATGCAGTCAAAAAGTGGCACATTAAAAGTTTGCCAATTGGCAAACACGATACAGAGTATCGCGTTGACATTTGACGTTTATCTCTTTTTCACTCGCACTACTTCAATCATATCATCCTATTTTGACGTGTAATGTATGTGTGCGTTAGTGTGCCGTTTTTGAAGATAGAATTTCGTTTGGGTAACCTATCTACACCTTTATTTACTTATAATATCATTGACCCACACTGCTTTAGCAAGTACACAGTAGTTAAGCATAAATTAAACAAGCCCTTAGGGTCTTAAGATGTTGAAAATTAAAGATTGTTAAAATCAATTAAAAAAAATGCTATCAAAGAAATTAAAATCAAAGTGCCAGATTTAAATTCTAAAACTCTTTAGCCTGTAAACATAACTAAACTAGTGTAAAAAAAAAAGCTACGATTGAAAATATAAATAAAACATTAGCCTAACAAAAACACTGACATCAAGAACCAACAAGGTCGAGATTGCCTTGTTTAAAGACAGCGAATCGTCTGTAGCTAGTTCAAAATCAATAGTCTACGACATTTAGACTTGACCTCTATTAGTAATACTAGTTTCAAGGGCACTCACTTTCTGTTCTAAACTAGGTCCTTGCGTTGTCACCTTCTCATCGTTCGCCTCCAACAGATTCTCTTTAGTCTCATCAGCAATGATATTCAAATCAGTTTTACTAACCCCGTCTGCTATGAGACTCTTCAAGCCGTCCACTTGTTTAGATTGTTCTCCCGTATAAGTATAATTTGGTGTGCTTCTCGAGTTATATACTATTGGCAGTGTGGTTGTAAGTCTTTGTGTTCTGGCTTCGTCGATATGTTTTAAGCTTACAGTAGGTTTACTAATTCTATTGGACGGTGCTATTTCTAGTTCTGCTGAGAAGGACACGTCTTTTTGATATAGAACGTCTTCTTCTGCTTCGGAGATATCAGTCGCTCGCGTTGCGTTTAGCTCTGTTGACAAAGGGAAATGTTTGTTAGGAAGATTATTAATGACATTTTCAAGGACATGGAGAGGAGGAGATAATAATAATTTCAGATCTAGTTGAGATCCACAACGACTGCTTATCAGCTGCTATTGTTATAGATGGAACCAATACACGACGTATGTTATACTATAATGCTCTATGATGAAATGTAAGTAAAGTATATTATACGAAACCATAGTTATGAGATTTCGGTTACGAAAACATTGTGTTAACGCAAGGTAAGTGTTTATATGCAAAGTGCACAAAGCTATGTGTGTTCAACTGCCGTCAAAGAATACACACACATCACAAAATACTTTATTCACTTCACAGCACAACTCGGTGCTCAAAACGCAACAATTCTATCATTCGGTTCCAGACAATCGAGACGAGCGCGAGTGAAATCGATTTATGTTACAAATCGAGCTCTACGCTTTTATGATATCGCTGCGATCGACATTGTGTATCTCGAATTTATTTTATGTTATCTCACCGTTTGTTTGGCTCAGGTATACAATGTTCATTTGTTTTTTTCTGTTCGCTTTGTTTCAAACAAATGAGGACGGGATCGAGTGACGTTGCAATTAAGATTTTTTGAGTTGAATGAAATTTTTTTGAGAATATTGTGTTGCAGTTATTCGGTACATTATCCACAACCACGTCATGTGTTTGTGGGTATATGTCACCGTATTGTAAAAACCGTAAGTCTATAACCAGCTGTCCAGCTCGCGAGGTTTTTAACTGACGATAAATTATTAACTCTGCTTACAATATAAAGCATTTAATCTTCGATAGTTTACAATCTAGTCTAATTGTAAGCTGGCATCATACTTGCAACCTTTCTCTTACAAAGGAGACACGCATTGATCAAGTTTGCTCAAGGCGGATTGATTAAAGTTCAGCAACGTTATTTGCCTATCATACTACACGGCCTAAGCCGTGGGCAAAATCAACTATTCCCTATATTCCTACTATACAAATTAGAGGCTACTCTAGTCCCTTACCTAGGGAATGCTTATGTTGGTATTGACCGTATCTATAATGCAAGAACGGATATTTGCTCATCATAAATTCATCCCTCGCGTAAGTCTATCGATTGGACGGCTCTGTGGAGCTTTGTTACCATCATAGTTTGAACTTTTTCTAGCACTTAGCTAAGGCTTGTTAAAAGTATTCTATCCCATTTTGCCACTTTGTTTTTTTCGCGATTTGAGTACCAGGGTAAAAGAAACAACAAAGACTTGAATAGCTTAAAACTCGTTTACGGTTTTGTTTTTTTATTTGTTTTTGAAGTGAAAACTTCTTTAGCGGCGTTGAGCACTTTTTCTGTAATGGGTATAAAATCTTAAACTCGCGTCAGGACACGTGACCAGACAGCTGTCACCATCCATGGATGCGCGTGGCACGCTGTTAATAATCAAGTTTTCACTTCTGCCGGCACTCCCGGAGTGCAACCCGTCTTTTTTTTTTTAATTGTCTGTCTAGACATTTATCTCTAAACTTAATTATGACTCTACTTCATTCGTTACAAAGTTATAGGCAGAAACTAGTACATAATTTTTTTTTTTTGCTTCCTCGGAGAAGGTACCAGGCTATCAGGAAGTGTAAGAGATGATACTTGAACAACCATAACCGTTTACGTTCATCACCAATACTTATTAGTAAACGATTCGCCACTGCCAAGGTACCAGGGATTCAGAAAGTTGTAGGAGTTACCTGAGCAGCCGTATCCATCGACGTTCAGCGCGAAGCCGGGCCCGCAGCCGCACTCGTATGTGCCGTCGTGCAACTCTCGGCACAGCTGCTCGCAAGGACTGCCCTCGCCGCACCGCCCTGCAACCACGACTGCACTTGTAACTATTCTATCTTAATTGATAAACAAAACTTAGTAACAATTTTTTGGTATACCGCCGTTTACCCGAATTTTATTTGCCCTAATTTCATTTGCCATAATAGTCAACAGCCATAATATCATACGACATAATACTCATTTGCCCTACTCTCATTTGCCATATTAGTCACGTGCCAGAATCATTGTTTCCCATAAAGTCACTTACCATAACATCATTTGCCATAATCATTGTAAGCCATAATTATCACATGTCCTAATTATCACATGCCATAATTATGATATGCCATAACATAATTTGCCATCGACATCGGGTGTATAACGGTTGTTTATATCAAGAGAAATTGGATGCAATTGGGACTTTAGGGCACCCCGACTCGGACAGGTTAGGTTAGAAGGGGATGGCGGGGTCGTGTGAGCGAGCGAAGCGAGCGAATAGACCCCGCCATCCCCTTCGTTGTTATTTTTTTATAAACCACACAGAAGTAGGAGCCCCGCGAAGCGGGGCTCCGTCGACCTAGCCCACCATCAACCATGCACAGAAAAATAAACCATTACGGAGCTTAAATATTTGTCTAATACTTGTTATGCCATTTAAATATTATGCCATTTAAATATTATGTCTAATAATTATTATGGCACATAAAAATATGGGAAACAATACTTATGGCATTCGTATCTTATGGTATCTAAAATTCGGGCAATTAAAAGTATGTCATATGTCTTTTAGGGCAAATGAAACATTCGGGCAAATGAAATTCGGGTAAATGAAATTCGGGAAAATGATGATTATGGCATATAATCTTCGGGCAAACAATAGACAACCCAATTTTTTCCCTTCGTCTCTTTACTAGTGCACGCACTTTCGGTGTCATAAAAATACTATGTCATGAAGGAACCTAAGCAAGTATTTTTTTCTATCACATACCGTATTTTTATAGATTTAGGTAATTATTGACTTTCCTATTAGGTCGTTCTTGAGTTGCTGATGCAACGCAACGGTCAAAATAGTATTGAAATAGACAAAAACTAAGAACTATATTCCAAATAACTTATTCGGAATATAGCTCTTACTAATCTACTAATAGCAAGATTTGGCAATAACTTAGTAGATATATTATTCGGAATCGAATAAATCGAAATATATCGAATTTTACTCTACACATTATGTATGAAGCTTATATAACATATCATTTTTTCATAGAAATGGTCAAGAGTGTAAATGAAGATCGATTTACTCTGAACTACACCTGAAAATATCTACAGAACTCGAAAAGGAAATTTTACCTACATTCATTGGAATACCAAAGAATTAAAAAGTTAATTACAAATCTTATCACGTTCTTTGACATCAGATTAAAGCAAGATTACTCAAAGGGCGATCATTAACGCGAGGAAATATCTTCCATTTTAATAACATTGTCATTCTTTCTATCAAGTTCCGAGGTTTTCTTATATTCAACGACCGAGATTAGGTAAATACGGGGTAAGGTTTATCCAGAACAATTTAAATTAGAGAACTTTTGATCAAACAACTCAATTTAGATGGCACACCCAATCCTTTGTGGAAATTCTGAAGGAGAAACTGACTCTGTTGGAGAATATTTTAGTGAAATCTCTATTTTATCTTGGGTTGGGCTATCATGGCCTGGTGATTAAACCATCCGCTTCTCTTCTTTGTGGTGAAGGTTTCGAAACAGGGCAGGTATTAAATGACTTTTACATTTATCTTGAACTAGCGACCCGCCTCAGCTTCGCACGGGTGTTACAAATCTTTGAAAATCCCGGCTTTTCTCTACTATATTATGCATGTATAAACCTTCCTTAAGAATCACTCTATCTATTAAAAAAAACAACATCAAAATCCGTTGCGTATTTTTAAAGATCTAAGCATACATAGCGACAGACGGCAAATAGCGACTTTGTTTTATACTATGTAGGGATATCCCGTAACTAGGAAAGTACGTAAAACCGTTGGTATCGGTTGTCATGACATATCGTTTCTTAGTCAACATCAATTCATTTATTTTCATTTGACCTTCGAAAAGAGGAGCGTTGGAACGTAATTTACAAAACAAAAATGAATTCAGTTGTCCATTCCAAATGTTGTTTCGTTAGGAGAAGAATGGGAAAGCAACTTATACTTACTCTTTTAAAATAAAAGTCTTACAATAACTTTTTTATATAGTTAAATACGAATTAGAATGGATACAACCTAAAAACCAATTCCGTCAAAAAGTACTGTATATAGTATACGATGTGTTAAATGGTAATAGTTTGTTCTATTTTATGACTAAAACTATTAGAACATGTGGGGTCTAAACCCAAATCTAGGCTAGGGAGATGATTATTATACAATCTGGCTTTTGGAGCAGCTCTAGAATTAATTCACGAGTCATCAGTATTTTTTTTCCCATATGGACCTGCTCTTGGTCCCTGACAAAAACCAAAGTAACAAAAACCTTACCCGTCAAATTACTGATGAAAAGCTATTTATTTTTTCGATCTAGGATATACTTTAGTTCAGTAGTTTCAGTGATATACTTTATGGAATTTAACCCTTTTGCACTTTGATTTAGCTACCTCATTCTATTCGGACTATCAGTAATATACCTAAAGGTCGCTGTCGCTGCTATTGTATTTCCATTGTGCCTCGAATCACGTATGTTCGAACGTTTTAATTTTACTAAAATGTGAGGCTTCGCAATCGTGTTAGGTAAAGACATTTAAATAATAATAAATCTTTACCTAAATCTATATTGTATAAAAAGGCTCTACAGGTAAGCAAACGCTAACAAAAACGGAATGGAAGGCGCCCCAAATTGCTATAATAAATGATCCAGTGCCTGAGACAAAAATGAGTCGACCATTACAAAATAAATGTCAAATGTGCGGGATTATATCCCGGCCTCGTGCCTCTTATAGAAACGAAAAAATAAATAGCTTTTCATCAGTAATTTGACGGGTAAGGTTTTTGTTACTTTTTATTTATCGAACTAGCTTTTGCCCGCGGCTTCGCTCGCGTTAAAAAGAGACAAAAAGTAGCCTATGTTACTCTCCATCCCTTCAACTCTCCCACTTAAAAAATCACGTCAATTCGTCGCTCCGTTTTGCCGTGAAAGAAAGACAAACAGACAGACAGACAGACACACTTTCCCATTTATAATATTAGTATGGATGGATATTATTTAAGTTCATAAACATAATATTTTCTTAAAATTGCGCTCACATTTTCTATTAACCACTTCACACAACTGCGCGCCTAGTACTTTTGATTGATTTAAGTACTAAGTATCTCAGTAATTTAAATTTTCTCACATTATCACTTCACATTACTGCGCTCCTAGTACTATTGTTCTCTTAAGTTTTCAATCTTTAATTGAATTTAGAATTAACTATAGGGGAAAATGATTCATCTTTTATAATTATGTTCTCGTCGATTTTTCATTATTTTTGAGATGTATTCTGCTATTCGGGGCAGGGACAAATCCAACGAACCAAAAACCATGAAAATTGGTCTAGCCGATCTCGAGTTATAAGTGTTGTAACAAACCCGACTTTGTTTTATATATATAGATTAGGTTGGTTTAATAATATCAGCCTATTACTGTCCCAAAAGATTCGTCTCATTCAGAGAGGAAAATTGATCACAACGATTAGTCAATGCGGATTGGCGATTTTGGACTTATATTCATTAAAAGTCAAGGTTTCCTCACAATGTTATTCTTCGCCGATGACTGGAATTTCCAAGTCAAACTTTAGAAGGTAGGTATTTTACCCCATTGACCTCAGTTGCAAATTATATTTGTCTCTTTTTCACTTGCAATATTTGAATTATGCCATCCTACTTTGACGTCTAATAGTATGTGTGCGTTAGTGCCATTTTTGAAGACAGAATGTCATATAAGCATCCTACCTACACCATTTTCCTTATAATTAATTATCATTGAACCGTTGCCATTGAACATTCATCGCCACTTCACGGCGCACAAATCAGATGCTGTAACGACGGCGCTTCTTTGTCTGCGCTGTAATCGAGTAAAAAGGGTGCCGGAATGGTATGTAATTAGTTAACACTTACTCATTTCCCCCCTTATGCGAGAGAGGCGCGGCTGAAAGCTTTTGACACGCGCTCCTTTTTATTACATGTTTCTACACGCCATGGGGTTTTCAATCACGCTTGCCAGACTAAAAAAATGGTTAGTGACCCTGACTGCTAAGCCGGAGGTCGTGGGTTCGATTCCCACCCAGGACAAAATTGTTTATTCACATTCTCGTTTTCAAACCGTTTGTGAGAGGAATACTATTGTTTATACCTTAATAATAGAATAAAGACAATAGCAGCGTGACAGCCGGCTGTCGTCGCTTGGTCTTATTACACATACATACTCCTGCAAATCGCGCTAGGTAGGTATATACTTAATTATGACTTGCTGTAATAAATGAATGAATTTTTCAAACATTTAAATAAATTTTGCTTTTGTTTATCTGTAACTAGCTGACCCCGCGAACTTTGTTTTGCCCTATAGGCAACAAATGATCACATATTTTACTTTTTAAATTAGGATAATTTTAAAAAATAGACTAATAATTTAGTGATACTTTATTTGCAATTTTTTTTTTTTGCATGGATTGCACTTTTTTAGTATAGCACCCTTTTTTCATCAAATGACGTCTCCCGTCCTGGGTGCGGCGGGAGGACGTGTCAGACTTTTACTGACCAGAACCCACTCATTTTCCTTCGGTTGCCCTTTAAGGTCATAGCTCATTACAGTCACCCGGCAGTCACTCCGCACCGACTCGCCTCCTTTTGGTTGGTTTAAGTTTCGAAGCATGATAACTACGGAACCAATCTTTAGTCGTAAATTGTGCGGTGGTAAGCTAGGCACATCCAAGGAGTTTAAAAATTCAATTGGATAGTTGGTGGGAAAGAATGCATTTTGTCAACCATTAAGTATTTGACAGGATGGACAACAAATGTTTGACAGGTACGAAACAAAGTAACATTAACGGAAAATGATTCATGTTTTATAATTATGTTCTCGTCGAGTTTTCATTATTTTTAAGATGTATTCTGCTATTCGGGGCGGGGACAAATCCAACGAACCAAAAACCATGAAAATTGGTCTAGCCGATCTCGAGTTATAAGTGTTGTAACAAACCCGTCTTTGTTTTATATATATATAAGATTTTGCCCGCGTTATGTAAGATCTTTGGTTACTGCTCCGCTCCCGCGGGTCATACCGTTATGTTATGTAGTTTATATGTAAGAGAAGGAGTCAGCACAGGGCCAACGCCTGCCGGGGTTGCGGAATGTTTATAATAGTTACCGTGACCCTGGAACATAAAGGGCAATCGAAGGAACATGAGTTGGTTTTAGTCAGTAAGAGTCTGACACGCCCTCCCGCCGCACCTAGGACGGTAGCAGTCATTGTATGATTTCCCACTCACCAAAAAAAAATATATAGTCTATATGTTTTTCTGATGTATAAGTTACTACATTACTGTAAAGTTTAAACAAGATCTGTTCAGTACTTTTTGCATGATAGAATAACAAACATAATTCCTATCGATTGAAATCATAAAATTACAGGATGTTATTTTTTCCATTTAAAATACCCAGGAAAGAAAAGTCTGACGAGGGCGTGTCAGACTTTTCCTTCCTGGGTATGACACATTTTCTAATATCTTGGAATGTAGTTTAATTTATTATTAAAAATAAAAGAATTTTTATTTTAAGTAAAATTATTTATTAATTATTTAAAGTAAACGTCAATGCTATCCCTAAAACTCTCGACCGTCCTTTCAGATATATTATTTCGTTTGTTTAAGCCCCGTGTAAGGTGTGGACACATGAATTGCATGGTGATGATGTCTTGATTAGGGTAGCGGTCACCGGTTGACAGCAATCAACTTTGGACTTTGTTAACATCGTGTCAAGGGTAGGTATGACATTTTTTTAACACAGGTGTGTTAAAATTCGTAATCGTCGTTGGATTGTAATGAATTAATAAGCTGATTTAATGTAATTATAAGGGTTTTCAATTAGATTGAAGCAGTTACTTTTAACCACTCTAATGCTTTGCATTTATTGCGTACTAGCTGTTCCTCGCGGTTTCACCCGCATTACGTTAGGTTTTTGTTTACTGCTTCGCTCCCGTGGGACCTAGCGTGATATTATATAGCCTATGTTACTCGCTGACAATGTAGCTTTAGAATGGTGAAAGAATTTTTAAAATCGGTCTTGTAGTTTTTGAGCGTATTCTTTACAATCAAACAAACAAACATACAGTTTTCCTCTATATAATATTAGTGTAGATTACGAATGTTAAACAAACTGAGCTCCCATTGGAACTCTTGAATTTTGAATTTAATATTTGTTTTGTTTTATCCACGGTGTCAAAGAAAAACAACAACTCTTAACTCCCAGGTAAATGACAATGATCACGTACGCTACGTATGATTAATGGCGCTCAACGTTAGGCGCTAAACATAAAGCGCTGAACATAAAGCGCTCAACATAAAGGTGCTCAACATGGCCGGTGTTAATCGATTCATCGAACGCGTTGATTTCATTAGCGTATGTGTCACGGAGCTGCCCGTGTAGACAGGTATGTTCTCAATTGAATTGAATTTATATGGTAGTAAAGTTTTTCAATATGCGTGTCGGTTTTAAATTGAGAATGGAGCTCTGTATTGTTATTTTTAGTTGTTTTTTGTTACTAGTGATATTGTTTTATTGCTTATTTGACGAGCTTGTTGGCCTAGTGGTTAAGGACACTGACTGCTAAGCCGGAGGTCGTGGGTTTGATTCCCACCTAGGTCAAATTTGTATGATGAGATTTTTGATTGATGTTTATACATTTTTTGGTTCCCATAACACAAACTCTCCTTTAAACAAAACAAATTATATTTCATCCTTAACACATAACAGAATCACAAAACAAGACATGTTCTGTTCCTTAAGCAACAAGTGGGGAATTCCAGTCTCTATCTCCAAAGGACTAAATTGAATATTTACAATATTAACTATCTTTCCGCGTGATTTCAGCCATGTTTTAGTTAGTACTTCGCTCCTGTAGGGCGTAGCGTGATGTTCCATAGCCTTCCTCGAAAAATTGACTATCTGACACAAGATTTTTGTCAATTCGGATCAGTAGTACCGTTCAGCCAAATAAACTCTTCGCCTTTATAATATTAGTACAGATATAGGACTACCTAATACAAGATGTACACCTTTTCGACATTTTCCTTCCTCGGAGGAGTTGCTTTATAAAAACCAGTTTATAATTAGCGAAACTGTCGATGAACATCCAAAATGTCGTGATGGCCCAGTGGATAAGGCGCCCGCCTTCAGTGTAAGGGGTTGTGGGTTCGTATCCGGGCAAGCACCAATGTAACTTTTTCAATTCATAATATGTACTTTCTAAAGATTATCTTGGACATCACTGACGTCCCGTGCCTCGGAAAGCACGTAAAGCCGTTGGTCCCGGTTGTTATTCATAGAACTTTGACAGCCGTTACTGGTAAAGCCAGAAAGTCTGACCAGTCTAACCAAAGGGTATCGTGTCGCCTAGTTACTGGGTTGTGGAGGGCTGATAGGCAGTCGCTTCACGTAAAACACCGATATCCAGCTGAATCCGGTTAATCTGGAAGCCGACTCCAACTTAGTTGGGAAAAGGCTAGGGAGATGATGATCGATTAACATCCATAAAACACCACTGAACACAAACTTCCTCTTTTAAAAAGTTCATTAAAAATAGTATATTGAGCCACTTCATAAATGAACCTCGACCCATCACGCGACATCGCAACTAAGACACCAAATTAATTAAAGGCAATCTATCAGAGCATAATCTCACACGTTTCGCCGTCACTTATATTTATTTAGAAAGGAAATAACAACGTTAATTCGTCCCAGCGTGTGGCGTGGGCGTGACTGATCGCTGTAATATAAGCTCCTTTGATCGTCTCTCGGTTCGCTGCGTTCATATTGATACTGACGGAAAAGTACAGGTTCCAACTAGGGATGTGCCGACTAGTACAGCCGACTAATCGGATACTTCCGTAGTCGGCGAATAATCGGCGACTAGTCGGGTACTTATATAAAGCAAAACAACATAACAACTTTTTATCTCAAAAAACCATTTTATTTATTAAAATACCACGTTTTTTATAACCATAGACACGGTGGTGGTCGACAATAAGAAGCATAGACCGGCTAAGACCACATACTGTAGACCACAGACAACAAAGTCATCAATATGACAGTTGACATTAATGACAGCAGACCAACAAGACCAGAAATGTCAAAAACTTAACCCCTTAGATTATTAACCTATAGATTGAGCCACCGCGTGGCCGTACATGAGACAGCACTATAAAATTTCAATGTTGTCATTACGTAAAATTTTCCCGAAATATGACCAAAACCGTGAGGTGTTCCGTTGCAACAACTACTTATTACATTCATGTACTGAGTTGCGTATCATAATCCTTATTAAGAGTGCAAAATTATTTATATCGTAAGTATTATTTAAGTTACGAGTCCAGGTTTTCTCACGATGTTTTCCTTCACTGATGTCTGTGATGTCCAACTATAAAAATTATATAAAATTCCTTTTAAAAGGGAGAGGATACCTCACAGGGCTTCAAAGAACTAATTAATCATCTGATTAATTTTATTTATTTAACTAGTTGCAATTTTATTATCAAGTTATGGGAAAAATAGAGCTGAGGTATGGTAACACTTTGAAAAACAAGTAATAGGTTATGTAGATAAAAATATAAACGATATCGCTAGAAAATGTCCTTAATTTTGATCGAAAGCCATGTAATTACATACACACAAATGTATTTATTCAATCAATGCACAATAACTTGTAATATTTGCATCCTTACGAGTGAAAAGTAACATTCTTATCTTGCTTTCTTTCTGTGCGGCTTTTGCAGCCTAAAATAGTGCATCCTCCCATTTTATAGCACAGAAAAAGCACTAAACACTTAACTACTGGAGTCAATTTCTCAAATATACATTAAAACTATTGGTTTAATTACCGAAATTGTTATAAAATTGTAAAAACTAATACGAGCCGACCATTTCAATGACAGTGACATCCCTTTGTTTGGCTAACTTTTCAATGTTCGCCAAGCGAAAACCGGCCACGCCGAACGAGACAGAGCATGTTATGCTTTGTCTCAATTTTCTTACGAAATTCGTATATATGCTTCTCACTTTCACACTTCTTTACAACCTCATGGCTACATCTATAGGTTAATAATCTAAGCTTAACCCCGACTAGAACAGAAGCGCAAAATGAACAAACAATGTAACGTACGTAAGTTAGTAAATGATTATAAAAAATCATAAAATCATATTTATTTTGTAAATAGGTTATAAACATAACACTTTTACACGTCAATATTGTTTTTTTTTTTTGAATTAAGCGAACGATGGGGCCGGTGTTTCGTAGCTGGACTGCTCTGAGAAGAAACATCCGAAACAAACTCAGAGGTCAAAGTCTTGTGATCCTTTACGCTTCCAGACATGTGTTGCAACCTGCACGCGTACCAGTTTTAAGCGAAGAGCTTCCGAATACTTAGCTTGGCCGTCTAGTCGGCCGCTTTTTCGGGCTTTTCACAGCTGACTAATCGGCTAGTCGGTCAGTCTTAGTCAGCACATCACTAGTTCCAACGTTTTGTTGTTTGTCTGTGAAACTCGGTTATTTACGATAGTGTGGTGGAAAATTTTCTGTTGTAAGTTAAAAGAGTGTGTGTAATAGAAGGTTCCAGAATTCGTTCACAATCGATGAGGATTTTTTAATAATAAATATGGGAATGTAGAAAGTTGTTGCATGTTATAGAAGTAATATTTTGTTTAGGTAACATTAATTTGTCAGACATTCTAGTTTGTCAGAAACGAATAACAACTAGGAAAATTAGTTCTAAGTTTCTAATAGCTTCCAAATTCCGGTCTGTTTCTGACTGCCGATATGGGATTCAATTGAGGCACTATCTAAGAGTAGGGCAGGTGGGCCCTTTGACCTTCCAAAGACCAAGCGACAGCCGGCTGTCGCGCTGCTATTGTCTTTCTATTGTGTCTCGAACCAAATGTGTTCGGAGGATTAAAGCGTCGCGTTGGAGCTTTACACATTAAAGATTTGCAGCGCTAGTATAAAACCTCATAATTGTGATCTTGATTACAATGCTTAGTTTTATATGTTTTCACACCTGCACCTTTTCTTAACCTCAGTGTATTAATTAGTCTCTCCCCTCTCTTTTCATATTGGCTACCCCTGGCGATATGACCAATATATAATTACGATTTAACCTTGAATACCTCTAAACTTCAGTCCTTTATATTTAAGTCCTCAAATTAATTTTAATTTTCCCGTTCATTACAGTAATTAAACCTACAAATTACGTTTGAAAATTATATTCCACTTACAACGTATTCAATTAAATCGACACAGTTTAACGTCTTTGATCCTTTTAGGCCACAAAAAATATAATCGAGTTCAATAAAACCCGACGTCAAAAATATAGCAAAGGGAAAAATAACCTTCGTGCTTTCTACCATTTAGGGCAGTAACAATTTTTCTTCCAAGCGAATTTACACTTTGTTGTAGCGTTGGGTTCTAGTGTTGACGGAAAAAATCGCTTGGCTAAATAAAAAACTTGTTACATGAACCTCTTTCATTTCATCGGTTAAAAATTCTAATCTTGTATGACGTGAAAGTGTCAAGCTTTCGTAGCTCATGTTCGTAGCGTTGCTACGAAAATCTAGCTAGCTACTGCTACGGCGTAGCATCGTAGCAAAGTTTAATTTGCGTTCGTTTATTTATGTATTTGCTACGTGCGGTCCCTAGTCTCGCGAAACTTGAAGTATGTTTTTGTTTATTATATTCTGTGTAGTACGTACTATATTTATTTGTATTGGATTCAATTACACTTTAACTATTATAAATGTAGAAGTCGAACAATTTCAATTTCAATGTTTTTTTTTGGTGTGAATAGTATTTTTTTTTTTCAAGTCAAGTTTAATAAAGTTTTTCAAATAATTACTCTTTGTGACACCAAGCTTTCCGAAGAGATTATCCGATACAAACAGAGAAATACTTTGTTGTATAAACACCACATAATACATAATTAAGTAACTATATATTTTTAAATACAGGCACTTCAATGTACTTTACTTTTACAGATACAGAATATTTAGTTTTTTGGCAAATACAGGACACAACGTCCAAATAAAAACAAAACTAATTGTTACCTATAAAAATGTAACCTTTTCAGTCTTTCCAGTCTTCATTATTCTAAAACCGTATTTAGTGGGACCCCAACCCGTTTGCTTACTTAGGCCCTTCTACGAGTATTATATTGCCAGTAATTAGTCTCTGTCGAAATAATGTTTTTTTTTTTTTTTTTTTTGGTGAGTGGGAAATCATCCAATGACTGCTCCCGTCCTGGGTGCGGCGGGAGGGTGTGTCAGACTCTTACTGACTAAAACCCACTCATGTTCCTTCGATTGCCTTTATGTTCCAGGGTCACGGTAACAGTTATAAACATAACATTCCGCAACCCCGGCAGGCGTTGGCCCTGTTGGGCCCCTTCCTGTGCTGACTCCTTCTCTTTGAGGCGCGCGTGGAACAAAACGCGCCGTCTACGCGGTCCTGGTCCTAGCCGGGCGGCGAGCTACCCATCGCTCGCAATCCGCAGAACCGCGCCTACGGTGGCCGGTAGTCGTCTTGCGACTCTCGACGTCTTCGCCTGGGTCTTTGTCCGGGGCGAGAGGCTCGTCGTTGCCTCTCGCGCGCCGCCGCTTCCTTCACTAGCATAACTGCTTCGCAGAAGGAGGCGACGGCATCCCATTCCGTCTCGCCCCGCAGCATGGCCTGAACCAGCGCTGGGCGCGAGAGGTCACCGCCGCCGATCGCCTCTACGAGGACACGTCTATGGTCCGCCCATGCGCGGCACACCTCCACCGTGTGCTCGACCGTGTCCTCCAGGCGAGTCGAAATAATGGTTACGGCTCGGCTCCGTCGTAAAATGTACTGTTTGTTCTTCTCCTGTTTTTAATTTAGAAAACATTTAAACCTGATTTGCGGTTTTACTGAAGGGATCTTCGAGTGTGTTGGGCTCATTTCAGTTGGGGAAATTTCAGTGCCATATAATTTTGAACTTTATTTTTATTTCTATAATTCACAACGTCGCTTGCACCATCCGCTGCGTGGGAGTCTTCGTCGGAATGATCGCGGTATTGTGGCCGCACTACCTTTTCAAGTTTCTCAAGCGGTATTGTGTATTATAGTATTGCAGATAAAGTATAAAATTACAGGATACTAAACTACTCGCCACTTTGTTGCCGGAAGCTTCTAGTTTGGTGTGGATTAAAGGGTCGTATGAATATTTTTACACGTAATAATGACGAGTGAAATTATAATACGACCGTTTTTTTTCAATTTAAGCGAACGGTGTTTCTAGCCGACTACTCTGAGAAGAAACAACCGAAAACACACTTGGACGTCAAGGTGTCTTTTAAAGTCTATATATACTATTGTATTGTTCAAATCATGCGAGGACCACAAAGGTAATCTTTTGATAAGAAAAGCACACAATGGATCTGTCCAAACAGTGCAAGCATTTGTGAAAAGTCATTTAGCACAACTAAAAAACGTCCGGGGTTGCGGAATAGTAATAATAGCTGTGATAATAGTTACCGTGGCCCCGGAACATATAGGGCAACCGAAGAAACATGAGTGGGTTTTAGCCTGTAAAAGCCTGACACGCCTTCCTGCCCCGCCCAGGACGAGAGATGCCATTTGATGATTTCCCACTCACGCTAAAAAACGTCAAGAGTCCAACGTCTTGACGATTGGTATCTCCTCCGTGTTGGCGGAGTCCGGGCCCTAGGCTGCGGAAATCAAGTCAGAAGAAGCGACGAGGCGGCTGGAAAAACTAGGCAGCTTTTAAATCTATGCATTTAAACGCGCCGCTCCTCGCTCCGCGCCCGCTGTCTTCATGTTCGGCTTTATGTTAAGCTTTACGCACATGAAAGGTCAAGCTGAACGCCCAAAATATATGGAGAATGAAATAAAAAGGGGAGGCCGTGTCGCTTTGATCTGGCCGGATTATTTCGTCACAGTTCGTAAAAGGTAAAGAATAACAGTTACAACAAAAATCGCATGTATTTTATATAGTAATAGAACACATTTTTCATTGTAATTTGCGTGGCACGAATATTCTCTAAGGTTTTTAAGGGTGTGATAAAAATACATTCGTTCCTTTTTTATTTTCTTCTGTACCTACTCATTGTTGTTTCTAAGTTTCCGTGCCTTGCCGTGAAAAGTACATGAAGCCTATGGTCCCGATTTTCATACTAAGGCCCGGCGCCCACTATCGGCATCGGCACGGCTGAGGATTT
Source organism: Athetis lepigone (assembly GCA_033675125.1). NCBI lineage: Eukaryota > Metazoa > Arthropoda > Insecta > Lepidoptera > Noctuidae > Athetis > Athetis lepigone. The sequence continues at coordinate 2,541,370 of CM066222.1, read as the reverse complement.
TAGGTAATAAAAAGCATTATACATTAACTTCATGGCAATAAAGTAGAAATTGCCGATGCAGTAGCCTCAAGCATTCCGAAGCGGTATTTTTGTTACTACAATCATATATCATGGAAATTTCTACTTTATTGCCGTGAAGTTAATGTCTATAATGCTTATATTAACTAAAATCCTCAGCCGTGCCGATGCCGATAGTGGGCGCCGGGCCTAACTAGTTCTTTATCCGTTGTTATCGTCAGAATGTCTGACGGCATAGCCAAAGGGTTGGTGGTTGTTACCCATAAAAACGCTCAAAGTAAAACACTGTTTGCAGCTGGACCTAGTAAGGCTGAAAGCGGACCCTAACATAGTTGCGAAAATGGTAAGAAGATGATGCATATACTCCAAACTAATTATAAATAATTATACGCTGTTTAAACTTTCGACGACTTAGCGGCAGCCAACTGTTGGTCTTTCTATTTTGTCTTGAATCACGTGTGTTCGAAGGTTATAATGACGGCCAAATATGATAAAATATAATAAAGGCCTCTTCTCGTATAGAGATGGCACGAGCATGATCATCACGCTTGCTTAAGGGCCCTCGCCCACGGCGACTTTTTGTAGCGATGCAGTCGCGCGTTTAGCAAACGCGCGACTGCATCACTTCTAACGCGTGTTAGTCGCGTTTGCAACGCGCTACTGCATCGCGATTGTATCGATACAAACGCGCGACCGCGTCGCGCTACTAACGCGCTACTGCATCGCGATTGTAAGTAATCTCTGGGTATTAAATGGATGCATCCAATATTGACGCTGCTTCCGTTTCCTACGTTTCGGCTGCTTACGTAAAAGCAGCACCAAAGACAACGTGACTAATGTTGCCTCAACGGAGTCCATCTTGCAACTGTACTGATCCAAGGTATTTTGTATCGTAACTGCATCGCGACCGAATCGCGTTTGCATCGCGACCGAATCGCGTTTGCATCGCGACTGAATCTGGTCCCGTGGGCGCGGGCACACAGCTAGCGACTGCTTCGCGTCTGTATCGATGCTACGCGCGAGAGCATCGCGACTGCATCGCTACAAAAAGTCGCCCGTGGGCGAGGGCCCTAAGGCGGATTGGAGATTTCGGCTCATGTTCACTACAAGTCCAGGTTTCCAGGTAAATAGATTAAATAAAAGCATAACGTGAAACCTTGTATGTACTACTAATTTAAAAAAATATGAAGGACTTTGTACAAATTTCAAAGTTTTTTAAATGCAACAATTCAGTTTGCAGAACAACTTCAAACTTTCACCTATCTGGTTTCACGTTCGTTCGGTCGCTTTCAGAATAAACATCAAGTTGTTTTGTTTGCTCTGTCATGGAGTTTCAGTATCATATAGCTGTAAGGGTTCTATGAAATTCTAATTGAAGTACCATCTGGTTTTTATTAGGCTTTTTTGTTAGGAAAATGTTGTGATGATTCGTGAATATTTTATTTCAGGTAACAAAGACTCGTATGTCTAAAGCCTCCTCTACACGTTTACAGATGCATCTAAGGACGTAATTTTTAGATGAGTCCGCGCACCCGTGGATGTCATCCTTAGATAAGTACGCCGACGTATATAGGGGGTAAATTGCGCTTCTGTTGTACGTATTTTAGGGCCCCTGACGCTTCCGTCTCACATCCGATAGTTGGCGGTTTTTGTGGATCAAACGGTTTTGGGGCGGACGTTCGATGTCTGTCCACATGTCTGATGACGCGAGTATGAGGATGAGGCGAGATATGTGGTTTTTTTAAATCGCTTTCAGCTTGAAACGTAGTATTCAAAGGTAATAATTAAATAAATAATCCATCTTTTGTAACGTTACGTAAAGTTGCGTCGGTTGAGGATGAAAATACAGTCTATTTTCGACCTACAGACGTGTGGACGGCTCGTATTCAGAAATCTGCGGATGTATCTGTCAGCGTCAGTGAACGCATCTGTAGACGTGTAGAGTAGGCTTTACAGAATACCATACAATATTATTTCATAGTAAAATTCGAGTCATGCCGCGAGGTGTCGCGTATCCTTCTGTGAAAACGGTTATATATATGGTATGATGCCCTTCGGGAAACTTTGTTGAAACTACTTACTTTGAGGTTTGTTTCCAAATGATTAGTCGGCACCCGCACCACAAACAACTTCAAAGTGTTGTGAGGCGACTCTAACTGCACAACTATTCTTCTTTACTGTCTTAAAGTGACTCGACCCTATATTTTTTTAAATTTAACCCTAATTTTACCCGCTTACGTCTTTACTAGTAAAAAAAGTTTGTATGACAATGGGCACCATAACGTAATCGAAAGAAACAGTAAGTACCTTATAAACTACTTATAATATTTTACCAATGAGACATCGTTTCGTTGATAGCATTATGTTGTTTTCCTATAGACGCTTTATTACGTCACAAGTAATGGAATATAGATTTTGCAGAGATAAAGCATCATGTACATATAGAAAAAAAATAAGGGTATCACCGCGATGATGAGATGTTTTTCAGTTTAGAGAAGAATACCAGGATTCACATATCCGAGCTCAAGATTATAGTTACTAACTTTTCTAAAAATAACTTTAAACATATTTTTTAATACTAGGTACCTAGATTACTCATACATGATGGTCGTAATCTACCTAGTATTAATAAAAAAAGGTTCACCTTTTTTTTATTGGGTTAATTTTGGTAATAAAACAAATCTTTATACTACTCATAGGTAAAATATTATGATATTTTATCTCCATTAATGAGGCGTCCATATGAAATCCAAAAAATACGTATAATAAGTAACCAGAACCGTCAGATGTAAAAATTTTTTTTGCAGAAACCAACTTAATTATAGTTTAAAATAGAATTTATTATTCTATGTATTTATATTATATATATTATTTATATATTCCTTCTACTGATTAAGTTTTATTTTATTATTCTACTATCCATAGTTACTTATCTATTATTCTGACTTTACGTTCTGTTGGTCACGAATGCTTGCTCTTTCAGTTCTTATTCAAATTCTTTGTTCAATGTTCTGTGTACCAAAGTTTGTCGTCATTGACTTCCTCAAGGAAAAACTTGAACACTTCTTTGATTATTAGGGTTCCTTTACCCAAATAGATTGTAAGAAACTCCATAACTGACTGTCCATGGACACCTTTTTTTTACAAGAAAGGATGGAGTTATCAAATAGAAATCAAAATCAAGCTAAGAATACCAAACTTTTAATTAGGCTGTATGAAAAGATACGGCCTTTTATGCCAAATATAGAAAGTGGTTAACTGGCTGACTGCCCCAACCACTGTCCTAGAGAAATGTAACTTTGAGGGTATGTTCTTTGTGAAAAAGAAGTATCCACTATGAGAGGATTTTTGGAAATTTCAAAAAAGGGTCCTAAAGGGTTAAAATAGGGGATAGAAGTTTCGACAATTATCCGAGCGAGCCGCGGGCGATAGCTAGTACCAAATATTTTGAGACGTAACTTGGGAGTCTAAACCTTCGAGATATTTCCCGCTGTCATAGAATTATTAAATTTTTCAAGACTCAATGTCTTAAATCACAAGTAAAAAAAAAATCATACTCTCCAAATTGATTTTTACATTAGTAAATAATTACGTTTGTACAGAACCATCAGTTCACGAGTCCGACTCGCTTTGACCGTTTTTTCCCAAAGGGAGCAGTTGAAACGAGTTTAATGTCGTTGACTTCCAGAATTATTGTCAGTATTGTTGTCTGGTTCGCATTCCACCCCTCCCCTTTCCTCCTATTTCCCTCCCTTTATTTGGAAGCACGAACTAACTTTTATTACACGTATCGGGAACTTTTGCCCCTTTAATTTATACAATCGATATTATACTGAAACGCATGTGGGTAGCAGAATTGTGTGAATGTGGAGAGATGGAGGGGAGGTAGGCCGAAGAAATGGTATATGGACTGTGTGAAGAATAATATGAAGGAGAAAGGAGTGAGTGATAGCATGACTGTTGAAAGGAGAATTTTGAAAATTAATTGCATTCTGGTGAACCTAAGCCCGCTTGTCCACCGCCGCCGCCCGTCACCGTTCATCATCGCAACCGAGATGACGGCACCGAAGTAGCTATACCTACATTTACTAGAGCCGCATGTCCACCACCCGTCACGTCACATAAAACTCAGTAAGAAAAAATCTCGTTCTCTGTGACGGTGGTCGTGGATAGCCAACTGCGATAAGGACAGGAATCTAAATTCTATGAGTCTAACTAAATTTAGGTAAAATGCATCTTTCTTTTTCCATTTCTTAAAGAAAAGGATAGAAGATACATTTTAGTTTAATCCTGTCAAATTAGACAGCGCCTGAAGAAAGTTGACGTATATTTAAACGCCATGTTTTTAAATCGCGTCTAAATTATTTATGGAGTGTCTAAATTTGACAGGACTTAAATAATATTTTATCTTCTGTCCTTTTCCTAATTAAAGCATTGGCTCCTCCATCAGAGACCGGTGTAAACACACAGATTAGTAAAACCATCTTATTTACAGATGAATTAGGTTCAGGCTTTGGAAAAATTTTACTCAATTATCTTAGCCATAGTTTTACCAACCATAGCTACCATAATATTAATTTTAAGCAAATGGTTTTAAGAATTAAGGGTTTAAACCTAGATCATTACTCAGCAATGGTTCTGCTATTAGGAAATAGTAACGGTATAAATAAGAAGGACATAGTGGATGGTGTAAACGCCTTATTAAAATTAGATATAGGGAAAATAATGTTGTGTGCCTTCCCTTATTCTGATACTCTATCAGATTATGAAAACAATATTATTTATAAATTAAATAACATCTTATATACATTGACATGTTGTCATAGTGACAAATTATTGTATTTTGACACTAACAAGTTTGTTAGTGGTTTTAAATTGACTAAGAGAAATTTATCTCTTTCTGGAGAATGTAGACATTCAATTGCTATGTTGATAGCATATAATATTAACCATGTTATAGGAAATATAACAAATTGTAGGATAAGTGACGAACCTATGTTGTCTAGTTACACTAACAGCATAGTGACGAATTATTGTGATTCTTCAGTTGAATTCATTAATACAACTTTAAACTAGATTGTAAGACAACAGAGGTTACCCCTTTGAATAGTAATATATTGTTAGTAAATAATTCAAAGGTATCCTCTGGCAAATTAGCTTATAAGGGAAAGCAACATACTTTAACATTATTCAATCAAAACATTCAAGGTTGCTCTTCCAAATTGTTGGAGATAGAATTGTTTTTAGAAAAAACCAAGTTTGATATTATTTGTTTAACAGAACATTGGTTAAATGATAATCAAGTTATGTCCATTAATTATGAAAATTATTGTGTAGTTAGTCATTTTAGCCGAAAACGTATGATACATGGAGGCTCCTTAATATTAATAAAACATCAATAAAATCAAAAGAACGCAAAGATATCGTCAGACTATCGGTTGAACACACTGTTGAGTTGTCCTGTGTTGAGCTTGATAAGCATGTCATTGTTTGTGTGTACAGACCCCAAGTTACCAGAATTTGCCTTTGTTTGATTCTGTAATGGAAGATGTATTAAAAAAAGTAAGTACTAGTAGTAAATCCATAATCATATGTGGTGATTTTAATATTAACTTATTAGAGAATAACTCCAATAGTATCAGACTATTGGGTCTTTTTAGTTCATTTAATTTATCAAATGTTTTCATTGAACCTACTCGAGTGACAGCTTCTTCTGCCACTTGTATTGATAATATTTTTTGTAATTGTGAGTACTTACATAAAGACATTATTAACAAGCTGCCATCTGACCACAGTGGTCAAACAATAACTTTTTGCGCCTACTCACCTATACCAAAGATACAAATAAGGTTTAGGCTAATTACAGCTAAGAACTTAGAAAAATTTAATAATACTTTGGTCAGTGAATTATGTGTTCAGAGCTTTAATAATATTCATGTCCCCGGTGAGTTTTACGCCGAGTTCTTTTCAATATTAAACACGCAATTTAGTAACACTTTTCCGATAAAAACAAAATATATATATACAAAGTTCGTTTTTAGTGATTGGGCGACCCCCGGTATTCGTAAGAGCCGAGGAAAGCTATTCGAACTTTATGGCCTTAAGCAACATGTAATGAACACTAGTTTTCATCAGTATGTTGTGAAATACTCAAAACTATTTAAAAGTGTATGCAACACTGCTAAAGCTCTGTATATTAGTAATAAAATTAAAACAGCAGATGATAAAATAAAAACTACCTGGCAAATAATAAATAATGAAACAGGTAGGAAAAAACAGCGTAATACAGAGTTTTCTTTAAATACTTGTCGCGGACCCATTCATTCGGATACAGATGTAGCTCAAGAATTCGAGAATTTTTTTGCAAATATTCCCCTTAAAACGACGGAAGCTTTAAATTCCTCTCCAGCGCTCTCTGCTGCCTTGCTTAAAAAGAATGTTCCCGCATGCTCTCTAGAGTTCAGATTTCGTCACACAAACCCCCAGGCCGTTGTAAAAGCCTTTAAAGATCTTAAAATTAAATCCACTGAAGATCTTTGGGGAATGTCGGTAAAAGTGTGTAAGTCGATTATCGACACTATTGCGCCGTATTTAGCTTTTATATTTAATACCAGTGCAGACCAAGGCGTCTTTCCGGATTTAATGAAACACAGTAAAGTCATACCATTGTTTAAATCCGGTGATAGTAAAGAACCTAATAATTATAGGCCTGTGTCGATTCTGCCAGTACTCAGTAAAGTGTTTGAAAAGTTAATGCTAAACCAAATGTTACATCACTTTAATAAAAACAACATCTTTCATGAACAACAGTACGGTTTCACCAAAGGACGTTGTACAACAGACGCCGGTGTCACCCTTATAAAGAACATTTTTAACGCCTGGGAGGAAGCACAAGATGCCATTGGAATTTTCTGTGACCTCTCGAAGGCGTTTGATTGCGTTGACCATGAAACGCTTTTATTGAAACTGGAGCACTACGGGATTAGGGATATGTCTCTTGAGTTAATACGGTCCTATCTGAGAGGTAGGCAGGTTAAAGTTCAGATAAACGGCGTAAACTCACCAGGGTCTGAAATAACTATGGGCGTGCCCCAAGGTTCAATATTGGGTCCGTTCCTATTTCTTGTGTATATAAACGATTTACCCCTACTGCTACAAAATGAATCGAAAATGGTGTTATTTGCAGATGACACATCATTAATTTTTAAGATAAACAGAAGATCACATAATCTTGACGATGTGAATAACGCTATTTTTCAAGTCCAAAACTGGTTTACAGTGAACAATTTGGCTCTAAATGAAAAGAAAACGAAATGTATCAGATTTATTTTGCCAAACGTTAGAAGTAGTGAATGTGACGTCATATTGAATGGAGAAAAACTAGAATTTGTTAGTGAAACGGTTTTCTTAGGAATCACGCTAGACGAGAAGTTGCAATGGGGGCCTCACATAACATCTCTTGCGGGACGGCTAAGCTCAGCAGCTTATGCTGTAAGAAAGATACGGCAATTGACAGATGTAGAAACCGCACGTTTGGTCTATTTTAGTTACTTTCACAGCATTATGTCGTATGGCATTTTACTGTGGGGTAGGGCTGCTGACATTGAATCTATTTTTATACTACAAAAAAGAGCTGTCAGAGCCATTTATAACTTACGTCGTTGCGAATCTCTTAGAGAACTGTTTAAAACGATAAATATAATGACGGTACCTTGCCAATTTATTTATGCGAACATCATGTATGTAAGAAAAAACCAACATATCTTTAGTAAAGTAGGTGATAGACATAATTTTAATACCAGGAATAAAGATAAACTAGCTCAACCATATTTTAGACTGTCCAAAGTAAATACATCTTTCATGGGGTACTGTGTTAAATGTTACAACAAAATTCCTTGTGATATATTAAAACTAAACGAAAGGAAATTTAAAACATATATTAAGAATAAATTATGTCAACAAGCATATTATAAATTGGAAGATTACATTCAAGATAAAAATGCTTGGAAGCATGCTGGTCCAGCTCCATAGGATATTTAATCCACAGTGTAGACAAAACCAAACTGGTGGCTAATTAAAACTGATAATGATTAACTACTTTTACTTTTACAATTATAAATTAGACACAATTCTTTTTTCTAATAGTTGGAGGCGCTGGCTCACACATTATTTTTCATTTTTTGAGGAAGGTAATTTATTTGTAAATGTGTTACACTAAATGTTCGTGAACTTGATTAGCTTCCATTTCCTAATTAATTTTAATTTTAATTTAATTTTAATTATGTTTATATACTCTTTTGACGGAAATGGTTTTGACATTATATAGGTACATTCTTCTCTTCACATTTAACAATGTACAATTAATAATATTGTAACAACATTATTTTAAAAGAGTAAGTATGGAGTTTCTTGCCCATTCTTCTCCATACGTATCAACATTTCCGAATGGGCGGTAGATTCACTTTTGTTTTATAAGTATGACGTTTCAAAGTGCCTTTTTTGGGTCTAATGGAAATAAATGATTTGACTTTGACTTTGACTTTGACTAAATGGAAAGAGAAAGATGCACTTAACTTAAATTTACGTTAGTTTGTGAATTAAGAGAATCGGCACCTATATCAGTGGTTCCCATCTTTTGTTAGTGACAGAGCTGTATCAAAATAAAAATAAACTTGCATCGAAATGTTGATTAAATATTTGAAGTCTTTTACAGCCCGTTTTTAGGCGTTGGTAAATGAAGGTATCTATTTCTAATATTAAATAATAATTTGTAATTTAATACATACTTGAAACAGATTTTTGATTATTTGACCGTTTATTCCTGCAAATGTTCAAAACAACTGAAATGATTTTTAATCTATATTTACTCTGATACCAACTTAGAAATATTTTACAACTATGCACCAAAATAAAACCCACTTTTTAAATAGCCGCAAACTGAAGCCAGAAATATAATAAACAATATTCCGTCTCTCAGATTGTAGTTATAGAATTTCATGAAGTTTTATGCAGAGATATAAACACAAGATAAAGTTCTCACACATTTATAACATCTTACTCTTTGTGAGTGCATAAAAGAGCAACACGCAATAAATCTAGATTTAAATATTCAGGTCAAAGCCTGTATTTCAAGTGTTTCTTCGGACATTATTGTGTTATAATATCACAACGTCAAACTGTCTGTCTGCAATGGGCTTATATTTGAATAATCTATCTATGGGTTATTACCAATGATATTTTAAGTAAAAAAGGCGGGATCTGGTACACTTGCGCGAAAGACATTTGCGCGAAAGACACTTGCGCGCGGCCGTTTGGGCGAATGGACACGTGCGCGAATGGACGTTTGCGCCCATAGACATTTCCGCAAATGGACACTTGCGCGACTAGACATTTCCGCGCCAAACCACTTGCGCGAAGCCCTTTGCGCGACGGACACTTGCGCGCCAGACAGTTCCGCGACAGACGTTTGCGCCCAAACACTTCCGCGACTAGACACTTGCGCGAACTTTTTATTCAAAGGACATTGGGCAAATTTAAAAATATTATGTTAGGGGTACCAATATTTTTTTATTTACTTTTGGTTTACATGGCGTCCACATATCTACCGAGGGTGGTAAGACGTTTTCAAAAGCAAGATGGCGGCCATAATATTTTTCCACAAAATACGTCATGGGTGTCGTTTTCATGGTTTTTTGGGGTGTTAAGGTCAATAATGGGGTCAATTTGATAATCCAAGATGGCGGCCGTGACCTTTCTTATAATATGCGTCATGGGTGTCGTTTTCATGGTTTTTTGGGATGCTAAGGTCAAAAATGAGGTCGATTTGAGAATCCAAGATGGCGGTCGTGACCTTTCTCATAATATGCGTCATGGGTGTCGTTTTCATGGTTTTTTGGGATGCTTAGGTCAAAAATGGGGTCGATTTGACAATCCAAGATGGCGGTGGTGACCTTTCTCACAATATGCGTCATGGGTGTCGTTTTCATGGTTTTTTGGGGTGCTAAGGTCAAAAATGAGGTCGATTTGACAATCCAAGATGGCGGCCGTGACCTTTCTCATAATATGCGTCATGGGTGTCGTTTTCATGGTTTTTTGGGGTGCTACGGTCAAAAATGAGGTCAATTTGAGAATCGAAAATGGCGGTCGAGACCTTTCTCATAATATGCGTCATGGGTGTCGTTTTCGAGGTTTTTTGGGGTGCTAAGGTCAAAAATGAGGTCAATTTGAGAATCCGAAATGGCGGTCGTGACCTTTCTCATAATATGCGTCATGGGTGTCGTTTTCGTGGTTTTTTGGGGTGCTAAGGTCAAAAATGAGGTCAATTTGAGAATCCGAAATGGCGGTCGTGACCTTTCTCATAATATGCGTCATGGGTGTCGTTTTCGTGGTTTTTTGGGGTGCTAAGGTCAAAAATGAGGTCAATTTGAGAATCCAAAATGGCGGTCATGACCTTTCTCATAATATGCGTCATGGGTGTCGTTTTCGTGGTTTTTTGGGGTGCTAAGGTCAAAAATGAGGTCAATTTGAGAATCCAAGATGGCGGCCGTGACCTTTCTCATAATATGCATCATGGGTGTCGTTTTCATGGTTTTTTGGGGTGCTACGGTCAAAAATGGGGTCGATTTGACAATCCAAGATGGCGGCCGTGACCTTTCTCATAATATGCGTCATGGGTGTCGTTTTCATGGTTTTTTGGGGTGCTACGGTCAAAAATGAGGTCAATTTGAGAATCCAAAATGGCGATCGTGACCTTTCTCATAATATGCGTCATGGGTGTCGTTTTCGTGGTTTTTTGGGGTGCTAAGGTCAAAAATGAGGTCAATTTGAGAATCCGAAAAGGCGGTCGTGACCTTTCTCATAATATGCGTCATGGGTGTCGTTTTCGTGGTTTTTTGGGGTGCTAAGGTCAAAAATGAGGTCAATTTGAGAATCCAAAATGGCGGTCATGACCTTTCTCATAATATGCGTCATGAATGTCGTTTTCGTGGTTTTTTGGGGTGCTAAGGTCAAAAATGAGGTCAATTTGAGAATCCAAGATGGCGGCCGTGACCTTTCTCATAATATGCATCATGGGTGTCGTTTTCATGGTTTTTTGGGGTGCTACGGTCAAAAATGGGGTCGATTTGACAATCCAAGATGGCGGCCGTGACCTTTCTCATAATATGCGTCATGGGTGTCGTTTTCATGGTTTTTTGGGGTGCTACGGTCAAAAATGAGGTCAATTTGAGAATCCAAAATGGCGGTCGTGACCTTTCTCATAATATGCGTCATGGGTGTCGTTTTCGTGGTTTTTTGGGGTGCTAAGGTCAAAAATGAGGTCAATTTGAGAATCCGAAATGGCGGTCGTGACCTTTCTCATAATATGCGTCATGGGTGTCGTTTTCGTGGTTTTTTGGGGTGCTAAGGTCAAAAATGAGGTCAATTTGAGAATCCGAAATGGCGGTCGTGACCTTTCTCATAATATGCGTCATGGGTGTCGTTTTCGTGGTTTTTTGGGGTGCTAAGGTCAAAAATGAGGTCGATTTGACAATCCAGTTTTTTGGGTTGCTAAGGTCAAAATTGCAATTTGAGAATCCAAAATGGCGGTCGTTACCTTTTTCATAATATGCGTCATGGGTGTCGTTTTCGTGGTTTTTTGGGGTGCTAAGGTCAAAAATGAGGTCAATTTGAGAATCCAAAATGGCGGTCATGACCTTTCTCATAATATGCGTCATGGGTGTCGTTTTCGTGGTTTTTTGGGGTGCTAAGGTCAAAAATGAGGTCAATTTGAGAATCCAAGATGGCGGCCGTGACCTTTCTCATAATATGCATCATGGGTATCGTTTTCATGGTTTTTTGGGGTGCTACGGTCAAAAATGGGGTCGATTTGAGAATCCAAGGTGGCGGCCGTGACCTTTCTCATAATATGCGTCATGGGTGTCGTTTTCATGGTTTTTTGGGGTGCTAAGGTCAAAAATGGGGTTGATTTGACAAACCAAGATGGCGGTGGTGACCTTTCTCACAATATGCGTCATGGGTGTCGTTTTCATGGTTTTTTGGGGTGCTATGGTCAATACCCAGATAACAATTTAAACTTGAATCTGACTTGCAATCAGTTTGATGTATCAAAAATGAAGCTTTGTTTCAAATTTGCCATGGCAAGTATATAAACTTGAGGCAAGTTTAAATCAAACTTTCTAGTTTCCGAGCAACAAACTTGCAATTAAGTTTTTCTATAAAGTATAGTCAAGTGTGACATAACAAACTTGCATTATGTCTGCATGTTTGACATTAAATAAAACAACAACAAACATAATATATATTTTTTTATTATAATTATGTTATATTATACTTAATTATAAGTGTACACGATTCGTACGACGACGGTAGTCTTTTCGGTTTGGAGATATGAAAGACTGCTTGATGTTTCGCGCTCTCGATTATCTGTATAATCTGTATAATAATAATATTACTCCACAATATATACAAATTATCGTGCAAACAACAGCTGCCACAATCTCAAAAAAACTAAAATTCTAAAATCACTTATACTTTCCGATGTAACGAAACCATAGCGCGATCTATTTTGACCCCAACGCCATCTAGGGAAGTAAAAGTTAAACTTTTTTCATCGACTTATTTGATCGCGCTACGGTTCCGCTAAACACCGTAAAAAATAAGAATAACTCGGTTTCATGGTAGCCGGTATTGGTTTTTATTTTCTTTATTTTGTCTTTCTGCTCTGAAACATAAAGAAACAAGTATATTTTCCACAGGTTAAGACATTATTTTACATTTAATTGTATACGTTTCTGTACTTACTACTAACAAATGTATGGACTAGAAATAAATATTAAGTAATAGGTATGCGTATGCCTAACTAAACAGGAACATGCAGGAACTATTTAGGGTTGGAACACTTGGAACACGTTGCCTGGGTTTGAAAGTAGGTACTCACCTAAATAAGGTATAAGAGATAGATAAGATAACTAACTACGTATAATTAATTCTGTTTGTGAAAGTAAAAATAAATAAACTAACCTTTAATATTCAGCACGTCACGTAAGTATTAAGCGTCCAATTCGCACAACAGAAGCGTTTATTATTTAAAACACCGTGCAAAACAACAAAACTTGTACCACTAATTTCACAGTTTTATTCAGATTGTTTTTTCTATTAAACCAAGAATATTTTTAGTTAACACTGATTTTGTGCACTGCAAAACAATATGGCCGGTCATGGCATAGACTACGTAGTGATTATTTGCTCCATGCGTATCACAGTAACGCAAGTTTGTAACAAACAAAAACAAAGTTGATACTTCATCTTTGAAACATAGCGCAAAATGCAAACTTGCTTCAAAATTACCAAAGCCTTGAAACATCATACCTAAATCAACAAGTTTACAGCAATATTGCCATAAACTTGATTTGTCATATTTAACGTGACAATCTAATTTCAAATAAAAATCAAGTTTGCAGCAAGCTCGCTTGCTATCTGGGTAATGAGGTCAATTTTAGAATCTAAGATGGCGGTTGTGACCTTTCTCTTAATATGCGACATGGGTGTCGTTTTCATGGTTTTTGGGGTGCTATAAAATCTTGGATTGTTAACCGACCTCATTATTGCCCTTAGCACCCCAAAAAACCATGAAAACGACACCCATAACGAATATTGTGAGAAAGGTCATGACCGCCAACTTAGATTGTCAAATCGACCTCATTTTTGACCTTAGCACCCCAAAAAACCATGAAAACGACTTCTATGACGCATATTATTATAAAGGTCACGACCGCCATCTTGGATTCACAAATCGACTTCATTATTGACCTTAGCACCCCAAAAAACCATGAAAACGACACCCATGACGCATATTATGAGAAAGGTCACGACCGCCATCTTGGATTCTCAAATAGACTTCATTTTTGACTTTAGAATCCCAAAAAACCATAAAAACGACACCCATGACGCATATTGTGAGAAAGGTCACCACCGCCATCTTGGATTGTCAAGTCGACCCCATTTTTGACCTTAGCACCCCAAAAAACCATGAAAACGACACCCATGACGCATATTATGAGAAAAGTCACGACCGCCATCTTGGATTCTCAAATTGACCTCATTTTTGACCTTAGCACCCCAAAAAACCATGAAAACGACACCCATGACGCATATTGCGAGGAAGGTCACCACCGCCATCTTGGATTGTCAATTCGAACCCATTTTTTACCTTAGCACCCCAAAAAACCATGAAAACGACACTAATGACGCATATTATGAGAAAGATCACGACAGCATCTTGGATTTTCAAATCGACCTCATTTTTGACGTTAGCACCCCAAAAAACCATGAAAACGACACCCATGACGCATATTGTGAGAAAGGTCACCACCGCCATCTTGGATTGTCAAATCGACCCCATTTTTGACCGCAGCACCCCAAAAAACCATGAAAACGACACCCATGACGCATATTGTGAGAAAGGTCACCACCGCCATCTTGGATTCTCAAATCGACCTCATTTTTGACCTTAGAATCCCAAAAAACCATGAAAAGGACACCCATGACGCATATTGTGAGAAAGGTCACCACCGCCATTTTGGATTGTCAAATCGACCCCATTTTTGACCTTAGCACCCCAAAAAACCATGAAAACGACACCCATGACGCATATTATGAGAAAGGTCACGGCCGCCATCTTGGATTCTCAAATCGACCTCATTTTTGACGTTAGCACCCCAAAAAACCATGAAAACGACACCCATGACGCATATTGTGAGAAAGGTCACCAGTTCACCACCGCCATCTTGGATTGTCAAATCGACGCCATTTTTGACCGTAGCACCCTAAAAAACCATGAAAACGACACCCATGACGCGTATTGTGAGAAAGGTCACCACCGCCATCTTGGATTGTCAAATCGACCCCATTTTTGACCTAAGCATCCCAAAAAACTATGAAAACGACACCCATGACGCATATTATGAGAAAGGTCACGACCGCCATCTTGGATTCTCAAATCGACCTCATTTTTGACCTTAGCATCCCAAAAAACCATGAAAACGACACCCATGACGCATATTATGAGAAAGGTCACGGCCGCCATCTTGGATTATCAAATTGACCCCATTATTGACCTTAACACCCCAAAAAAGCATGAAAACGACACCCATGACGCATATTGTGAGAAAGGACACGACCGCCATCTTGGATTGTCAAATCGACCCCATTTTTGACCTTAGCACCCCAAAAAACCATGAAAACGACACCCATGACGCATATTATGAGAAAGGTCACGGCCGCCATCTTGGATTCTCAAATCGACCTCATTATTGACCTTGGCACCCCAAAAAACCATGAAATCGACACCCATGACGTTTTTCTGAAAAATATTATGGCCGCCATCTTGCTTTTGAAAACGACTTACCACCCTCGGTAGATATGTGGACGCCATGTAAACCAAAAGTAAATAAAAAAATATTGGTACCCCTTACGTAATATTTTTAAATTTGCCCAATGTCCTTTGAATAAAAAGTTCGCGCAAGTGTCTAGTCGCGGAAGTGTTTGGGCGCAAACGTCTGTCGCGGAACTGTCTGGCGCGCAAGTGTCCTTCGCGCAAAGGGCTTCGCGCAAGTGGTTTGGCGCGGAAACGTCTAGTCGCGCAAGTGTCCATTCGCGGAAATGTCTATGGGCGCAAACGTCCATTCGCGCATGTGTCCATTCGCCCAAATGGCCGCGCGCAAGTGTCTTTCGCGCAAATGTCTTTCGCGCATGTGTCCTGATACCAAAAAGGCGTAGATAGGTTACCCAAACGTAATTCTATCTTCAAAAACGGCACACTAACGCACACATACATTACACGTCAAAGTAGGATGACATGATTGAAGTAGTGCGAGTGAAAAAGAGATAAACGTCAAAAATCAACGCAATACTCAGTATCATGTTTGCCAATTGGCAAACTTTTAATGTGCCACTTTTTGACTGCATATAACCTATCTACACTTTTTTACTTAAAATATCATTGGTTATTACAGTTAAGTACACGTGACTAGTATCCAATAGATAACCACATGATTGTAACAAGTTGCCCAAAGAAACTTTGTGTCATAAACAAGTATAATTATTAACATGTCTATAATGTAATGAGTCCCGTACGGTTTATCGAATTACCCTTGAACGATATAACTGTCCACAGAAAGCATGGTTCAGCGACGAACAGTACTTCGAGAAAACGACTAGGCTGTTTAAATTTATATTTAAGGGCCAGAGTTTATTTTTACTAATAATAATATGTATTATATATAAAAGTCCAATATATATATTACATAATATTATTATTAGTAAAAATAAAGTCTGGCCCATGAATATAAATTGAAGCAGCCTAGTTTAAGATTACCTTGAGGACTCAAATGGTCTGGCATTTGAGTCCTCAAGGTAATTTTAAACTGAATAAAAAGCGTTACGGCTTGTTCTTGAATCTAGCTGTTATTATAAAAGCGTGAATATTAACATTTAAATGAGCCACCTTTTTTCTTAATCCTAGTTGAAGGAACACGGTAGTACACGGGAGGTTACTATGAAACCGCAAAGGGTTGCTAGTTAAGCCTTATAACTGACGTCATTCGAGACACAATAGAAAGCCAACAGCAGTGCGACAGCCGGCTGTCACTTGGTCGTTAAAAGGTTAATAATACCAATCCGTTTTGAGCAAGCATGGTGATTAATGTTTGTGCCTTATCCAAAATAGACTGAAAATCTGAAATATTTTTATCAATTACCTATACTTGAGCCAAATTTGATAAAGAATACAGGTAAACAAACCAATATCACAACTCACTTTTTACAAATCTTCTATAATTTACATGATTATTGCCTTTTTCACGCTAACTATTTATTAAGAAATCCTATTGCAGCATATTTCACTAGAATCACTCAAATAACATGCATATTACTTCGTTATTTCGAAAAACCAAGCAACGGTTTGTTTACCTTTATTTTGTATCGAATTTGGCTCAAGTACGCCTGTTACATATTCCCACCATATGTAAAACGCTGACAAGCATTCACCTAGTTACCGCGAAGTGCAGCTGCTACGTACACGAGGCGCCGACGCAGCACAACGTGATTCCACGGGGCACCGGACATCGCAACTCGTGTGAACCGATCACTTTAGACACGGCATCGGTCTTCTGTCGACTTCTTTAGTATATAATTATAATTGTAATTTCTTTTAAATTAAATTAAGTTGAATAAAAATTGTATTTTTTTGAATCCTCCGGCTACAGCCTTCGTAATTGGCGCAGTCGGTAGGATACTCGCGGGCCGGTTCGCGAGAGTAAATTCCCTAATTCGCGAGTCACCCGGGTGGCTTTCGGGCACCAAACGAGTATCCAGAACCTACAAGAGCTGCAGTCCTGAGGAGTATCCAGACATCGATACACAGAGGTATAATATTATTCCAAGTAAGTACTTTAGAATCGCTCTAGAGTCGCTTCCTTTTTATCTTTTAATTTTCCTTTTAATCATCCAAGATTTTCCATCCACGGCAATCTCGGTTACCTAGGTTAGATAGTAGTCATAGTAGAAATAATACCTTAGACGCTAACAGAAATTTAGAGACAGAACAGGAGGATAGTAGTAGTTCATTTGTATTAAATATGGCTGACTCAATGGATCAAGTGTACAAGGCCCTACGATTGATTCCCGAATTCGACGGTAACTCGAACGTATTAACTCGATTTATAAAATTGTGCGATCAACTAGTAGAATCGTTAATTAAACCTGAACCGGAATTTCAGTTAAGTAATTTGGCATTATTGAACGGCATTTTAAATAAAATTGTAGGACCAGCATCGCGTACAATTAACTCGAATGGTATTCCAGATACCTGGGCAGGAATTAAAAGTGCTCTAATCAACAACTTTGCCGATCATCGCGACGAGACTTCGTTATATAATGATTTATCGCTTTTAACGCAGGGGTCCGCAACCCCACAGGAGTTTTATGAAAAGTGTCAAAATTTATTTAGTGTTATTATGACCTATGTCAGTTTACATGAAACGATTGCGAGTACCATTGAATCCAAACGCGAGTTGTACAAGAAACTCACTCTACAGTCATACCTACGTGGCCTACGTGACCCGTTGGGTTCTCGCATTCGGTGCATGCGGCCTGACACAATTGAAAAAGCTTTAGAGTTCGTGCATGAGGAGATGAATACATTGTATTTGCAGCAGCGCAACGATCATGGCCCTGACAAGAAGCCGCAGCCCCAGCCCCAGGTTAGTCCAAAAATTCCTTACGGCTTTAGGCCACCTGTCCACGTGGCACCTACTGCACCACGCGCGTTTAATATACCGCCATATTTTAATATGCCGGGACCCGCGCGTCCGTTTATGACTTCACCTCAGCAGCCTATTCCAATTTGGAGGAACCAACCTACTCAAAATCGCGGTCCCACACGTACTCAACAAATGTTTGGCGCACCGCCACCTGATAATAAAGCCCAGGGTCAAGCTTTTAAAATGCCGGATCCAAAACCAACCACTAGTAGCGCCCCGCAACCCATGAGTGGCGTGAGTCACTACGTGGCAAAACCATTCGGTCCACGTGCACCCCATGATTGGTTCAGGGCTGGTAATCCGCCACCCTCGAATTATTTCCGAACGCGCGAATTAAACTTTAACGATATTAATGACCAGCTGCATTACGATTATTTTAACGAATATTTTAATGGTAACAATTATTATCCACAAGAATATTTCGAGTATAATAATTGCATATATCCGATTGACTATATGTATATGAATGCGCAGCCGCAATGTATAGATCCCTACGTCATTGAGGAGGTTAAAGATACTTCTTCAGCTGAAAAGGAGGATTTTCAGAAAGAACCCAAATCAGACAAGTCAAAATAGAAATTAATTTGCAAACGCAACGGCAATTACCTTATATTCAAATTTCAAACCCTCCGCTTAAATTACTAATAGATACAGGTGCAAATATGTCTTTTGTTAGCCCTGCAGTCGTTCAAAAGTTTTTATCTCATATACCATGCAATTATGACCCATTTGAAGTGACGAACATTCACGCCACAACTAAAAGTGATTATTCTATTACTCTACCATGTTTCCAGGAATTTAATGAACCAGGTGATATAACCCTTTACGTTTATGCATTCCACGACTATTTTGACGGCTTGATTGGATATGACTTATTAGAAAAATTAGAATCTAAAATAGATTTGAAAAATAGATTGTTAGTAACCCGTAATTCTAGTAATCCTCTATTAATGTACGACTCTCGCAATAGCAACTTATATGAAGATATAATACCGGCCAATTCATCTAAATTAATTAAAGTTCCTATAAATTCTAAGGACGGTGATGTTTTAATACCAGAACAGTGTCTTTCAAATTGTTTAATAGGTGATTGTATCACAACTGTTAGTAATAATAGAGGTATAATAGAAGTAACGAATACGTCATGTCATGACGTAGTCTTTTCTATGGATCGCCCCGTTAGCGCAGAATTATTTAATATTAACTGCACGCGTACCGAACAACAGTCCGATCGCGTAAAACAAGTTTTGTCTCGCCTGCGCACAGAACATTTGAATCCTGAAGAAAAAGCTAATTTGGAAGCCCTTTGCACTCAATACGCCGATATATTTTATATTGATGGCGAGCCCTTATCTTTCACAAACCAAGTAAAGCATTCTATTAGAACCACAGACGATATACCAATTCATACAAAAAGCTACAGGTACCCATTTGTACTTAAACAAGAAGTTCAAGACCAAATCTCTAAAATGTTAGACCAAAATATCATACGGCCTTCGCAGTCTGCGTGGAGCTCCCCCATCTGGGTAGTTCCCAAAAAAACCGACGCTAGCGGAAAAACTAAATGGCGTTTGGTTATAGATTTCCGAAAATTAAACGAGAAAACCATTGATGACCGTTACCCTATACCCAACATTTCGGACGTCCTTGATAAATTAGGCAATTGCCACTACTTCACTACCCTGGACCTTGCTAGTGGCTTCTATCAACTGGAGATGAATCCAGAAGATATCCATAAAACTGCATTTACCGTCGAGCACGGCCACTTTGAATTTCTCCGCATGCCGATGGGCTTAAAAAATTCTCCCGCAACTTTCCAACGTGTCATGGATAATGTCTTACGAGGCCTCCAAAATGTTGTGTGTTTAGTCTACCTTGACGATATAATTATTTTTTCTGTATCCCTTCAGGAACATATGGTAAATCTAGAGAAAGTGTTTCAGAGACTCAGAGAGTCAAATTTTAAAGTGCAGATGGACAAAAGCGAATTTCTAAAATTAGAGACCGCATATTTAGGGCACATAATAAGTAAAGATGGTATTAAACCTAATCCGGATAAGATCATGGCCATTCAGAAATTTCCCATGCCTAAAACAGCGACGGAAATTAAACGTTTTCTAGGTTTGTTAGGATATTATAGGAAATTCATTCCCGATTTCGCTCGCATAACGAAACCTATGACACAATGTCTCAAAAAAGGCTCAAAAATTGTAGTAACTGATCCAAATTACATTAGATGTTTTGAACAGTGTAAAACACTTTTAGTCAATGACCCTATATTGCAGTATCCGGACTTCACTAAAGATTTTGTACTGACAACTGACGCATCTAATCTTGCCATAGGTGCCGTTCTTTCACAAGGACAGATAGGTAGCGACAAACCCATAGCATACGCATCCCGCACGTTAAACACTAGCGAAATTAATTATAGTACAATAGAAAAAGTACTATTGGCTATCGTGTGGGCAACTAAATATTTTCGACCTTACCTTTTCGGCAGAAAATTCAAAATTGTCACGGATCACAGGCCCTTACAATGGGTCATGAATTTAAAAGAGCCTAATTCACGCTTGACCCGATGGAAATTAAAGTTAAGCGAGTATAATTTCACTACAATTTATAAGCCGGGTAAACTGAACTCTATCGCAGACGCCTTATCACGCATTGAAATAAATAATGAAGACGCGATTTCTTTAGCAGTTAATGTATCTGAAAAACCTCCCTCAGAAATAGGCTCTACTACAGCAACAGCTCACACTAGTGCTGAAAATCCCATATTAGAGGTTCCCATATCTGACGATCCCTTAAACAAGTTCCACCGTCAAATATCATTCGTAGTTGTAGGAGATATCAAAAAACGCCCCACTGTAAGTAAACCATTTGAAACTCACACTAAAACCACTATACAATTAGCAGAGTCTAATCTTGAAGAAGATGTAATTAACGCTATAAAAGAATATGTGAATCCCAAAGTGAAAACCGGAATTCTTATTCATCCCCCACTAGCCATGTACCAAATAATTCCAATAATCCAAGATAAATTTAAAAGCTCCGCATTGAATATGGTTTTAACAAAAAAGGAGGTGGAGAATGTTAAAGATTACCTAAGACAACAGGAAATTATCCGTAATTATCACGAAGGAAAAACTAATCACCGAGGTATTACTGAATGTTTCCTTGCTTTGTCCTATCGCTACTATTGGCCTAAAATGAAAGAAACTATATCGAAATATATCAATGAATGTAGCATATGCGGGCAAGCAAAATACGATCGAAACCCGATTAAACAAAAATTTTCCATAGTTCCACCTCCAACTAAACCCTTTGAAACAGTACATCTCGACCTTTTCACAGCTCAGAACGAAAAATTTCTTACCTTAGTCGATGCCTTCTCGAAATATGCTCAAGCATATCATCTCCGAGATGGTACAGCGTTAAGTGTCGTGCAAGCTCTTTTAACGTTTTGCACCCACCATGGAGTTCCCTATACTATAGTGACCGACCAAGGCCCCGAATTCACTAACGCACTATTCTCAGAATTTACCCGTCTACATAAAATACAGCATCATAAGATTCTTGCGCACACACCTAACGATAACGGTATAGTAGAGCGCTTCCACTCTACTATTCTCGAACATCTTAGAATCCTGAAATTAGAAAAACATAATGAACCTGCCATAAACCTCATGCCATATGCAGTTTTAGCTTATAATAGCTTTACTAAATGCAGGCCCATAGATTTGATCACCGGACACTTTGACCCCCGTGATTCTCTAGACCTAAATTTATCCGAGCACTTATTACAACAATACTTACAAGATCATAAAAAACGACTAACTCAGGTATATGAAATAATTAACGAAACCTCACTTCACCATAGGACGGAACTAACTGAAAACAGGAATAAAGATCGCGAACCTGAAAAAGAATATACCCCTAATCAACAAGTATTTGTCAGGAATCCTCTTGCTAGCAGACAAAAATTAGCTCCGCGTTTCACTCAAGAAATAGTTTTAGCCGATCTTCCCATACACATTTATACTAGGAAGAAACGTGGTCCGGTTGCAAAGTCTAGATTAAAGAGAAGCCCTAAAGACGCTGCGTTGTTACAGGATGTTACTGCTGATACTACTACTCCGAATGACGCAAGGACAAGAAGTAACGATTGATCCCTTAGGAAATGGCCCTGGTATACTTCCGTTTAACTTAGGAGAAACGCGCATCGTTTCTCATTATCATTCCTTCCTTAATTATGTTAACCTCGATACTATACAATCTCAGGTAGATATAGTTAACAAACAGTTGTTGGAATTTAGGCCTAAACTAAATAATAAAACTTCTTTAATATTTGAACCACATATGAATTACTTAACATCTAAATTAATAAAAATATCTACACAATTAGAGTCACTTGAACATAATCGTCGTAAAAGAGGACTGATCGACGGACTCGGGTCCATTATTAAGAGCATATCCGGCAATCTAGACCAAACTGATGCAATTAAATATAATAATGCTATAAAAGTTCTACAGGAAAATGATCATAAGATAGAATCTCAAATTAATCAACAGGTCAGTTTATCCAAAACTTGGGTTTCACGTAATGCCAACTTACTAACTAATATAACCAAGAATCAGGAAAGAATAGGTAATGTGCTTAATCGAATAATTAATAATACAGCAGATTTCGATTTTATCAACTATGCCCATATGGCTCAGTACTTAATTATCCTTAGTGATAATATAGACAATCTATTTCAAGAAATTTATAAGCTAGAATACACTTTAGCTTTTATACGCGCATTGAGCACACCGCATACGGTAGTTAGTGTAGGAGAAATTAAGGATATATTAGATAAACTAAGGATTTTATATTCAAATGATGAAATCCTTAACTTAGAATTAAGAAATTATTATGACGTAATTAAGCTAGGATACTTTTATATAGATAACCAGATAGTTTTAGTATTCAAGGTGCCGATTGTCTTCCCTCCTATTTACAACCTCTATAAATTGTCCCTTGTCCCCAACAAGCATAATAAAATCCTATTAACTCCTTCACCTTTTATCGCGATTTCTGGAAAAGATTCTATGTACATGGAGGCTGAATGCCCGAAGATAGACACACTTTACCTCTGCGAAGCAAAATCCAAGTACAAGACTCAAGACGACGCAGATTGTATCCAGCATTTGATCTCCAAGCAGGAACTCCTACCATCTTGCAAATCATCCTCAGTCACCATGAAGAAAGAAGCTGTAGAACAACTCGATGAGAAACATTACACCATAAGTTTCCCATACCCAACTAAAGTGAAGATATCATGCCGACAAGAAACATACAAAACACTTGAAGGAAGTTATTTGGCTATCATCCCGTACAACTGCCACATCAAGACGCCTGAATTTACTATAGCGAACTCTAACAACCACATCAAGGGATTCGCTCTGGAAATTATACAAGTGCCCAGATACCTCGAAGATGTAAAGTCAAGCGAAGCACCAATCATTTTAAACTCGGCTGATCTGGAAAGCCTACATTCTGTTAATACGAAGATCATGCTACAGACTCCAATAAAACTTGAAGAAGCAACTAATACAAGCCTCTATCATACTACGATTCCAATCTACTTAATACTATCCGGTGCAAGTGCACTCATTATTGCACTAATGTTCCGACGACAGCGAGCAAAACGTCTTCATCAAAATCAATCAATTGAGAGGGATGCCACACCTGCAGGACATTATGCGGAAATTCAAGAATCAAATATGACAAAACCCAGCAACATCAGAATTGAGCACAGCAATATTTCATCATCTATCTCACGCAAGATTTCGAAATAGTTGCTGATCTGCGGGGGGAGGTGTTACATATTCCCACCATATGTAAAACGCTGACAAGCATTCACCTAGTTACCGCGAAGTGCAGCTGCTACGTACACGAGGCGCCGACGCAGCACAACGTGATTCCACGGGGCACCGGACATCGCAACTCGTGTGAACCGATCACTTTAGACACGGCATCGGTCTTCTGTCGACTTCTTTAGTATATAATTATAATTGTAATTTCTTTTAAATTAAATTAAGTTGAATAAAAATTGTATTTTTTTGAATCTTCCGGCTACAGCCTTCGTAATTCGCCTGCCGGGGTTGCGGAATGTTTATAATAGTTACCGTGACCCTGGAACATTAAGGGCATTCGAAGGAACATGAGTGGGTTTTAGTCAGTAAGAGTCTGACACGCCCTCCCGCCGCACCCAGGACGGGAGCAGTCATTGGATGATTTCACACTCACAAAAAAAAAATATATATATAGATTCATTTTGTAACATTTTTCCTAGTCTAGAACAGATTCATCTTGTAACATTACCTAAGGAAAAACACACACCTGCATAAAATATTTACCGAACTACCAACGTTTCATCATTCGCCCCCGTGTCTGCGAACCGTCTACACGTCCGACCGAATTAGTGGAACGAGGAAAAATAGATTCACATTGATAACAGGACCCTCGAGTGAATTATTCAGCCCTCCACATACTCATATATCAGGCTGTTGTAATCAACGCTGACGGCCCCACAACCGAATCGCACTTGATTTAGACCTTAATGAAATTTTATTTATATTACTGCTCAATAATTAAATTAGGAGGCGCAGTGGTTTCGTTTTGTTTTTAGGGCTTAGCAAGCGTTTTGGGTTCTCAGTTTGGTCCGCTCCGATCGAAAATAAATTTTATTATTATTATTTGAAGGGTCACATAGTGTTGGCCCTGTGGTTAAGGTACCCGTTTTTTATTTACGAGGTTGTGGGTTCGAAATTTCGAATCCGGGCAAGTACCAATGTGGCTTTTTCAATTCATGTGTACTTTCAAAAGTTAATCTTGGACGTCACATGACATCGGTGAAGGAAATAATCGTAAGGAAACTTGGACTTGTAATTGTTATAAGTTCGACAACGCTGGTCCACCTTGAGCAAGCGTGGTGATTAATGCTCGTGCCTTCTATTATTAAGGGGTGTTTTAGACGATAGCATTTTTTTAACAGTCTGAAGGAAAAAAAAACCTTTTCATTCTAATTGCACAAAGTAAAGTAAAAAAGAACCTAATAAACCCACTCGTTCAAAACACCCCTCAAAAATATAAATATTAATTAAACTCCTGTTTCGACCGGAGCGGGCGAAACTCAACGGCCGAACCGCCTACTAAGCCGTTTTTAGGGTGTTTATTGGTACATGTGGGCGTTTTAACGGGTACCATCAATCTGGGTATAAATAAAAGAACTGGGCAATAATTGCCAGTTGTATTTGCAAACAGGGGTTCGCGCAGTTAGGCAGTTCGATCATCATACAATGTTTGGCTCAAGCAAAAAAATGCCGAAAAAATCACGTTCGTAGGAAGTCAGTTTGTAGTTCACATGTACAGGGATAATAGATGTACACATTTTGGTTCATATTTCATGGTTCAGGGGTTTAGGAGTTACAGCGTGGAGACAAACAAATGGTCGGAAGGTGTTCTGTTATTATTCTTTTGCTACAGAGCTCTTAATACCAATTGCATTTCGAGAACACTGAACCAATTTAACTAGTTTTGTTTTTTAAATATTTGTGCAGAAAAATCTTATACAGAGAAAAGTTGGAAAAAATATCTGAAAAATGTTTAAATTCAGACAATATTGAAAGATGGATTTGTACAAATTTTGACCTCTCCTCTGGTTGGGGTCAGCAATGCTTATTCAGTTTGTAAAATGACCAAGGCAGAATAATGCATTATTTAAATTATTGCAACACATTTAGTATTTTGTGGCTTACAATACTAACAAGTTAGACAGTCATCGGTTCGCAATCTTACCAATTTAACTTCACTAATTACCTCCAACTTCAGTTCATAGTTAGTCAAATGAAGTCAGATAACGTTGATTTAAAGACCCACAGACCACAAAATCGTGAACTAGACACCTCCTAAATCCAAACCCATTTAGGTTTAGAAAATCTGTTTAATCAGTTAATCCGTCAAGTTTACGTAGCATGTCTATACACGAATTATGTCGGAGATTTAATTATTCATTCAATTTGGCAAGATAATAGCTTTATTGTTAGCAACAATGGAATGTAGCCAAATGAGGTCGCACTGTTTCCATACATTTC
Source organism: Athetis lepigone (assembly GCA_033675125.1). Lineage (NCBI taxonomy): Eukaryota > Metazoa > Arthropoda > Insecta > Lepidoptera > Noctuidae > Athetis > Athetis lepigone. The sequence goes on along the minus strand of CM066222.1, from coordinate 2,514,893 downwards.
ACTCATTGTTCGCTACGTTCAGCGACTCTGAAATGTTTTATCACGAATTCCGTATTTTGGGCAACGAATGAAACGTTTTGGCGATCTCTATACACAATGCGGGATTCCTAATTTATTTGGACGAGATAAATGTGTAACGAACTTCATTGTATTTAAATGTTGAAGTAAAGTTTGATTACAAAGTTCGGTGGTTGTTCCTGCTGTGTTTGGGTTTGTTGCATAGATATCCGTGGTTCGTTGTTTGGCTGGAATTATTTAACACGTAAATGTTAGGAGTAATTATATTACGATCGGATTATATCATAGAGAAGGACTTGACATTGTGTGTTAACAGTGCAACATCACTTTTTTTTTGGGGGGGAGTGAGAAATCATCAAATGACTGCTCCCGTCCTGGATGCGGCGGGAGGGCCTGTCAGACTTTTACTGACTAAAACACACTCTTGTTCCTCGGTTGCCCTTCATGTTCCGGGGTCACGGTAACTATTATAAACATTCCGCAACCCCGGCAGGCCAACTTTACTTCACTTGGCGTATTTGGCAAAATATTTACGTGTAATATGTTCCATGTTTTTAAAATTCTAGAGTAGAGTTCGAATTATTTTTGCAAAATTCGCCATGTGTAGTTGCACCATTAGATTTATCACATAATTAAGTTTGTAAGTATGTTTGGTGTCTAACATTTTGTATATTGTTTATCGCCTAAAGATAGCCCCCCCAAGACTATTCGCCATTATCGAGAAGATCTAAAATTAGATTTAGACATTGACAATCGATTTTAAACTATCCGAAATTACGCAACCTACATCTTGACATAAGGAGCACTAACTTAGTCTTTGACTAACTTCCATGAGGCCAAACTCAAGGTTTGCCAAAGTAATATGGAGCTTAGAAAACTTGGTCTAAAATTAACGGATCGTGTTCGTAATTTCACACTGCGCCCTAAAACACAGTTTGATGTGGTGGCTCTAAAGACGGCTCGGGTCAGATGGGACGGGTCTGGATATGACTAGCGTATGCCGAACGAGCCCGAAGAGCTCCAAAATGGTGACCAATGATGGCAAAATGGATTCGCGAAGCAAGAAAAGGAAGGTGGGACCACTGGAAAGGCTTCCTTGAGGATTGATAAGATAAAGGGTAAAATCGTCATTGATAGAAGAAACGGATGAAATTAGTGGGACAATATGATCTTCTCACTTAATGATGCTCGCTTCCAAATAGTTATCAAGGTGAAAACTCTTGCTGAGGAAACATTTCAACAAAGATACTTCTCATTCCTAAAATCGATACCTACTATACCATTTTGAAGGTGATAAAGCTTAATTCAGCTGAGAGACCCGGTAATAATAATATAAGTGAAAATGGCCGTAAATACCTACGTTGTGAGAAGAATATGTATGGATGTGAACTACTGTATACAGGGTCATTTTGCAACCACCATCCAAATTTTCAGAAATGGTTCAGAATCGATAACCTTATCAATTAATGAAATAAAAATAAATAAAAAAAATTACATGATTTTCACTATTGTCCGCTACTAAAATCCAAACGTGTGGAATAAATACAATTCAACTAGGTTGTTGAACATGACTGCACACGCGCTTACCTTTAAAATTCGGAAACGCAACGCACACAAAAGCACGCACTACGCCCACCCCTCCCTCACACGTTGCACCCCGCTTTCGGATATTTTCTTTTGAATGTTTTTATTTGTTTTTGTTATTATTTGATTATATTGTTTCACATATGAAAATAATTTAATTAAAAGTCCTCGATTTTAAAATTTGGATGGTGATTGAAAAGTGTCCCTGTATACAGTAAATCTACAAAGACACGAGACAGAGTGACACTCTGCGACGTTTTTCAATAGGTAGTGTTTGATCAAATCCAATAAGATTGTATATAATGTGCGTAAGTATAACGTTTTTGAAGCTTGTATCGTATAGACAACGTATCATATGGTTAGTAATCATGAGTTGTTACCACATCAACAGTTTATAACACCTTAATCCACCAAAGCCATATTTTTACCGAAAATCCCAACTGCTCTTATCGAAAATCAAACCCTCAGTAGCCAACAACTCAATAGCGTTCACCAGTAACATCAAAACGATCTATAAGCCATCACAAATTCACTCCGCCAAGATTATCTTCAATCAAAGCAGCGATAAACCGTTCGTAGTCTGGACTGGCGTCGTTTCTGACCAAAAAATATTGGAACAGATATGGCAACGGGTCGGCACGCTCTATTCCTCATAAATGTTTACCGACCGCCCACCGTATCTTAGTTTTATTGGTCATACAAGCTCTCGGTCCTCGCTTTATTTCCTTTCTCGCGGTAAAACGAGTCGTTATCCGCAAGTGCTCTGGTAAACCGCTTTCATTATGATTGATCGACTTTTTTGTATTTTGGTTTGAATTTTTAACCAAATGAGTGTGCTAGTGTTGCTTGGCTTGAATTTTGAGTTGTTCTGTTTTAATGGACTTGGATGGGATTTCAAGACCTAGCTCATTGCTTTAGAATAAAAGTCTGAGCCTAATATGTAATAGTAATAGTAATTGTAGTAGCAACTTGGTAGTAATTGGCATGAACGCTCAAGTCTTTGAAGTAAGCTAAAATGGTTTATTTACTTTTTAGTCGCAGGTATTTGTGCACCTTCTAGGTACTATTAAGTCTTAAGTATCATGTTTATGCTCAAAGTCGTTCTTATTGAAGATTTAAAATTGAGGACTTAGCTCTGGAACTCTCTAAGGCTTGACTCTGGACCTTTAAGCTCGCTGAGTCATGCGTATATAATTCGAGTCTTAAATGCTTGAATTGTTAACATCTCTAGTTTACAATTTCACTAACCAACGCTCAATGCAAATTCGCGGCAAAAATCTTTTTAAACTTCTTGTTATCGAACAAACGGAAACAACAAACGAACCGATTAAAACCGTATCGAATGTCACAACTTCTTCGCAGAAAAAGCAAATTCAATTGAGTACCAGGTCAAAAACAACTGTAAACCTAGCTAATTGGACCGCCTCTGTAACTTGCGGCTGATTAAAAATGTTCGCTGTTTGTTCCCCTACTTCAGCCGCGTAAAAGGAACCAACATAATTAAATGTGGATTATCCACCGCTCACTGGAGCTGGGAAACCGCGAACAAAGATTAGCAATAGCCGGGACGACAGTTTAAATCATAAAAACACACATTTACATTCCTAGTACCTCATTAAAAACGTAAGTTTTCGCGTTAACGCCAGTGACATTTGCGTTTCAATACAGCGGAATGTTGATTGAGAAATTAAGCAAATAATAGAAGCCTTAGAATAATTGGGCCTTCCTTTGTAATTTCTTGAGCATATTCTTCTTGAGTGTTTCCTTTTTCTCAAGAACAATTAATCCTAAGATGTATAAAGAAGAAAGAGGGTCGTTTTAAAGAGATCCTTAAAAGCGACCGCTGTTTGCTAAGGAATTTAAAGCGTTGTCTACAAAATTGCATCTTTCCGGCTTCCTATTCCTAGATTTCTTTTGCTGGGAAAAATAATGAATGGGAGGAATGGAGACGTCTTTTTATTACGAAGGAATGACCCTTAGGAATGTCTAAAAGGTGCTTTTGTGTATTGATTGTTTCGAATTAAAATTCCTCTGTTAAAAGGTCAAACCCCTTTATTTTGTTCCAACAGAAAGACAATTCTGAAACTGTAACTAATTTTGTACTGTAAGAATTTTCAAAGAGAATTATTCAAATATTTCTAAGTGTTTCCAGAAATTTCTGACTGAAGTTCTGTACTCGTATATCTCTCTCGTATATCTACCTACATTCAACATAGAGCTTAAGCACACCCTGACTACATAATTAATATACTAATGATGTTTCAACTGAAATTCTGATAACTCGGTTTTCTGGGTACATCTGGATAATTAAGTCCCGGTATCTATTATATTATTATAGCTAGCCCGTACTGTCCCACTGCTGGGCAAAGGCCTCCCTCCATTCCTTCCATCTGGTATCTAAAATCCGCCAAAATCTCAACTCAGTTAATAACTGGAATAATAAGGAAAACATTGTAAAATTGGTCTGTATTCCTAGAAAATTAATTAAATTGTCTATTACGCCCTAAGGATGTAAATTACTCTCACAAGTCACCTTTTTAAATAACCGGCATCTTTTAACCACTTCTGAGAAGACATGCTGAAAACTTAGGGATTGGCTTCAGAAACCGCAATTTGGGTAGCGCCAGCTTGAATCAATGCCCACTGCTCTTAACATTTCGTTCCTGGTCAAATGTCTACGTGGCATGATAAAATGAACACCGGAGATGCGTATGACGAAGATTTAAAAAAAAAAAAAAATTGGTTGCCTGTAAAGTCGGTATACGGGCGAAAGTTTTACGTGACAACGACTTTGAGTGGTAAAATAATTTTCTCTCTCTCTCGCTCTTAGGCGGGCTAACTGTGCTCGAGTGGAAGGGACGCGTGCCTTTCACTTTTTATGTCTGTCTCTCTCGCTCTTAGGCGGGCTAACCATGCCCGAGTGGAAGGGACGCGTGCCTCTCACTCGCTCTCATTGTGAGCGCATAACGTGAGCGGAGCGTAACGCAGTTTCTTGAAGTGTTACCCGGCAAACCAATTTATAAGACGTTGTCACGTCAAAACAGTTGTTTTGTTTAGGTTTTGATGTTTCAAAAATTAAGTTAAGATTGAATTTTTATATGAGTTTTTCTTTTTCCTCTGCTTCTAAGTTTTTTTTTATTTAACTTTTGGTATCTAAAACTTTATTATCAGATTAGATAGGCTATTAAACAAGGTTTATTGTAATGTGTAGGTGTCTTAACAAAAAGTTAATAGAATTTTAGTTATTTAGGTTTAATTGAAATATTCCTAGACCATGTTGATGTGTGTAGAACAGCATCCGGGCCATTAAGTTATAATGTATACAATACAACTCAATGATCCGGACAAGCTTTTTGAAGATAGTGCTAAAACCGACATTTTACTAACTTCGTTAGTTAGGTCAGAATTTTTCACTTCTAGGCAAACCAGTGTTTTATAAAGACAGTTTACAGCTGAGCTCCAGCTTCATTTTACTGAAAACACCCAAACAAACCCTTGGTAAGGAATAATCGGGCATCTGAGTACCAGTAACCAAGAATGTTAACTAACGCAACGGCACAAAGGGTAGGGGTAGAGCTAATTTCATCGTACATACGTGTATTTATAGGGTTCCGTGCCAAATGACAAAAACGGAACCCTTATGCATTTGTCATGTCTGTCTCTCTGTCAGTCCGTCCGTTTGTCACGGCCACTTTACTATGCTGTTGACTTGAAACTTGGTAAGTAGATCTAGTATAATATTCTGTGAACCGCAATAAGGTTTTTTACACAAAAAATAAAGAAAAAAATATTATATTATTTTTTAATCAAACTCATATCTACGTGTGGGGCTTTGATAATGAACTATCAAAGTTGTTGGGTATCTATGTGTACCTAGATAAAACTGTCGTTTGGATAGTGTGGTATTCCGAGATTTTCTTCTAGACAGAATAGACATCCGTGACCCGGGTACATCTAAATGTATATACCTAGTAATCAGTAAAACCTTTGAGTAAAACTGAGTTATCAGGTTCACAGACACGTAAGTAAGTAATTATTTTTATTAATCAACGTATAAATTATATCGCACCTAATAATAAACTTACACCTACGCATATACCGACAATAAGTTATTTGCTTAACGTAAAAGGATTTAAGTTTAAAACTCACCTTGAAACGCGGCCTCAAACTGCGCGGGGTCTTGCGTGGAGGCGCGCGAGGTGGCCGACACCAACAGCGCAAGAAACAGCGCGGCCAGTGGCGCCACCCGCGGCGCAGCCATCTCACCACTACGCCATGCCATCTCCGCCCATACCTACACCAACGATGAGCCTGCCCTGTGAACAATAGACAAGAAATAAGAATGAGCAACATTCTCGCTAAGATAAATGAACGATGCTTAGCAAATGCTTTAGCTAAGCTATAATTCTGTTATTGGGACACAACGGTAAAATTACAGTGGTAAGATAGGGACGAAGAAAGACGAAGTTAAAGTAAGTGCTTAGAATAATGTTTATATTAACTTCGGCCTGAAGGAACTCAGATAATATGTAGCATATATCGCAAAAGTCACCACAACCAATCATGTGCCTGCCTGTAAAATTATTAATTAGGTACCTATCTTGTTCATAAACGTTAGAAAAAGAATTACCCACGGCTACCGCTTTTAAACCACACAAATAAAAGTTAGGCGATCATCAAATGAAGCCACGTCATGAAATAAGTAAATACCTCCTACTTACATCTCGAAGGATCGTTAATCAATCACGCAATTTCAACATAGCTGAAAACATCTCCGCTGGAGTTTCATTGCTAACTCCAGACTTCAGAATTTTGCAATTCCCATTTAAAGTTTTCGATTGGATTACTTATCTTCTCCCAAACGTGGCCTGTGCCATTCGATCGTAAATGTAAATGGGTGACTGACTAGCGGTGGTATTTTGTTCCTTCAGTTTAGTAAAATATTAAAGGACTGTAAATGTACTCCACAGCATTTACTGTTTCCGTGGAATAAAAACAAAAACTTAATTTGACGTCAGTCTGACAGAGTGACAGTTACTTTGACATTGACAGGACCACTATCAGAAAAGTAAACAAAACAATCTCTATGGCTAGCCGCACACACACAATAATATTGTCAATACAAGATTGTCAATAATCTAGGCCCGCCCGTATTAATAGATGTCACTCAATCCAGAGACGCTCTCAAGTCTATTGCTGTCCTTATTTTTTCCCTTTAGAATGACAAGGACAGGAAGAGACTTGAGAGCGTCTCTGGATTGAGTGACGTCTATTAATACGGGCCTTAAATTCTATCTATCCAATACCGCAATACAGGCCGCACACACACAATATTATTGACAATACGTACTTTATTGTCAATATTATTGTGTGTGTGCGGCTAGCCTATCGAGTTGATGATGATAACTCATTTCGTTTACAACTATTTTGTAAGCCGGTGTGGCATGTTTTAATTTCAAATGTCAGTAAATATTTGCGTAAAATTGGCACAGTAACATTTATAAACACATTAATAACAAACGTTAGCGTTCGACTCGGTAAATGCGAAAAGAGTTTGTGTAAAATGTTCAATTTTCGGTATGCTCTGTGTATTTTATTTTTCACGTTTTCATTGGATAAAGTGGATTTGTTAAAGAATAATATGGCCCTCACACCCCCTATGGGGTGGATGTCATGGGGATATTACATGTGCGGCGTACATTGCGAGGAAAACGAAGATAAATGTTTAAAGTAAGTATTTCTTTCATTTCAGAGATAAAAAAGGTGTTTCAAAAACGTTGACGCTAACAATATTCTAGTAATAAAAATATAATTAAGTACATATTGCTTTTAAAATATATGAGGAATAATAATTTTACAATAGCTGAAAAAAATACTGCTGGAAAACAGATTTTCCAGCAGTATTTTTTTTTTTGCCAAAATAATTATAATAATAAATAGAGTAAAAAGGTCCAGGTTAAAAAATGCTGTTACCTCAATGTTGAAACAAACAAGATTATCGCCAATTTTAACAACTAGAATTTTACAAATAAATAAATTTGAATTGCTAATTGTGTTGATAAGCAACAGTACTACTCCACAATTGACACTTAAATCACCATTTTACTTTTTTATATAAGTACTTATTTGTAAAATAAATTGGAAAAGTTATAATTTGGGAACTTGAGTATTTTATAAGGCAAAATCTGTTGAGTTTGTTATTTAATTATTATTTTTATTCACTTTTATGGCCATTTACAATAATTGTTTATATATATATTTATAGCATTTTCCCAAATTGATTGAGTTGGGCTTCTAGCCTAACCAGATTCAGCTTGATCAACTTCAACTTTTATAATATTATGGCAACCCACCGAATTTTTGGTGATTTCTGCCAATGTCCAGTTTGAAAATAATATTTAAGTGACAATTGTATGGTTATTAAATTATAGTATGGAGATCATACACATGTTCTTATATTCAAGAACACGAGATGACTCCTTTTCTTCAACAAATTATAACATATCATTCAGCTTGATACCAGTGTTTTATGTGAAGCTAATGCCTATCAGACCTCCACACCCCAGTAACTGGGAGACACAATACCCCTTGGTTAGACTGGTCAAAATCCCCTATTAACCTTTAACAACCAAGAAACAGCCGGCTGTCAGACTGCTATTGTCTTTCTATTGTGTCTCATATCATGTGTGTTCACGGGATTAATTGATTTTTTTATTTCCAGTGAACAACTAATATTATCTGTGGCAGATAGTTTCTATACAGAAGGGTATCAAGAGGCAGGTTTTGAGTACATTATAATAGATGATTGCTGGTCAGAGAAACATAGAGACAAAAATGGACGGCTGGTAGCAGACAAGAAGAGGTTTCCACGAGGAATGAAGTTTTTGGCTGATTATGTTAGTATATACACTATCTTATCTATACTAATATTAAAATGCTGTACAGTTTATTTGGTTGAAAGCACTAATATCAGGATCTAATAGGTCAAGTTGATAAATTTTTATTTTACTGTTGGATAAGTAACTGATTATCCAAAAAGGTTATAGGCTATCATCATACTATGGCTTGCAGGTGTGAAGCAGTAACCAAATGTGTGGGGAATAGTTAGTCCTACTAATATTATAAAATGTGGCAGTTTGTGTCAGTAATATAGCTATATCAGAATTATATATAGGCTACATAATATCACACTATCACTTATGGGAGCAGAGCAATCATCAAAAACGTAACATAATGCAGGTGAAACCGCCAGGGGGCAACTAGTCTATTACAATATAAAAGTGTAATGTTTGTTTATAAGTGTGTATGTAATGGCTAATCTCTATTCTATTTCTTATAAAAATAATAATCTCTTCTATGGAACACAGAAACCAATATAAAATACTGATGATATATTTATAATTATTCCTACAAGATATATTATGCGATTTTTTCAGAGTATTTTTGCTTGATATCAAATTAAGTGGTGGTTGTATAACCCTTCATTTGCGACAGAGACTTGCACATGGCAGATTAAAAAAAAAAACTTTATTATCAGTTCATTGAAACTATGTCCTTGCTTTTATCCTTCACATCTGAATTAATTTGCATAAGCAAAGATTTAAAATTTTGAAAACAATAGCCCAATTATTTACACTTAAATTGCTATTCAAGAAATAAGTAAGTCCTAAAATGAATAAGAATATTTGGATGTTTTGACAGTTGGAGTTTAAAGTAGTTACATTTAACAATGATTTGTTTTACTGTAGGTATTATTTCACCTAAAGTTAATAAAGTTTTTGTAACATTAAATTGTACATAACAATAAAACATCTGGTTTACAATATGTTGTAGTCAAATATTGAAGTTCTTAAGTTTGACTTGTCAAAACTCAGATCTGACATAAAATCTGAGTTAAAGTTCAAAACACAAGCTACCTATTGTTTCTATTTTTGACTAACGAATTTTGATCTAATCCTAATTCGGACTTTGGACTGTCAAACTCCGAAATTGAACTCGACCTAATCAAGTTTTGACCACTCGGCATTTTACCAAATGATTCACCAACAAGCAGATTCGATTTTCGATTTCGTACTTTCCCCACTTTATCCTATCACTATCCAAAGTACCTACGAAAAAACATTTTGATCATTTTCCATTTCTTTCTAGTTACTTTCGTCCTAATTGTTTGAATTTCATATTACTGTTTGTAAATAAAACTCAAAGCATTTGCTATGAAACTATTCAAAATAACAACTTTTCAGATACACTCCCGTGGCTTGAAATTCGGTATGTACACGAACATAGCGAACACTACTTGTATGAGGTACCCTGGCTCCCTCAATCATATGGAAATCGATGCACAAACCTTTGCGGAGTGGGGCGTAGATTACCTCAAGGTAGATGGATGTTTTATTTCTGAGGAAATTCTCAATACGGGTAAGTCCCTATCGAATCCAGTTTAAATTACATCTGCCTCTATGTAGGAGAAGTGAGTTAAGACAATGTGTGACTTCTTGGTTTATCTTAGATTTGACCAACGCCTTTCGGTAAAGCTGAAACCGAAGTACAATTTTACTTCTGTCTAACGTGTTTTGAACATAGATAGACGTAGAGGTTTGGAAGAAAAAAAAAGAGCCCTACAGTGGGACACACATTATAGGCTAATAAAGCTAATAATAACAATAATGATTTTTAGACAAACCTTGAACCTAATTACCTACTCAGTCAAACAGCAAACGCAAAGTAATGTTTTCGTACTTTGCCTAGTCAATCTTCGACGCGATTTGACTAGCCTAGGTGAACTACAAAATCATTAATTATCATAAATGGATGCTATTGAATTATTTGGGTTACCTTAGTGGTTAACACGCGAAGGTTACCAAGAACAGTAAACGCTAATATTGTTATGCGGTCCGTTTGTTTCAAGGTTATATTCGGCTGGGCGAATATTTGAATAAGACGGGCCGACCAATGGTCTTCTCATGCAGCTGGCCTTACTACATCGAGTTTATTCATAACAAAAAGGTATGATATATTTTTTACTATATAGCGTCCTAGCATCACATGGGCGTTACAAATCTTTGAAATTTTCGGCTCTAATATGCAAGTATTATGCACCTAAAACTTACTCATGAATTACTCTGCCTTTCGGTGAAGATGGTGTGCAAATCAGTTCAGTAGTTTTTGAGTTTATTGCGAGTAGACACGCGAGGCGGGGAATAAAAAAATCTCTCACTCAAAGTTTAGATAAATATAGGTACTCTCTAGTTCGATCTGGCAATACTAGAGGTCAACGTAAAATCCCCAAAATCCTATAAAACCGAGAAATATAACAGTTTTAAACCTTCGAAACTGCCAAAGCAGATTTGCAAAAAAACACAAGAGTTCATCTCTAAGGCTTTCATTTTTCATTGCGACCTACGGAACTCTAAAAAGTATAGTGAAATAACATACAGTCACTACCGAACTGGATATCAAATATTAAAATTGATAGTACGTAGAATATAGCCGTATAACTTAGGTATATCGCCACCTATGCAAACAACTAATTTATCGATTACCGGCTTATCATCTTTATCGAAAAATAAGTATTGAACGTACCAAAATCGTTATCACTTAATTAAATAGCCTTGGATGACATCACTGGTTTGGTGGAAGTATTACTTCCTTTTGTGTTTATTCAGTGATGCACCTACAGTTAATTATGTTTTTTTACGCTTCCAACAAAAAATGTGCATTTATTAAATACTAGCTTTTGCCCGCGACTTCGTCCGCGTGGAGTAATAATTCCCGTTCCCGGAGGATTTCCGGGATGAAAACTATCCTATGTCCTTCCTCGGGTCCCAGACTATATCTGTACCAAATTTCATTCAAATCGGTTCAGTGGTTTAGGCGTGAAGAAGAGACAGACAGACAGACAGACAGACAGAAAGACAGACAGACAGACAGACAGAGTTACTTTCGCATTTATAATATTAGTAAGGATAAAAATATCTAAACATCTCTCTAGCGTTTTCCCAGCTAAGTTAGGATCGGCTATCATTCGGACGATACTTTTTAAAGCTTTAAGGTCAGAACTTCATTGTCGTGATGGCCCAGTGGATAGGGCGCCCGCCTTGTGTGTAAGAGGTTGTGGGTTCGAATCCGAACTAGTACCAATGTGACTTTTTCAATTCATATGTACTTTCTAAAGTTTATCTTGGACATCACTGACATCCCGTGCCTCGGAAAGCACGTAAAGCCGTTGGTCCCGGTTGTCATTCGTAGAGCTTTGACATTCGTTACTGGTTAGCCAGAAACTCTGACCAGTCTAACCAAGAGGTATCCTGTCGCCCAGTTACTGGGTTGTGGAGGTCAGATAGGCAGTCGTTCCACGTAAAACACCGGTATCTAGCTGAATTCGGTTAGGCTGGCAGCCGAACCCAACACGGTTGGGAAAAAGGCTAGGGAGATGATGAAGGTCAGAACTTCATTCTAGGGGTACAAAATTACATCAATTTTTTTTTTGCGGCGGACCATACTAAACTACCCAAAAAAAGTATCGCCCGAAATACCCTTCAAAAATATCAATAATAATGAAACTCCTGATTCGCCGGGAGAGAACGAAACTCAGCGGTCTAAACGCCTAGTAAGCCGAGATAGCAACATATTTGAGAGACTTGTTCTCCTTCAGATGTCTGTCAGCTTATCGCTAACATTTTGGCCGTCAGTTTGTTTACTATTCAATAACATCATAATTAAATAATCAAAAAAAACAACTGTTTCATGTGACTCTTCCGAAAGTGCAGTTGATTATTTAACTATTGTTTCCTTTTTTTTTCAAAATGACATACAATGACACCCGATTTAGGCTGTAAAGCGTGCCATAGAATGAGACTAATACATAAATACGCTCGAAAAACATAACCGCCCTTTCGGGAGTCGGGTAAAAAATATGTATGATCTTTTTAGTATCTTTTCTGATGTTCACATCGTATTACCAACCTCCTCTTAACATTCCAGCCAGACCTACCCCTGATCTCGAAGTACTGCAATATGTGGCGAAACTACCACGATGTTCAGACGTCGTGGCACTCCATCGCGGCCATTTTCAACTACTACGAGACACGCTACCACGATCTCGCTCCGCACCACGGACCGGGGCATTGGAACGATCCTGACATGGTGCGTATATCACTAGCTGTCAGTACTGGGAGGCTCAGACGTCGTGGAACTCCATCGCGGCCATTTTCAACTACTACGAGACACGCTATCTCGATCTAGCACCACACCACGGACCGGGACAATCGAATGATCCTGATATGGTGCGTATATCACTAGTTGACAGTACTGCGATGTCCAGACCTCGTAGAAATCCATCGCGGCCTATTTCAACTACTACGATACACACTACTACGATCTCGCTCCGCACGACGGACCAGAGCATTGGAACGATCCTGACATGGTGCGTATATCACTAGCTGACAGTACTGCGATGTTCAGACGTCCTGGAACTCCATCGCGGCCATTTACAACTACTACTAGACACGATATCAAGATCTGGCGCCCCACCACAGTCCGGGGCATTGGAACGATCCTGATATTGTGCGTATATCACTAGCTGACAGTACTTCGATGTCTAGACGTAGTTAAACTCAATTGCGGCCATCTTCAACTACTACGAGACACGCTACCATTACTTGATCTTGATGATCTTTCTTTCTCTTTCTATCTCGCGCCGCACCACGTTCCGGGGCTTTCAAATGATCCTGTGGTGATTAAGATAGATAGACTATTATATTTTTAATAGTTATCATCACGGTATCACTGCTTCACTACCGTGGGTCAAAGTGTGTTTTATGTAGCGTTATTATTTTCAGTGCAATGTCTTACAGCATAAGTAAAGAAAAAAAAACGCTGAAAACCGTAATACCAAGTTATCGGTATCCACTGTTAACAGTGTTATACAGAAAAATTATAACCTAAAATGCTTAAAATAATCTCAAATCATATTACTTAAATATGACGTAGGTGTAGATTGTTACCAGACATCAACAAAAAACTTTAAATAATACCGTAAACTTTTCGTTTTTCTAATCAAAATGCTATTAATAATTATAAATATTAATATCTAATTTCTGTTAGCTGTGAATTTTAATGAGTTTGCTAAATCCTCAATAATAGCCACTAAATATTACACAATGTTTTTTTGATGGCAATGTCAAACATCAAATAGCTCCCGACTTCTTTTAAGTTATTTTTATTTTATGAAGGGATTTTTTTTTATAAAAGGCTGTTTTATAGAATTGTTTCGGCAATATTTAGCGGTGCTGTACTTTCTATTTCAATACTATATTTTAGAGCAAATTATTGGTGGATAAACATATTATACAACGTTACTACCTACCCACATGTAGTTTTCTTAAGCTAGACAAGAAAAATTGTTTTAAAAAGAAGATTCTCTCGGTCGTTGACATTCCCACAAATGTCAATTGTATCATCCTACAATATGTCTCCTATTTTTATAATACCTATGTTGTGTTTTGTTCTATTTGTGTACTTAATATAATACACAGATACATTTATTGCGTGACCAGGGAAGTATCACACCCTTTTAATAACATTATTTATGTTTTAATAACATTACTTTGTTGTTGTTACGGATATCCTGCCTTTATTTTATTTAACCTTTTCCCTACATGTTGGGGTCGGTTCTAGAGTAACTTTTCTTTAGTTTGGTTACGCCATAATTTGAAATTGACTTATTGATTTCATTCGACTTCTACTAATACGTTATACAAAGTTGTTACGAAACGGAATTTTAAATAAATTGCGGAGAAAATTAGAAACATTTTTTATTTACTTTTCTTCTATGAACAGTAATATTATAAAATAAACATTTAAAAAGTTAATAGCTATTGGAATTCAGTTCAGTTTGTTAAATTTTCTAAAACGTCATCATCTCCCTAGCCTTTTCCCAACCGTATTGGGGTCGGCTGCCAGCCTAACCGGATTTAGCTGGATACCGGTGTTTTACGTGGAGCGACTGCCTATCTGACCTCCACAACCCAGTAACTGGGCGACCCGATACCTCTTGGTTAGACTGGTCAGAGTTTCTGGCTAACCAGTAACGACTGTCAAAGTTCTACGAATGACAACCGGGACCAACGGCTTTACGTGCTTTCCGAGGCACGGGATGTCAGTGATGTCTAAGATAAACTTTAGAAAGTACATATGAATTGAATAAGTCACATTGGTACTTGCCCGGATTCGAACCCACAACCTCTTACACACGAGGCGGGCGCCTTATCCACTGAGCCATCACGACACTCCTAAAACGTAAATTAAATAATTCGAAAACGGCTGGACCAACAGAGAGAACGGTTATTTTTTTCAAATATGCGTTGCAAGTCTAAATTATAGTTTTTTTAAATATAATAACTTTGAAAGCCTGAACATTTTCAAATTCGGGTAAAACTGGAAGTCCCATAACGGGATTTTTGGAAACTACCTTAAATTTTATTAACCTTTCAACGACCAAGCGACAGCCGGCTGTCGGGTTGCTATTGTCTTTCTATTCTGTCTTGAATCACGTGTGTTCGAAGGTTTAATTCACAACAATCAACCCACAAAATCAGTCACAATCAATCAGTTCTCATTTAAAGTAAAAGCTCGAGAGCATTTACTCAAGGAGTTGGCAGACTCGTCTCACAGTTAATTTGTTGTATTTTTCCATGTATTTATTTGTATCTTTCTCTACATTGTATATATAGTATGTATGTATGTATATATATATATATATATGTATTTATAAATTTATTTAAGTATTATATTATTTTATTTTAACTTCCTGTAACTTTTCTGTATTTTTGCACCTACTATGTTTTGTCTCTACATCACCCTAAGGTAGACTGGTAGAAAATGCCTAAGGCATTAAGTCCGCCTCTGTACGGTGTTGTACATAAAGTTAAATAAATAAATAAATAATTCCTTTTATTATAATAAAAGATAGTGTCTATTAAATATTTTATCCCATTACAGCTAATATTCGGTACAGGCGTCCTAACAAACGGTCAGAGCCGTGTTCAGCTCGCATTAATGGCGATGCTATCAGCGCCCATACTTCTGAGTTGTGACATGAAGAAGATCACGCCCTATGAAAAGGAACTGCTGCAGAATCTCGACCTTATGGCCATTGCGCAGGATCCTTTGGGTATCATGGCGAAGCCGTACAGGGTATGTTGAATTGCTGATATTTTTTTTGTTATCTTGTGCTACTAGGCCGAGTCGTATGGCTCCTGCGTAAAAATTTATCAAAACTGAAGATGTATACTATGAGAAATGATTTTAAAGGGGGGAGGGGTTAATAATATTATTTTTCTGTTATGTTTGGCTTTAATAGGAAGTATGCATGGGTATTTAAAAACATGGTTATACACACAGAAAAATCTGATTAATAATGTCATTGAAAAAAAAAGTTGGAATGACTATCCTATAACAGCATTTCAAACGCCCGCCATTTTGGCACGTTTTGTGTGACGTCATAGTTTATGCCAGCAAATATGCACCCGGCAACATTTTTTTTTGGTGAGTGGGAAATCATCAAATGACTGCTCCCGTCCTGGTTGCAGCGGGAGGGCGTGTCAGACTTTTACTGACTAAAACCCACTCATGTTCCTTCGATTGCCCTTTATGTTCCAGGGTCACGGTAACTATTATAAACATTCCGCAACCCCGGCAGGCGTTGGCCCTGTTGGGCCCCTACTCGGCAACACTGACATTTGTTGATAATCGATTTTAAACACATAATTTGAAATGCCGAAGCTAAAAGTTTATCAAATAATACAATAGGCGAGACGACGAAATAAAAGTAATTAGTCCGTCATTGAGATTATTAAAAAAATTTGGACACGTATTTTTTCTTTTTTCTCGTAAACGAAAAATGACGACGATACAGTGCGTTGAAGTTGTGCGTGACGTCACGATCAGATACAATTTTTGCATTACGGTGACGTCAAAAGCCCCCACTCCAGAACTTTGTTGCTCTTTATCTTTGTATTTTTTTATTATTTTGATGAACCAAAAAATACGTGTCCCGTATTTTTGGCTGATCTACAAGACGGACTAAACAGAATGCCATTGTTTTTGTGCTGTCGTCATCCCTATTTGATACTCATTCAAATCACATGCATATTCCCTATTAACAAAACCAAATGCAGTTAGAATAGATCTATTTAAATGCAAAAACACATTTAGGATATAAAACAACCCTAGTAGCGGATAAATCCTATTTGATAATAAATCTTCTGTGGGCGCTCACTACAAATAAATTGTATTTAGCAACGTTGCACCTGATACATGAAACTACAATGGAATTTCATGCACAAATTGCTTCGAATACCTTCAATTATGGTTAAATATATTACCAGTTTGCATGCTATTTGTACGTTAATTAATTTTAATATAAATTTATGGGAGGTAATGTAGGGATAGTCCAGTGTATATCGATTGATATAGATAACGCAAGTGTCACGATTTGCATGAAAACATCGTCATTTTTTGAGGTCATAAAAATGATTTAGTGCTGGAAAAATCAAATATTAGAAGCCGAAAGTAATAGTAACACACATTAACTAATATATACTTATATTATTTATAAATACATACATATTATAGACATATTACACTCAGACACAGAACAAACAGTCATGCTCATCAAACAAAGTTTGTCCTGGGTGGGAATGGAACCCACGTCCTCTAGCTTAACAGCCAGGGTCACTATTCACTTGAGCTAGACCCGTCAAATTTAAGTTCATTATAACGCATTTTTTAGCCGTTTTAATCGCGCCTAAATTACCTTTTTTTTTTTTTTTTTGTTGAGTGGGAAATCATCAAATGACTTCTCCCGCCGTAGGGCGGCGGGAGGGCGTGTCAGATTTTTACTGACTAAAACCCACTCATGTTCCTTCGGTTGCCCCTTATGTTCCGGGGTCACGGTAACCATTATATACATTCCGCAACCCCGGCAGGCGTTGGCCCCGTTGGGCCCCCCTTCCCAGGCTGACTCTCCTTGCGGCGCGCGAACACTAACGCGCCGCCGCAATGGAGCCATTACTGGCACTCCATTGCGGCCTCGGTAGTCGCGGCGGCAGCGGCGGACGCGGCAGCAGCGGGGGCGGCGGGGGCCTCGGCAGCAGCGGGAGCGGCGGCAGAGGGCTTTCCTTCCTTTCCTCTGGTCCTGGCGGGTGGGGCGCAAGCCCTGCCCCCAGCCCGGTGATCGGCCGGCTTGCCAGCTGCCGCACATACGGAGCAGTGCGGCGCGGCGGTGCACGAGCCGGCCTTGTGACCGGGCTGACCGCAGCGGAAGGAGTCGCTGCTGCGGTCTACCTCCGAGGTGCAACGGACACCGACATGGTGTCCTACCTGGCACCTAAAACACCTCAAAGGCTTAGGCTCCAGCAGCTTGACCTGCGCCGAGGTCCAGTCTCCCACCAGTAGTCTGTGGCCCTTCCCCGCAATTGCCTTTGCCGCCGGTACGGGGCAACTCACGATGACCGCTCCCAACCCGGAGCGGTCGAAGCGGATGGCGCCCACCCGCACGTCGCTAGCAGGACAGCTCCCCGCCTTGGTGACGGCGGCCACCAGCTCCTCGCTCGTGACGGAGTCGTCCAGGCCCGTGACGCGCATATCAATGCGCATTGTAGGCCTGGACACTCGCACCTCTTCCGTCTGGAGCGACGCCCGCAGCCTCTCGGCCAAGGCATCGGCGACGGGGCCGCTGGCCACCCCTGGGACCTCCAGCATGCGGGCTCCAGTCGCCGTGACCCGCAGCCGCACGCCCTCCGCCGCGCCGATCTCGGCCAGGTTGACCGCCGCTTTCGCCTTAGCCAATACCGCCCCGTAGGTCACCCCCTTCTTCTCCGCGTCCGGCTGCAGGGTGATTACCACCGCTGCAGACTTAGGGGCGCGGAGCCTGGCCGAAATTACCTTTAGAGTGACTTATTTTGACAAAAACTGTCCTCTTCTTAACCTTTCAACGACCAAGCGACAGCCGGCTGTCGCGCTGCTATTGTCTTTCTATTGTGTCTCAAATTATATGTGTTTAAGAACCAATGCAATGGAAAGAAAATAAGAAAAAGCACTGAACTTAATTTTACTACTTTTGTGTTCCTGAAAATCGTCACCATTATCCTATTTCTTTAACACCATGAACGTTATTCTTTCAGCAAAAAGACGTGACTATATGGGTGAAGCCACATCTGCCTCAGAAGGGAGACATGTTTTCCTCCTACTCGTTCGCAGTCGTCAATATGGACGTTGAAGAAACTCCAGCCACCATCGATCTTAGCAAGTATCAACTTGACGCGCCCGATGGATATACTGTCTTAGTAAGTAATATCATTTTTTAATTAATACTAACTGTTTCTCGCGGTTTCACCCGCGTTTCGTTAGGTTTTTGGTTACTGCTTCGCTCCCGTTGGACATAGTGTGATATTATATAGTCTATGTTACTCAGGGATAATGTAACTTACTAATGAAAAAAGAATTTTTGAAATCGGTCCAGTAGTTTTTGAGTTTATTCGTTACATACAAAAATACAAATCTTTTCTCTTTATAATATTAGTATAGACAAATTATAACAAGCAGACAAACATCTGGGCCTGTAAGTTGGTCTGGTGGTTAGTGACCCTGACTGCTAAGCCAGAGGCCGTGGGTTCGATTCCCACCCAGGACAAACTTTGTGTGAGGAGTATGATTGTTTGTTCTGTGTCTGGGTTTAATTTATCTATAATACGTGGGACACTCAGAAAGTTTTGAGAAACTAAAAAACTATCTTCTATAGATAAAAATATTTTTGCTGAATCTTTTCAAAGAACTCTTCAGCAGCCTCTATACAAAGTTTCATGCGTCTAAACCAATTTTTATGAAAATTTTTCCAGTCCGACGCAGACACCTCTTTCCCGGCCTTCTCGAAGGCTGCTCGCGCGTTTTCCAGCGATGGAAACTGTATTCCTTTCAGAAGATTTTTTATTTTAGGGAATAATAAGAAGTCACACGGTGCCAGATCAGGATTGTAAGGAGGGTGCTCGAAGACTCCAACCTCTGTGGCGTCCAAGAAGTGCCTCGTTTTAAGCGCTGGGTGTGCGGGCGTGTTTTCATGGTGAAACAGAATCCCGCGGAGCCCGGTGTTCGGTCGCTTGTTGCTCGTTGCAGATAAAACTTCTGGCAAGCATTTTGTGGTATACCATTCGTCTTTGATGCTGCTTTGGTCTTGTAATGAAATCGCATTCAGATACCCCGTGAAAGTGAAGAAACTAGCGATCAAAAGTTTGCCTGTGCTTCTCGATCGCTTCACTTTCCTAGGCGTTGGTTCGTTTTGAAACAGCCTAACTGTCGACTGACACTTTTTTTCTGGATCGTATTGATAAATCCAGGATTTGTCATCTGTCACAATGTCGTAAACGCGCCAAGACGAACCTGCTTCAAATTTTTTAATCTTATCACGGCACCAATCCACACTGGCCTGCTTCTGAACTTTGGTGAAGTTTTGCGGCACCCAGTGGCACACTATCCTCCCCATCGGAAGATGCTCGTGTAAAATCTGGTAAAAGCTTCCCGATTCAATCTGCAGGGTCTGCTGAAGCTCTTATGTATGCAATTCGCTTGTTTTCTTGAATATTTTTTTAATGCCAGCACACTTTCTTCCGTGACTGCCGTGTTAGGACGACCACTCTTTTGTTTATCTCCCAAAGTAAAGCGACCTCACTTAAACTTGCTGTTCTTGTGGTAGACGATAGCTTTTGAAAGTCTTCCACCCATAAAAGCAATTTGAAGTCCATCAAATGACTCATCAGATTTTAAGCCACATTTAAAGTCGTAGAAAATCATCGCACGAAAATGTTCGCAGTGCAGATCCTTTTTTAGAAGAGACACGTTAATTTAATTTGGCTCTCAAAAAAATGTGGACGAAAATTCAAAATTCGAACTATGGTATTTTTACTTTTAAATAACCAAATTATTCAAAATAATTACAAATGGCCAGTGTCTTATACATAAAAACGTTTTTTCTCAAAACTTTCTGAGTGACCTGGTATGTATGTATTTATAAATTATATAAGTATGTTTATCAGTTATCTGGTTACCATAGTACAAGCTCTGCCTAGTTTGGGAATAAATGACCGTGTGTGAGTTGTCCAAGGATATTTATTTATTTAAACATTTCTAACAGCACTTCCCCTATAAAATCTAGAATATTCCAACAAACGTATAAGTTAGATAGTGTTACGTCCGCCTATCGATCAGTCGACGAGAGGTGCAGCGGCGAGTCGCTTCATTAAACTAATGAGTAGGCGAGGCTGAACACTCTTACACATAGCTATAGATGTAATACTTTGCTTGTAAAAATTAATAGCGTCATAGCTTCTAGCATGTAAAAGAATTATTGTAACACTATTATTTTTAAGAGTAATGAGTAAAAGTATGGAGTTTTTTGCCCGATTTTCTCCATACGAAACAACATTTTGAAATGTGCAACTAGATTCATTTTTGTTTTGTAAATGACGTTCCAAAGTTCCTTTTTTACCCGACTGCCGTAAGAATGGTTATGTTTTTCGAGCATATGTGTGTGTATGTATGTTTCATTTCTCATTCTATGGCACGCTCAACAGCCTTAACACAAGGAAACCTTCTGCTTGTTTCGGAAGTTGGTGGCATGAAACAAAAACAAAGCCACCAACTTCAGATTTTCAGTTGGGTTTTTTGATCATTTAATTATTGGTGTAGATTTGTTTTCTTTATTTCTATAAATAATTAGGGACTTTTATAACGCACAGCGTATGTCAGTCCCATCGTACCCTAACACATGTTACAAAAACGAGATCGATGGATCAGGGCCACAAAGTCGAACAACTTTCTCGCATCATCGGAAGTCGGTCTACTTAAATTATGATGGAATGTACTACCCGTGCGAGCTAACATGGCACCTGGCTCGAAAACAAACCTCACCCCGCGACCCCGCGCGGCGCCCCGCTCTCGTCTTACCAGTAGCGTTAGCATCACTATTACATTATACGGCGCAAGTATAACTAAAATGGCGGATGTGCAAACACAGATTTTTAAGCGTGCACGTAATTTTTTTTATAACTTTGTTTCTAAGTAGTTGGTTTTGTCACGTTTAAAACGTCGTAGTATGCTATGAGAAACAACTAAGCACAAAATAAATGTTATTATTTAAAATACTAAAATAAAATTCAAAAAGGATGGAGCCCGGGCTAGAACAATTAAGCCCAACACCTCCTCCACCTTTGGCATTAAGTCCGCCTGTGTACCGTTGTGCATAAAGTGTAAATAAATAATAAATAAATAAACAATGTACACCAAATAAAATTATATAATTTTTATTTTTTAAATGATGTTAGCGTATACCTGTCGTCTGTCATACTGTTAGCCCAAAATCAATCATCTCCTTTTTTGCACTTAGTACTTTAAATGTCACTCATTCAACCCAGGTGCCATGTTATCTCGCACGGATTGTACCTATATCGTTCTGGTTCAACTTCAAAGCCCTGAACAACTTACCCCTATCAGCCTCATACCGAACACAATTATTGGTGTAGATTTGTTATTGAATACTTTAAATCCCTTTATTTGTGTTTAATAATGTTTTTTGTAACCTGGTAACATTTTACCTTGGCACTGGCTTGCGAAGGTCTAATAGACAGTCCCTCCATTTAAAATATTAAAATAGAATAGAATAAATTTCTTTTCAGCTTGCATTGGCCCATATACAATTAGAATCAATTTGTTAGTAAAAAAAACATTGTATTCAGATGCTGAGTAAATAAAAGCCAACACCAACATGAAATACATTAACCAACAAGTAACCCTTATTGTATTGAAGCTAAAAAATCTAGAATTTTCTGTGTACTATCAATATCTTTAAACCCCCCGAGAAATACAAGATTTGATTGGCTAGAGATCACGGATTCGATTATCGTAGTACTAACAAAAGTAAATTTAGTTATTTGCTGGAATGAGATCTTGGTTTGATTTTCTTTTGGCAAATTCTAAGAAAAAAAAATCAATTTAAACAAACTTTTGGCCATTTTATTAAATACTTGAGTACCTCGTTAGTCAAATGGTTTAGCGAGACTGGGTTTTTTTTTGGGAGTGGGAAATCATCAAATGACTGCTCCCTGTCAGACTTTTACTGACTAAAACCCACTCATGTTCCTTCGGGTGCCCTTTATGTTCCGGGGTCACGGTAACTATTATAAACATTCCGCAACCCCGGCAGCGAGACTGGGTTTGAATCCCGGTTTTGACAACATTTTGATAGGTAAAGTATGTAATGGAGAATAATATTCATAATGCTTAATTCATTGCATAGGCCCAGGTACACTACTCTCTGTGATACGAAAATTACATACCAGAACTATATAGCTTCCTGGACATTCAAATAGTGTTTTATCGTAATAGTGTTAGTTTTTTATCATTTATTTGTTATGCCCGCGGCTTCGCTCGCGTTAGAAAGAAACAAAAAGTAGCCTATGTTACTCCCTTCAACTATCTTCACTTAAAAAATCACGTCAATCCGTCGCTCCGTTTTGCCGTGAAAGAAAGACAAACATACAGACAGACAGACAGACACACATTCCCATTTATAATATTAGTATGGATTTATTAAAACCTCTTTCTTTTTGTTACAGAACATATTCACAGGAGTGTTTATAAGGAACGTTACGACTTCTGACGTCATCGACGTAACGGTGCCGGGCATGGGTGAGTTACACATAACACTATTTATAAACGTTTATTGTTTTTATGATATCGTAACATAACGCGGTTTTACCCGCCATATGTTAGGTTTTTTGTTATTGTTTAGCTCCTGTGGGTCATAGCGTGATGTCTAGTTGACTATGTGCTATTCTGATACAAAAACTATATTTCTGTGTTATGTTTCAACAAAATCAGTTCAGTAGTCTCTCACAAACCTTATTATGTAAAATTATCGTGTAGTTAATTACTAATATATTTTTTCGCAGATGTCATCATGTACACACTCTACGCGTTGTGACAAGCTAAACAAATATCACCTTTATGACTAAAAAAATAAGGTAACTTTTGATTGTGTTAGCTGCTGAAACAGTTTTCAATGCGTTGTTATCTGAGTTGTGTAAAGATTGGTATCTGAAATTGTGATTATAGTTATTTTAATGTATTTGATGTTAATGATATTATAAGTAAAAAGAAACGTGGCAACGTTATTATCTATTTAGATGATCCTCGGACCAGACGGGTGGGCTACAGTCCGACGGTTTAAGTCAGGATTTTCTATATAATTATGATAATGTGGCATCGAACTCTCATATCGCGATGTATGGGTTTTAGTCAGTAATAGTCTGAGACTCCCTCTCGCCCCGCCCAGGGCGGGAGAAGTCGTTCGATGATTTCCCATCCAAAAAAACCGCGATGTAGCATATCAGTTGCAGTTCATATGTTCGGCGATAAATGTCGCTATACCTGCATAAGATTCGAACTTACAAAATGACACGCGCGCACAAATATTTATTAATTTATACAAAACTATCTGCCTGCTGCGGTTTCACCTGCGTTAAGAATGTTAAGGGTGAACAACCCTTATCACTTAGGGGTTATAAAAGATAGTAGCCGATTCTCAGACCTACCTACTGAATATGCATATAAAATTTGGTAAAAATCGGTAAAGCTGTTTCGAAGGAGTAAGGTAACTAACATTGTGACACGAGATTTTTTTTTATATATAAGACTATATTGCAATAACACTATCGGGAAATGTCCTAAAGTAACGCGTGACATTATATCAAATGTTTACCATATGGCAAAGTTTCCTGCCCCACGCGCCGGCCGTGCGGTTTTAACCTATCAACGTTTTTTTGTACTTATAATATCAGTGATTTCGTATAATGTAATGTACTTAAAACTTCTATTTATAATTCTATAAGTATGTAATTAGAACTAGAAAATCCAAAGTATTTAATGAGTATGTATTAGTAAATAATATAGTATTTAGTTGCCCTTACTAATAATCACTGTAAAGTTATGCAATGAATAAAGCCTGTGTAACCATACATTTTTTGACGTATAAACCTGTCATAACTTTATGCAGCGTTTATTAGTAAGGCGCAGAATGTGTAATTAATTTAGTATCGTTTGCCTTGGAAAGAAAGTCTAGACGTTGGCTTTGACGTTTTGGGGTCATTCATTTATTACGCAAGAAGATTTAAGGGTCATGTCTTATTTTTCAAATTCTTACGTAAAAATATTAAACCAACGGGTTATTTTTTCTTACAAAGGGAGAAGGTGGTCAATCAAACCTTTAAAAAAAGGTCTTACATAATAAATGAATTGTCTTTGACAGTAGAAGATAGACAAATGGGTATTATTTTACCCTAGTCGCTACATGTAAATCACTGGTTTTCCGTTACTAAATAGAATAGAAACAGACGCCAACTTTGTTAAGAAAAGACTAGGAGGCTTAATTTAATTTATAATAAACTAATTAATAATTAACTTTAATACATCACACATAAAGTCAAACATTGTATGCAATTATATCATGTTCTTTTGCTGTCAGTTGGGGTTGGTCATCTCTGTACTGGCGTCGTTATTATATTAAATAGTGTAAAATTGCTATTACTTCTTCATTATTTGAAAGCAATAGCAATAAATATAGCAGGGTTTATTATCAACTTATTCAAATGAGTGTCCGTAGAATTTCTTGCTTGTTCTTCTCCATAGAGACCAACCTAAGTTTTAGAACAATCAACTAGCTTCAACTTTTGACTAACCGACCGACTCTTTGACAATAGGGATGTTGACTACATCAAAAGAATGACATTCTGTTTAGTCCGTCTGTTAGATAGTCCAAAAATACTGGACACATATTTTTTGCTTGATCAAATTAATAACAAAATACTAAGATAAAGAGCATCAAAGTTCCGGAGAGGGGGCTTGTGACGTCACTTCTCAGTAAAAATTATACTAAGGCGTGACGTTTCACGAAACTTCAACGCACTGTATTGTCGTCATTTTCTGTTTACGAGAAAAAAGAAAAAATACGTGTCCCAAATTTTTTTATTATCTAACTGACGGACTAATTACTTTTTGACTGTTACTTCCACAATTTTGCATGATCTTACACCATTCAATTTTCAACTCTATTCCCTTCACGTTTAAGCTCATTATAAATTTAAATAGAAACAGCTGTTACTCTCAGTATTAACATAAGAATACTTACTTCAAACGAACTTCTTAGTTCCAAAGAGTTCTTACAAAGTGAGGTTATGTCAATAAGAAGTCTATTTCAAAGAGGTTTAGGTTTTCTTTGGGTTGCCTTAAAAGCTTTTTCTAGGCTAGAATAAAAAGTAGGTTGGTTGGAATTGTGGTTGGGTTCTCTCAATAAATCTAAGTTTGAACTGACCGCGTTTTGTCGAGAGACTTGATGTATTGCTTTTACTTGCGTTAGATATCTTTGAACTTTGTTAAAACATTTTTTTTTGTTTCCTTTGTTTTGGTTCTGCTTCTGTGGGCTGTGTGATGTTATGTAGCATATATTATTATTCATAAATCTGGCTATGATAATCAATACATACAATATTATTTTTATAAATTTCGTAGTTTCTAAGACCGTAGGTAACGAAAGTATGTACTTAAATAAATGTCCACAGAACCTCGTGATATTAGTGTTAAGTTATATTTAGTTAATCATAATAATTTAATGAAGTTGTTTTACTATCAAGTTTTACTATTACTTCGGGAGACCTAAATCATCAGTCAGTTTACTGCTGGTCATAAACCTCTTCCATTGTCGGTCACCTCTAATAATGCCTCAATATTGAGTGGCTAGATTTTCAACTTTCGGCGCTAAACCGAGAGTTGTTAATCCAATAGTGCTCTTTTATTTGAGCATGAGCTTTTGCCCGTGTAAATTGTGCACGATCGAAAATGTATACGCATTCACAGATTAAAAAGTAGCTTTTACCCTTTCTTCTATCCTCTTTTTTTATTTTATTGGCCAACCAACAATTGTTTACACTTACTTGTACATGATAGAATTATATTTTTTAAATCTGGGGTTAGTGTAACAATTTCTTACAGGTTAGCACATAAACAATAACAAAGACCAAAAGAAATTATTTAAAAGAAAAAATAATACTAAAATTAACATTAGAAAATTGGTAAGAAAAAAAAAACTAAAAATTACAAGACATTACAAGAGTTACATTATTTAATTAAACATTATAACTGGTTACTGGTTATTCTGCGGAACTTGCCAAATGAGTCAGACTGCACGTCAACAAGGTCACTGTAGTTATTCAACAGATCTCGATTTGGATCATTTCTTTTATTTATTTTATTACTTTTGGGTCTAAACAAGAGTATAAAAAAATTATATCCACCTATCTTTGTACCTTTCCTTACAGATAGGATTACTTAATTTGAATTTTAGCATGTATCCTCATTAAAATTATATACGCGAAACTAATTAGCCATTTATTGTCGCCTAGTGTTGGTGGAAAGGGGTATAAAATGTACTTAATAGAATACTTAATTAGAAAATTCCGTTAGGGCATTATTAAATTAATAGTAATTAATAATCTTTATTAAGGATGTAAATACCAAAAGTAAATCTGTTATAACTTAAGTTGACTAATTCCTTATTAGTTAGTAAATAGTTTAAATCCAAGCCAACATACTACACATACGACTTAGCTGTGCACCTCTTGCTGTGACGTATCGCTGTCGGTATGCTATCGCTACTAAACGAACGAGGCGAACACGGGGCAAGCGCGGGGAATCGGGAGAGGGCGAGCATTCCAGCGAGGTGCACAGTACAGTAATACGGGTTGTAAAAACATTCTGTTTGTTGCTATGAAAGATAATTATATACATAAAGTTATATACAATAAATTATGTTAGTTAAACCGTGGTTTTAATCCTTCTCGTACCTAAGGAATGGGCCTTAGTAACACATACGTTTTAGGACAAGATGACTAAACGTTGTTTAGCAAGTAATGTAACTAAGCAATATAACTGTCACCGTCACACAACTGTCGAAATACGACGGTAAGACAGGGATAGAAGCACCTAAGCATATAAGTATGTGCTAAGTAACGTTTTGTTAATTTAGAAATATCTAAGCCACAGAATCTTGCTAAGTAACGTTTTATTTATCTCGTTCTAATTATTCAATTGCAAATAAGTTAAATGTATCTTTCTCTTTCCATTTGAATACGAAAACGATAAAGAATAAAATATTAGTTTAGTCCTGTCAAATTAAGACACTCCTTAAATAATTTAGACGTGATTAAACACATGACCACTAAAAGAAACATCTATTTACTCCAGGCGCTGGCCAATTTGACAGGACCTAACTAATATGAATCTTCTATCCTTTTCGTAATGAATTGGAAAGAGAAAGATGCACTTAACTTAAATTTAGTTTAGTTTGTGAACAGGGGAACCCATCAATATTTGATTATGGTCCTTTGTGGCCGAACAAAAAAAGGTTATTGTTATGACGGTTAAATTACTGAAATAAAATCATTCACACAAGCCATAAAAGAGAAGTGGTCGTCAAAACGTTCGGAGTATTCCCTTTCACATGTATACAATTTAATTTTATTATTTAACATAGCATTGGTACAACGTGCGAGATATTTTCAACGAAATATTTTATCGTTAATTGTCGTTCTGACCGTACTGTATTTAAATTTGTTTTATACCTTTAATTTTACTTTATGCACCGAGTAATTTATGAAAATGTTACTGTTTGCTGGTAAATAATAATTGAATTTTAAATAACACGGTTTTTCATTGAAGTATTTCTGTTGTATTGATATAAGGTAATTTTTCTGATGACAGTAATGTGTTTAATCATTATTCTCATAAACGACGAGTTTCTCTTATCAAAGATCTTCGACCGCAAATGTCAAAAACATTACTTTTACGATACTTTTATCTTAATTGCTATTGCTATTAGATCGAAAGTATATAATATTCACTTCCACACACACTTTAATTCGGTAGTCAGAACTGGTCGCCATGAGGTTGTCAATCGCCTTCCTAGCTGTGTGCATAGCACATGGTGTACACAGCCAAGGTTTCTTAGACGGTATCTTCAAAGCGCCAGGTAAGATAATCAACGGAGCGACCAATATATTAGATGGCATCTTTGGACCCTCGACTGACACAAGTTCGTGTGCCGGAGATGTCTCCCAAGATTACAAAAAGGCGGCCAGCCATTTCTACAACAAACTTTACACGCACATCGCGGCCCGGAGTGACAACCATTTCGTATTCTCTCCTCTCACCATCTGGCTGTCTCTCTCTGCGTTAGCCGAAGGCGCTGATCCAACAATACAAAGCAAAATCTTCACCTCCATCGATTTGCCGCAAGACAACTGTGTCCGAAAGAGGTTTTACGACATAGCCCTTAACGTAGAAAAACCAGGACGAGATGTCACACTCAGACGGCGGCGGAGCTTAATCCTTGATGAAGGTCTAAAGGTTAACCCCTCTTGGGCCAAGATAGTACGGTCTACAGGACTTCTGAACTTCGCTTACGCACCCATCAAGAGAGATCCTAAAGCTACTTCAAAACGGGTCCGCAATTTCATATCAACGCGCTCCAACATTGTCTTAAGAGGAAACTCAGTAATTTTGGACTCGTTAGACTATGAAGGGCTTTGGACAACGGCTTTCCCGAAAATGGATATACAAAGCCAGCCGTTCTTCAACGAGATGGGACAGAAGATCGGGACGGTGGATATGATGCATGTGCAAAAGAAGGTCCGGTTGGCCCACGCTCCGTTTTTGGGTGCTAAGGTGGTGGAATTGCCGGTTGGAGAGAATGGTCGGTACACAATGCTGATTGCTGTCAGCACTGGGAACAACGTGCTTAAGAATGCTATTGAGATCTTCATGGGTTCGATCTTGGAGATATTCTCGCTACTGGAAATGAGCTTGTTTCCTCTGGATGTCGCCGTACCGCGGTTCGTGGTGCGGTCGGAGTTTGACGTGCGGCCTGCGCTAGAAGAAGTTGGCATCAGATCATTCTGGAGAGAACCAGATGCGACGAAGTGAGTAGACTCTCCTGATTTCTTTTTAAGAATATCTAATTGCATGTTAAATAAGTACTTAATGTCAAATGATATTTTTAAAGATAGGGATATGTCAAAAAGTCACCTTGTCAAAATAATCCGCGAAACTGATGCGATTGACATGCATTGATTTTTAACGTGAAATAACGGTAAAGTTTCATTTACCATACTTTAGTTTGGACCTTTCCCGCGCCACTATTTTAGTTTTAGGGTGAAAGTATCGAAAATTAAAAAGAAGGTTTTTTTATCCCATATCTATTAAAAAAGAAGGTACCACATAAACCAGTAACAAAGCTTTAAATCCTTCAGATATTGTTAGTAAAGGTTCCAACTATCAATGAGGTAGATCACGAGTATTACATGAACAAGTAACTGCCAGTATGACTAAACAAAACGCTCGAGGATTAAATAAAAAAAAAACGTTCGTGACAAAATGAAACAAAAACGCGCGAAACCATCTACCTTTGTAACTGTTTACACGGTTTCTGATTCATGCAGACACTTTTATAAAAAGTAGTGTCTTCTTCAGTAATGACTGAATAAATAAGTTGCACTTAAGCATTTTCTCATAGAATGGTAGTTTCTCATAGAGTGGTGATAAAAAGTAGAGGGTTCACCTCGCCGACGATGTTTTAAACAAGAGTGACGTACTTTGAATTACTACTCTAGAAATCTTTGCTCGAGTCTGGATTCAAAGAAACACTCGAGATAGTAAACAATATTCTTTTTTCTTTTGTATTTTTTAAGATGTATTGAATTTGTATGAAATCTGGGCTTCTTGTGCTCAGTTTTAGGGACTACTTACACTATTTCAGCTTAGGCCCTTCGAAAAAAACGGTTTTGTACGAAAACGATTTCTATTCAATGTTAACGCAGGTTGTTCAGGCGTACATTAAGCTTATAATAACACAAGAGTAAGGCTGAGGCTACAGTAAGTATAGCGATTTGCGATGCGACTGGAAGAGCGAAACGAGATAAACATGGAATGACTACATTATAAGCGAGAGTCTGGCGTATATTCGATTCAATTTCGCTGATACGTCGATGTAGCCGGTGCCACGATTACAGTAATGTAGTTGAAATCAAAGATCGCTAGTAATATTTGATGAACGGTGTAGCCATATACGTGAGCATCCATGTGTTTGTTTCAATCGCTCATAAATGTCGCAGCTCGCGTCGCAGCCTAGTGTAGCCTCAGCCTCACTTGAATTAAATACCTTTACTCCTTCCTTAAAAAACCCTTCGCTAACTCTTCCGTAATTTAATTACCCAACAAATAAACAATCTTTCTATCTACTTTACAGATACGTGTCAAACCCACCAGCGACGCCAGGCGGTCTGATCCAACGCGTCACCGTCAAAATCGGCAACGACGGCGTCTCACCCCCTCCAGCCGTTGGCAAAGACCTGATATCTGGTCTGGTGAACATGGCTTCCAATGCAGCTACCAATGTGGCCAGTGCAGTTGGTCATGAGTTTGTAGCTGATAGACCGTTCATGTTCGCGATGTTTGATACTGAGACTAGAACCTGTTTGTTCGCTGGAGCATTCTCTAGGCCTAATGAGTCCAGGTAAAGAGTGGTAATAAAATCTGGTTATGGTTTGTGTTTTGTTTTATTTTTGTAGTTGGTATTTTAAATTTCCAGTTGTTGTTGGTAAGATAAAGCGGTTTAAAATTCGGTAGTTAAAGAGATGTTATTATTTGTGGTCCGGCTTTAAGTGCTTATAGTAAGTCTACATCTACTACGTGTAAAAAAAAGTTGAGGCTTTTTTTTTTTTTTATTGGTACAATCCCACCACACTATTCCCAACCACTGCAACTCCTGAAAGCCAGAATCAACAGTGGAGTCCGCCAGAAAAGCGCCGAGCAATGAAGCTTGACGAGTCCCGGAGAAACGATTCAACTGTCTTGGATCCCGCAACGAAATTAATCAGAAAAGAACAACGGAGGAGTAAGAAAAATATATTTTTTCCACTTCCCTCCATAACAAGCAGGAGACAGAACAGAACTAGGCCGATAGGCACAAAGGGGCAATTACAACTGGGAAGTTGAGGCTTTGTCTATTTCAAATCAACATAATTGTCAAAGAGTCGTGTTAAAGAGTATCTATATTACATTTTGTCAAAATCAGAGTCCAGGTCATACCGAAAGTAAATAAGGCTAGTAAGGCTACAACTGAATCGGCATTATAAAAAAAAAAACATACATATCCAAATATACTTTGTTTACTTTAAACTTTTTGCTAAAAATAAATGTGTATTCTTGGTAGATTCTTCGAAATAATAATAAAAACTATATTTAGTTAAATAAATTTTTTAGGCACAAAAGCACGATGAAATTTCTGTGAAAACCTGTCCAATAAAAACTTTATTTCGGAATAAACACCAATGTGAAAACGAATATTTCGAACGATAACGATGATGACATTTATTTCACTATTATTCAAAATCTCAAAAAGAAATATAATTATTTTGCACAACAGTGAAATTACTTAATTACTAAAAAAAAAAGAATTTGTAAATGACAACTCTTTATTGATTCATAATCCATACTAATATTATAAATGGGAAAGTGTGTCTGTATGTCTGTCTGTGTGTGTGTCTGTATGTTTGTCTTTCTTTCACTTTTCAAAACGGAGCGACCAATTGACGTAATTTTTAAGTGGAGATAGTTGAAGGGATGGAGAGTAACATAGGCTATTTTTTGTCTCTTTTTAACGCGAGCGAAGCCGCGGGCAAAAGCTAGTAATGTATAAAGAACGTTGTATTTAAAAAACCCATAAGCGAGAAAATTCTCAATTTAATTCTGAATCAACTTTTCGCTTCGCCTCTAAGCACTCGAATTTTAATTAGTCTGACCTTTTCATCGTTAATGGAACTCTTCATTAATATTAGGTAATGTAGAATATCATATCTATATAGCACAGATAGAAAATCTCGAGTCATTCCTTGGGTCCGCTGGCCAACCAAATTCTAATGAAGCTTATCATTAAAAAATTAAAATCAAAATCATATTTATTTTGTAAATAGGTTATAAAATAACACTTTTACACGTCAATATTGTTTTTTTTTATATTAAGCGAACGATGGAGCCGGTGTTTCGTAGCTGGACTGCTCTGAGAAGAAACATCCGAATCAAACTCAGAGGTCAAAGTTTCTTTTAAAGTCCATACAATCATACTGCGTTACTTACTTACGTTTGAATAAAACAAAATCATTTTACGGAACTCTATATTTAATTAACTTTACCCTATTAAGTACATCGTTTAGTAAATAATGACCTTTGGAGTCGCGTGAAACATTTTATTCATTAGTTATTTTAGTTAAAATAAGAGATTGTGGAGTCAGTTAAAATCCCATCACCGATATGATGATGATATTAAACCGCGTTTAGTGCCCAACAGTCGAACGGATAATAATGACATAATAACCTTTGAACGAAATTATATACAATACGCTATTGTCTCGAAACACGTGTGTTCGACAATATTAGAGCAACAGGTTCACTAATTACGGACATAAATATATAACTTTCCTACCCATCACTAGTTCGACGGTCGAACAAAAATGAGAAACATAATTCTCGCTAGTTCGACGGTCGAACAAATGAGAAATATAATGCTGGGTACAGTACAGACTTACGCAATGTAACATGAAATGTAACACGCAATGAAAGAATTCGCCGTCCACACTGTCGATGTCGCAATGTATCATGCAATTTAACAGAATTCCCATAGGGTGGACGCCTTGCGCGCACGAACCGCGCACACTACGCGCGCGAACAGAGCATAACGTGCGCGCCACGATCCGCGATTTGTCGGTTTTTTCACCGAACACAAAGGGGCGCGCAGTGTGCGCGGAGCGACAGTGTGGACGGCTTGTGTGTGTCTGACCGGCGGAACGCGCGCGAACATGGAAGAAAACACTACTACTGCAGAGGTTACAGTTGAATCATGGAGTGAAGAAAAAGTAATGCAGTTAATTGAGATGTACAGAACAAGATTTTTGTGAAATCCATATAATATATCTTTTTACAAAAAAGATCTGAAAACTAGATGTTAGTCTGAGCTATGTTCGCCGCGCGCATCCTGGGAACAGATGTGAGCACGTCATGCGCGCCCTGCGTCCACACTTATTGAAATGCTCCTTTCATGTTACATTGCATGATACGTTTCGCAAATCTGTACGTGGCATAATTCTCACTAGTTCGACGATCGAACTAGTGAGAACAAACCTTTAAATTCGGTTACTGCCCTCTGTTCACGCCTGCGTGAATGTGAAGAAGTGCAGTGTGTGTGTCGTGTTGCTATTCTAACGGGCCAGGCGCTCGCGCAGTACGGGTAGTTCTAGTAGTGATATTTTATAAATTTTCTTCCTCCTACATTTTGTGTGCGTGTGTCAATATTGTCGTCATCGCATCGATATCGTGCTCCGTTATAATAATTGTAAAACCTTAGTAAAATAACAATTTTATTACCATACCTCGATAAGGGAGTTTCATTGAAGTCGACTGAAGCCCCAACACCCTCCCAAGGCTTGTTACTTCATAGAAATATATATTTAGAAAAAATGCAATTTAACCTTCCGACAACCAAGCGACAGCCGGCTGTCGGGCTGCTATTGTCTTTCTATTGTGTCTTGAATCACGTGTGTTCAAAGGTATAATAATTTTAAAAATTTTTGTACCTACTCCTTTATTTAAGTTTCCTCACATCATTTATAATAATAATATATACCTACTGTACAAGCGAGTTTTGCTCAGGTATTTTGTATGAAGTTTCGCGGCTAGAGTAAAATAGTTGTTACCGTGGAACATTATAGTTAAGCGGTATTGTTTAGCTTGTTTCGCTTAATACACTACGCGCCTTACTAATAAACGCTGCATAAAGTTATAACAGGTTTATACGTCAATAAATGTATGGTTACACAGGCTTTATTCATTGCATAACTTTACACAGTGATTATTAGTAAGGGCATACATTTAATAGCTCGCTACTAATATGTGTTATAATAATTTTGATAGCGAATTCATCTTAAAGTGCGACTTCACTTGGGTAATACAAACTAAACTCTACTTTTATTAGGATAAGGTTCACATAACGTTGCATTAAACACGCAAATGGTTTGCCAAGTCCAAGGCACACTTAAACACTTAGATGCATAATTTCATCATTTATTATTTTTCTCATGTATACATAGGTAGTCTTTATTAAGGCATTTATTTCTTTCACTCATCTATAAGTAGGCTTTACTTAGGCATTTATTTTACAATCGTGTATAAGTAGGCTTTAATTAGGCATTTATTTCTTTCAGTTGTGTATAAGTAGGCTTTATTCAGGCATTTACTTCTTTTTTCATGTATAAGTAGGCTGAGTAACGATACCGGCCATCAAACAAGTGGCTGTCTCAGCATAGAAGAGACCAAAAAAGAATGGCCTATCAGCTATAAAGTCTCTACCCAGTATAGGGTCCAGACCAGTTTTGGAAGAATATGCAGAAGCCGGTTCTCGCGGCGGAGAGGCCAAACCGGTGTTGTTGAGGACCAAAGTCGCTCGTTGCACGAAGCTTGTAGGTAAAGCCGGTGGGTTTGATATGTACCTGTGGCGAGGAGTGATCTATTATTAGCCTGAGATCAAAGAGCTTGAAAAATATTGATCGTTCTTAATTTTAAAAAGGACTCAGAGGTGGTTTTCAACACACTTGCAGTAAAACGGTTAAATTAATGATTTGTTTGAAAAGCGTATGAAACAACACACTTCTTGGGATAGGGTGCAGAGTGCAGTAAAGAACTAGTTTACTCTTAAACATGTAGTTTTTTTGTTCTTATAGAGGAGTGAATAAATTCCTAAACTTTAGTGTCATTTACTCTCGTCAGAAAAATCGACAATCTAGTCTCAGCACCATTTGGATATGAATAAAAGTATAGAAAGTAGCAAAATCTTACTTAGTAGCAGATGGATCAGACCAGACTTCGTAAACCCCCATATCTTCCAGTAAAACTCTCACATCAATCTCGCCGCTGATCACCATGCGTGGTATCGCCACTTTTATAGGCGCTTCGCTGATTTTCAGACCAGCTATCAGGTCAAAAACTGTATTGCTATCAAAAGCGTACACCGGTTCCTTGATATCAGAATTTCCAATTATCACAGCAAACAACATCCGAAAGCGTTCATCTGCACCCACTGGAAATTCAATAATCTTGGCTCTGTACCGCTTAATATATGCCAGTCTTGCTCGTATCTGCAACCTCATGATATCCACAGCTCCGATCGCTTCTCCATGGATGTTGTAGAATGGTGCTTTTTCAATAACAGCTTCTGAAAACGCCGTTGTCCACAATCCGTTGAAGTCCAACGTGTCTAGAAGAACCGAATTCCCGCTCAGATTGAGTCCTGGGAGTCGCGAAGACAGAATTCTTTGTATCTGGTTCACTGTTGCTCCTGGGTCGTGTCTGATGGGTGCCCTAACTACGTCAAGAAGAGCATTATTTACAACGTAGTCGTACCAAGCCGGGCTAAGTGTCGCACCATCGTCAATTAGTAGAATGCGCGTGCTCTTAATGTTGACATCATTGGAAGGGAACAGGCGAGTACTTGCTAACTGGTAGTATGCCTGACGGATGAACGGGTCGTTAGGTAGTCTTAGAAGTTGGAACAGTTTCTGCTGAATTACAGGGTCGGCCCCTTCTGCCACCGCAGCGAGTATTTTCCATATTGAAAGTGGGGAGAACACGAAGTTGAAATCGCTTCGAGCGGCGATCAGTTTGTACAAGTTACTGGCAAATTTGTATGTAGAAATACGGTATTTAATTATAAGGTCTTGTTTGTCATTGTACGATCGAGTATCGTAGACTGACGGTTCAGATATTTGGACACCACAGCACGCCACGAATAGGAATATAATTAATTTCGACATTTCTTTAGCACGTCTTAATTAAGTTCCACGGGGAAATCTACTAACTTCTAGATAGGTGAGAATTCAGGTTTCTTAAATATTCAAAGTGCATCGCATTTGTTTGTTAAGATATTTATATTAGTAGTTTTGTCTGTTTGTGCATCTCTCCAAAGTATCATGTAAACTAGTACATCACTCATAAAAACCATTGGTTTATCGCATATTATTTAAGACTTTAATTTTGTTTATTATTGCAAATAGTAGCTGACCTCTTAAATGTGAACCGCACGCGGGAGTCGAATAATTTTATGTTTCCTAATTCCTTGTTGACTAAAAGCTACATGTGTTGTTTATACGGATTGCACGATAAGCGCATTATCAAATGGACTAGCGTGTATGCATATTGGAGCAGGCAAAAACATGATTAGCATAGAAATGTTCCATATCAGGTTTTACATTATTAAAATAAAATATTAGTTGTAAATAAAAGTCACATTCACAAGGTCGTCCAAATAAACGTAAAATAGTAAATCAATGAAAACTAGATAAAGAATAATTTGAAAACGTGTTCTTTGCCCGGGCGAATTTCTGCAGCAGAAACACATACTAAGCTTTTTTTTAATACAGTTTTACCATTCATTTTGTGCTGTAAAAGTACTTGTAAACCTGAATTGACAGCTGGTTTTTTGGTCCTAGAATTCAGGGAATGTTTTCTAGATTCGGCAAACAGAGCTATTAATTTAACAGTAGTAGCGCAAAGTCAGGAAGTGGTATGACGGCCTGTCACTTAAGTTACGGCCAAATATTATGAAAGTGAGAAAGACACACTAAACTTGTACACTATGAAATCCCCTCAGTACTTGGCAAAGCTATTTTATTAAACCTTATTCAAATTTATAATATAAATATTCCAAATTTCCCACGCCTGCCGGGGTTGCGGAATGTTTATAATAGGTAGTTACCGTGACCCTGGAACATAAAGGGCAATCGAAGGAACATGAGTGGGTTTTAGTCAGTAAAAGTCTGACACGCCCTCTCGCCGCACCCAGGACGGGAGCAGTCATTTGATGATTTCCCACTCACCAAAAAAAAAATTCCAAATTTGAGGCAGTTTATATTTAACCCAAATAAGGTAATTTTGGATAAAGGACCGAATCATCGGAGAAAATATTTTGTGTTAAAAATAAAATAATAGACATGAAACGTTTGTTGTCAACTTTATTATAAAACCTACCAAACGTAAATCGTCCACGTATCTTAATACGAAACCAACCAAGTCAAAGCCTAAATTAAATTATGTATTTTTTTCACTCTATATCAGTTTGGGTAAGTAGGTTGAGAATACATAGCAGATATCAAACAGGTATAAGTGTCTGTGTCGAAAAGTCCGAACATAAATGGTTTATTAGCTATGAATTCAGTCCAGAAGGTATCTTCGGGGCTTGTGTAAGCGCCGTATGAACGGAGCTCTGGGATTGGAGGAGGATTGATGCCATGTTTATTGAGGGTTAATGTCGCTCGCTGGACGTAACTGCTCGGCAGCGCAGGCGGGGTTGATATGTACCTGTTGTGAAATTATTGTTTTTATACTAGTCAAACAAAAATGTGCTTTTAAATCTGTACTAATATTATAGATCTGAAAGTATGTCGGTTTGTGACAGTGGCATGGTTAAACCATTAACTTATTTTGATTAATTTTGGTACGGAGTAATTTAGAGCTTTAATAAAAGTAAATAGATGACTTTTTTAACCTTGATTTGATGAAATCACGGGGAATAGGTAATTGTCGTCATATTTGCGCTAAATTTTGGGGCTCGGGGAGTTTAGTCCTTCTTCATAATAAGGACCTATAGTCGTTACTCGTTTCATAGTTTCATTTGAATAGTTTAATTTTTTTTTCATTTGAATTTCACCAAAACTTTAAGCAGCCCTTTCAGAAAGCTTACGCAATCAAACGCTCAAAAAGGGCCTTCCAAAATACAAATACAAAATTAATTATTTATGTAGCCAAAAATTGGTTACATTTCACTTAAAACCCTACTTAAATTCACACCTCAAAGCTTTTAACGTCTGAAGGTCGTTGTTACCTATATTATTATAAACATGTAGTAAAAAAAACATACCTAGTAGCCTCAGGATCTGTAAATAATCTCGTAACTCCCAAATCTTCTAAAATGGTCCTCATGTCCAGCTCAGAGTTCATAGTAAATTGTGGCAACGCTATTTCTATCGGTGTCGCAGTCTCTCTCAACGATGACAGCACTTTCAGGAAGATTGAACCTTTAAGTTCCCCTATAATCGGACGTAAGTCCGTATTACCGACTACTACAGCAACCAGCATAATAAACTGCTTATTCACGCCTATAGGCAGCTCTAAGATTTTAGCTCCTAGAAAAGGTATGTATCCGATTTTTCCTCGTCGAGTCACCGTCATCATATCTACGGTACCAAGCTGTTGTCCTGTTATACTATAGAACGGAGCACGCTTCACAACAGCATCAGAAAAAGCCGTGTTCCAAAATCCATTGTAATCCATTGTATCTAGCAATACTGAATTTCCACGAAGATTGAGTTGTGGAAAGTTAGCATACACAGCGCTCCTGATGCTGCTTGCTGCGACTACTGGATTGAACTTAATTGGTGCACTTGTTACTTCAAGAAGAGAATTCCGCGTAACAAGATTGTGCCAAACCGGATTGGGTGTGACGCTGTCATCTATTACTAATGCTCGTTTGCTGACAGCAGCAACGTCATGAGTGAAAGAAAATCGGCTCGCTGCCAGTTCGTAGTACTTCTGACGTATGCATGGATCGCTCGGGAGGACTAAAAGATTGAACAGTTGATGTTGAGTTGCGAAGTCCGCTCCTTCGGCGATAGCCGCTAACGTCATCCACATTGAGTGTGGCGACATCACGAAATTGTAGGACCCTCGCGGACCAACGTACTTGTATGTTTCTATGGTAAAATTATGCATCGCATCGCGATAGCCATAGATTGCATGCGGGTATTCGGGGCATGTTCCCCTTTCTATGTAAAGTGAGTCCAAAGATCCATGTAAGGACACTATGCCTCGTTTTGAAGCAGAGTTAGAGG
The DNA here is from genome assembly GCA_033675125.1 of Athetis lepigone. Taxonomy (NCBI): domain Eukaryota; kingdom Metazoa; phylum Arthropoda; class Insecta; order Lepidoptera; family Noctuidae; genus Athetis; species Athetis lepigone. The sequence continues at coordinate 2,475,198 of CM066222.1, read as the reverse complement.
AGCTTCCTCTGCATCCCGCGACGAACAATAACACAATAACCGCTCTCATTTCCCCGACACTACCGAATTAAAGACATATACCAACTGACACAACAACATTATCTGTGTCCTTATATACTACCGGGATTGTATTTATAATTGTGAGTAATTTTGAACAGGCTCTAGAGAACTTATCGTAGCATAATTGCCTCGATCCCACAAAAAATGATGGAGCAGTACATTTAATGGCCTGTTCACTGTTTCTTTAATGGATGCGAAAAAACGGTTTAAAGTACACCTAGATAATAAAACAATAAGTTTGTTTGCAGTAGTCGGTCACCAGACGATGTTCAAGCAACTGGTTTGCCAAGGTCGAAACAATACCGGCCGGAATCATAATTTGAATTTTAAATGTAGCAAATAAATCATGAAATTAGCAGACTATGGACAATTATTATTTTTGAACAACGCCCAGCCATGTATTTTGCATGCTAATCTAATCAATAAATAATAGGAATCCTTACAGTTTGAGAGACAGAATTGAAAATTGGTCCTTCTGAGATTACAGAATATACTCTTTCGGACAAAAGGACCTAAGTAACAAAACAAACAACCATTTTTATCGTATTTAGAAAAACGTGAAAGTTTTCTTGGTCATACCTGAACCTAACCCGAAATTAGGGCGGTTCAGTTAGGTTAATTTAGACCGTTGGTGGCTTAGAGACGCATAATCAAGATGGATCCGCCCTCATTAGGGTTTCAGCGGCCAAACGTTGGGCGGGAACCTGCCTTATTCGTTTTAACAAAGGAATCAGCTTAGTGTAAAAGTTCTGTGGATTAAATAGTCTTCGGGCCCAATACATTAAGCAGTATTAATAAACAAAAGGCATCCTATATACATAATTCTTTAGGTTTTTAGACGTTTATATGATTAATATTCAAGAATACATGATTTACCACTAATTGACGGGCCTGTTGGTCTAGTGGTTAGTAACCCTGACGGCTGACTGCTAAGCCGGTGGTCGTGGGTTCGATTCCCACCAAGGACAAACTTTGTGTGATGAGCATGATTGTTTGTTCTGTGTCTGGGTTTAATTTATCTGTAATATGTATGTATTTATAAAGTATATAAGGATGTATATCAGTTGTCTGGTTACTATAACACAAGCTCTGCTTAGCTTGGGATCAGATGACCGTGAATGACTTGTCCCAAGATATTTATTTAAAGATAAAAACTGTTCTACCCTACCGATGAGTATTCCAGCCTATTATTGTGCTGTACAGTACCACAAAGATCTCTCTTCATACAAAGATGAAAGATGCATAATCAAATCGTTGCAAATCTCTCTATAGCTTTTTGGTTTGCTGGTAGAAAACTCATTTTTGGGTTAAGCTCGCCATTGTACTATCGACAAAATTAAATCATGACCCATTTCGACGACAAATCGTTTGAAGCTGTCAAAATAATAAGACTAGACCTGTGACATTTTTAATACATGTTTACGCGATTGTCAACCTTAATGTATTTGAATGTCTGTAGGAAAATAAGCTTATGGTGGGTCATGATTCCATTGGGTCAATGGTACATAAGTTTTATTTAAGTTTTGCTTTATGTTTGTATGTATTTTTTTTATGTGCAATAAAGAATATGAATATGAAAGATGACACGAGCATTGATCACCAGTCACCACGCTTGCTCAAAGCAGATTGACGGTTTGAAACTTATACATATTAATTATATAAAATCAATCAGATTTCGCGTCAGATATTTTTGATATAAAATGTGTTTTATTTTTATAAAAGGTCACATCGGTTATTGCCCATTATCCACTATTATCCATCTTGACTATCCGATCATCACACACATTTTAAACGCCTACGAATTATTTATTCATTCAGAACGATGTAAATAACTTTTTGTTATATTACTCTGTCTATGTTTATACATTTTTTATGTATCTAAGTGGCAAAACATGTACCACATATTTCTTTTTAGCCCAGTCAAATTAGGTAAAAAATGGGGTAAACCTCGGAATGAAAGATAATAAGCTGAAAATTGGTATAAGCCTTTGTATGGTTGTTCTAAATGTTGTCTCAAAAGTCACAATTGTTATCGTGTCCGCGTCTTGAGATATTGGAGGTCAAAGGTCACAAAAATCGGTTTTTCGCAAATATCTCGTTTTCTATTGCTTAATGAGATTTGCACCTTTTACAAAAAATGTGGAGTATAAAATTCTCCACAACTTGTACCTTAACTTTTTTTTCATACGATCAACCGTTTTTGCGGTAGACCGCGAAGAGTGTGCCGCGTACAGTCATGTATGGCCTAATGCAAGGACAAGCGTGAGTTACGGTTATCAATGTCGTCTTTAGATTTTGGAGCATTATATAACGCCAACAAGATACGCACTCCATTTTCATATAATGTTTGTACGGGGAAGTTTCTTTGTTGGAATGCTTCCACCAATTTATCCAATTGGGAATTTTCTCTGACCATGAATTGAAAATTTTCCAGCGACAACAAGAAGACAACGAAGAAGATGAAGATAACTAGCTTCCATTTACAATTTTATTATAAGTAATTAAAATCAACAAAAAATCTTTTAACCTTTAACGACCAACCGACAGCCGGCTGTCGGGCTGCTATTGTCTTTCTATTGTGTCTCAAATCACGTCTGTTCGAAGGATTAATACTTGAACACACATTTCAATATAATATGTATACTTAATGATAAATAAATATAGGTATAAAGTATGTTCCCTTACTATTGTTTTAACTCAAAATATAACTAAAACATACATTTCAGAATTATTAATATACTATAGTTAAATAGGAATATTTAAATATAAAATTATATTTTTTTTGTAAATAACTAACATAATTCAACGAACTGATAACCGTAACTCACGCTTGTCCTTGCATTAGGCCCTACATGACTGTACGCGGCGCACTCTTCGCGGTCTACCGCAAAAACGGTTGATCGTATGAAAAAAACGTTAAGGTATAAGTTGTGGAGAATTTTATACTCCACATTTTTTGTGAAAGGTGCAAATCTCATTAAGCAAAAGAAAACGAGATATTTGCGAAAAATTGATTTTTGTGACCTTTGACCTCCAATATCTCAAGACGCGGACACGATAACAAATTGTGACTTTTGAGACAACATTTAGAACGACGAGACAAAGGCTCATACCAATTTTCAGCTTATTATCTTTTATTCCGAGGTGAAACCCTAATTTGACTGGGCTATTACATTTGGGTGAATATCAGAATTCGTCTGAAATGTTCTAATTTCTATGGCGCATTTCTTTTTTAATATTTTCAATGAATGTGATAACATACCTTGGAAACGACTTAATTCTATGTTTAAATATGTTAGTCTGCTTTAAACAAAATTAGGAATTTTTAAGTTTTAGCATTTTGAAAATTGCATTGCCAAAGAAATTAGGACATGTCCAGAGAAATTAGAAAATACGCCAAAGAAATTAGAAAATTGCAAAACTCGCGCTAAAGATATTAGAATAATGCGCCATAAAAATGGTGTATGTACCTCTAAGATTCGATTTTGTGTAGTATTTATTTTGTACAAATCTTATGGTAAAATAAAACTGCATGTATTTCGATCAGTGTTTATAATGAGTCCCATGAGTACAAATAACAGCAGCATTTGAGAAGCATTCTTTTTCATCACATGTTAAAGTTAATAAACGCTCAGAAAAGCAGGAGTTTTAAACCCTTCAGCAGAATTTTCAACCATACCCTAATTTCTTTGTAGAAAACCTAATTTCTGTGGAACTCAATGCCAAAGAAATCCGAAGAAATTAGCGCCAAAGAAATTAGAAAAGCACCTAATTGATTTTTTTTGTGTGTTAGTATTTAATCAATTGTGATTTCTTATAATTACGGAAGCAAGCAATCACAGCGTGCATACACTAAAAAAATATAAAAAAATACAACTCGTATTTAAGAATAAAATCGATTACCGAAGAAATTAGGTACTAACTGGAAAAAAACCCGCGCACACCGATAAAAAAATATTTCTTCCGAAACACGTTGCACTTTGCGCAGGTATTTACTTGTAGGGCGTTAGATCTCAACTAAACGGAGCCGGGGCGAGAGGTAGGGATTATCTACGTAACATGATCGCATTATGAGAGACTGCACAAATACGCCAAAGAAATTAGGTGTTTTTGGGGTGGACGAAATTGAATTAACAATAACTTTTGATTAGATGATCAAAAAAAATTGTGGTTAAAAGTTACATATATTTCAATATTCCTAAATATAGGAAAACATGTTCAATAGGAAAATTATAAAAATAAATATTGAAAATTAGGCGAACCAAAAATAGAACTCAGTGAAGGACGCGCCAAAGAGCTTAGATTTTTGATCTTTCATATTTTTTATAAATATCTTCTATTCGAAAAACTGTCATTTTTATTGATGAAAATACTGGGTTTTAGAATGAACTTCAACTAAAAAAAAACATGACCGCAATAGTTCATTAAATAAAAAGTTAACATGGGTGGACAACTGCAAAACACGAAATCTGATATTCACCCATTTCTTAGAGCTGTAAATTTTGTTAGCCCCTGTTTTAGAACAAAAATATAGCGCCAAGGGAAATATCATATTTTTTTCTGGTTACTTATTTATACTAATATTATAAATGGGAAAGTGTGTCTGTCTGTCTGTCTGTCTGTCTGTCTGTCTGTCTGTCTGTATGTTTGTCTTTCTTTCACGGCAAAACGGAGCGACGAATTGACGTGATTTTTTAAGTGGAGATAGTTGAAGGGATGGAGAGTAACATAGGCTACTTTTTGTCTCTTTCTAACGCGAGCGAAGCCGCGGGCAAAAGCTAGTTTATACTAATATTAAAAAATGTGATAGGTGTTTGTTACTCTTTTACTTAAGCAACTGAAAGGATTTTGTTGAAACAATAGTTTAGACTCGTAGGCTCCATAACATTACGTTAGGTATTATTATTGCAGTACGTGTTTCAATCATTTTATCAAAAAGTGGAACAGCAACCAATGAAACGTAAAGCGGGTAGGTATTTAATAGAATTCACCGATTATAATAACAACAAAAGTTTGAATTCCTTACCACAAATACTATACGATATTTAATTTTAGCTTCCTGCCTTCTTCCTTTCCATACACTTTGTCTCTACCAAATCACATCCTCGTCTTTTCGCATATGTAATGGTATTATTTTAGATGTTTTTACTTGTAAATTTCTTACATAATTGTTAAGCTAGGCTACGGTCATTTTTCGCGTCAGTCTAATCCTAAAACTGTGGCGTCCGTCACTCCAAATGGTTGAGGCGGCCAGCCAACTCTGGAGTGACGACTTGACACTCACGATCAAATTTTGGATAGACGTCAGTCCAACTGACGCGCCAAAATGGTGACGGTTTATTAAACTGCACTTATAACTTTACAAATTTATCACTTATTTACAAAATTGTCGCATTGTAACGGTTAAACAGGGCCCCGCCCCCTTACCATGACGTTTAAAGTAAGATTGTTTTATTCCTGTTCAGGAGTATGCAAGTGACAGCGTTAGACACGTTGTCTAGCGCCGTCTTTTTCCCACTGAAAGTAATATCGAAGTAATACTGCTATAAGGGCTTGTGGTACGCCCCAGCTGTACGTTTGAAAAGGAGTATAAAGTCTCTTTTTGCGTCTAAATTTATATATGGATGTATTCACTATGGCAGATGGCCATTATTGAAACGCTTAAGGTTGCGGTAAAAGATTTTAAATGTGCAGAACCAAGAAATGTTATTCGTAATAGAATGACGTCATTGTATTAGATTATGCCATTCAATTAACTGCTAAAAATCTTTATATATAAAAAAATTGTCATGAAGTATTTGTATGCAAAGATTTTGTCCAAATTTATAACCCAACTGGTCTGGGTCTTGGGCTATAACATCACACCTTGCGTTATGGGGATGAATAATGTTAAAATTAATAGTTTATTGAATACTTATTTCGGGTCTACTTAGGACCACTTGAGCGAAGCCACGGGGTATAGCTAGTGCAATTATTATGAAGTTAATGATATTATTCGCCTACAATAAAAATAAGTCGGCCGAGACTAAAAAAACTCAATTAATCCATTTCAAAAGGTTTTTGCGATTATATCTCAGTAAAAAAAGTAATTAGCAATTTATGTATAAACATAGATATACCTAGATATAGATACTTAACATGTAGTAAAAATTCAATTCGTTACAGGTTTTCTTAAAAATAAAATATGTGTTTTAATTTTTTTTTAATCTACAGAAAAGACGTGCATAAATCACCACACTTCCTCAATGTGGATGGTTGATTTTAGACTTATATTGGTTATATTAAAATTATTAGTACAGCTATCCTTATCATGTTTTTATATCTCAGAGTGCAAGATACACTTAAAAAAAATCAAAAAGATAAAAAACAACGGAAGGCTTTGTTCCGTTTTCATGTAATTGCCACCAACTTATTTTTTTTTTATTACATATGGGCTTGCTCTTGGCCCCAGACTAGCCCGAGGGCATAGACGGGGCCTACGATGGAGCGAGCTCACCCAAAAGATGCCTATGCACTCGTCTCTTGAATACATCCGGGTTATATGCATTTGAGAACACAGGAGTCGGCAGGGAATTCCATTCTTTTTTTTTATTGCAGTTGGGTTTTTTGATTATTTAATTATTATTTTAATTTTCCTTTTTTTAATAATATACCCTATGTCACTGACACCATTAAGACGAATTCAATGACACCACACGTGTCGAAATCCGTTAAACGGTTTAGGCTGTAGAGCATGCCATAGAATGAGACATACATACATACGCTTGAAAATCATAACCCTCCTTTAGGCAGTCGGCTAAAAAGGACATAATTATGTTAATCAAGAATTCATAATAATACTTATTCGTTTTGGGACCTATAAAAGCCCTCATGCGTGAGAGGCGTCTTAGCCACAGAGCCATTACGAATGACGGTTTTCGTGAAGGTCAAATAAAAAAAAAATATTAGGCATCTTTTATTTCATTTGGACAAGCTAAATAAAAAATCATTGCATTTTCTGGAACTTATCAAACATTTTAAAATTGCAAAAACTGCACAGAAATGTGGTCCTTACCAGTCCTTAGGTACAAAGACAAAATAATAGCTTTAAATGTTAATAAAAAATGAGACACGATTAAAAAATTAATTGGGACATCTTCAATCAAATAATACAAATGACTTTAGTCAATGACATATTGGTGTATAATTAACGAGTATTACTCATACATTTAAACAAAAAACTAGGTACACTCAACCGTAACTAAGTATTTATTGCATAATGACTGTTTTTAAAAACTTATAAAAAATGTTTTTTGTTAAACGTAGACCCACACCAAAAATATCAGAATCAATTAATCAAATTAGTAAGTCTTTGTCCCATTTAAATTAAACTGACATTTGAAACCAGATAGAAAAAAAAAACATATTTTTTTGTACAAATTAAATCTCAAGACATTTTGTCTAAATATAAAATCTAAATTTTGTAAGTGGGTAGGGTGTAAACTGACGCCAACAAACAAGTGAAGGTCTCAGCATCAAAAAGTGAGAAAATGAAAGGTCGGTTAGCAATGAAGTCTTTTCCAACGACAGGGTCCAGTCCTGTAGACGCGAGGTAAGGGTTTCCTCGGAAGTATGGTGCAGGGTTGACGCCAAGGGTGTTCAGTGTGACAGTGGAACGCTGCACGAAGCTGCTCGGTAGCGCCGCAGGGTCAGAAACGTACCTGTTGTTAAAGAGGCTTTAATATTTTAGTCCTTAAACAATTTAATTAAAAAAAAATTACGTGCTTTATGTTTAATTATTTGATAGATTGAGGAAGCAATTACTTGTTGAAGAATGTGATAACGTTTCGTCTTTCAAAGTTCTGGGCTAAAATAAATGATAAAAAATATAGACATTTTTGAGTTAACGAGTTTGCCAAAAATACTATAATTCCCATATTTAAAACATATTTATTATTAAGGTACTATATTACTAAAGATACCCCATATGTAAAGAAAAATAAAAAATACCTGGTCACAAATGGATCGGTCCAGAGACTCTTGACTCCCAAGCTCTCCAATATAGTCCTGACATCAATCTCTGAAGTCATCGAGAATCTCGGAATGGCAATCTCAATGGGAACAACACTTTCCCGTGTATTGTTCAAAATCTCGTAAACGATCGTGTTCTTCATAGCTCTCACAACAGTATCAACATCGGTGTTATTAATTGGCAAGCCAATCAAAATACGGTAACGTTCATCAACGCCGACTGGAAGTTCCAAAACTTTGGCTTCAACACTTGGTACGTAGGCCATTTTAGCGCGTTTGAACACTCTCATTAAATCGACACTACCGACTCTCAGTCCGTTACTGTTATAAAACGGCGCGCGGTAGGTAACCGCATCAGAGAAGGCCGTATTCCATAATCCATTGTAGTCTAATGAGTCAACGAGAACTGAGTTACCGGTCAAGCTGAAATCCGACAAAGTTGCCGCCGAAAGCAGCCTAATAGCGTCAAGGGCTGCCTGGGCATCGTATTTGATCGGCACAGACACTAAGTCGATGAGACCATTCTTGGAGACAAAGTTATGCCAGTTCGGTCTAACCGTCACTCCTTGATCGACGACCAACGTACGAATTGACTCGATACTCACATCGTTTCCAGGGAGATACCGACTCGTAGCTAACTGATAGTACTTTAGACGGATGCAGGGATCGTTCGGGAGTCCAAGGATCTTAAACATTTGTGTTTGGGTATATGCGTTGGCACCTTCAGCCATTGCGGCGAGGGTTATCCAAACTGACAAAGGAGAGAAGACGAAATGGTACGCACTACGAGGCCCGACATCTTGGAACGCCTGGAGACTGAAGTCGTAAAGAGAAATACGATAATCTTCAGTGACATCACGATACAGGTAACATGTCTCGACACTGCGTAAAAATATCTCTTGAAATCCAACCACGAATGGCGCAGCGAATAAAAAACAAGCTATGAGAATTGTCGATCTCATAATGTTAGAACACGTCCGAATATGGCACAAAGTTCGAAAATTATAGATTTTGATTTATATCGAATTTTCTTATATAGGTCGTTTTGCCTGTGATGAGCTAGAACACGTTGGAATGTAAAGGCATAGGCACACTGTGCTTTGTGTAGGCGATGGCTAAGTCTAATTGATTTGCCTAACGCTTTAGCAGTCCATTTGCCTTAGTGTATGCAGCCGTTTTGCTTTCAATGGGCCTATTGATTGCACTTGTTGAAACGTTTACTGGTTATACAATAAATTTTAACCAAAATAAAGGTCTTCGCGCCTACAGATGACATTAAAAGTGTAGAAGTAAGAGAACCTACGAACATCTGACACTCTATATAAACGAAATTCTAAAAAATTCAGAAATTGTAAAAATGTTAAAGTATTTTCTTTTTTTATAAAAACATAATTTTTCAATTGCAACCAGACAAAGAATTATCGCAAAAATTTTGCCAATGTATCTGGTCCTTATGTATGAAAAAAAGATATAAATTCAAATATCAATAATACTTGACGAACGTGCCGGAGTATTATGATGAGAACGATGACACAATCAAATTAAATGTGATAAGTTATCGACTTGCCATTTAAGAATGTTGATTTACTAGAGTTCTTCATAAAAATTATTAGTCTATGCCGGATCTGGCCTAGTGCCCTGAGGCGTTAATAAAAAGTCGAGCAGAGATCTGTAAAAATCTTAAAGCATGATTCTAGATTATAATCTTAAACACTTTTGCAGAAGGGCAATCAGGCAGAGAGACACGAAGTCAGAAACAGTTCAACGGTTTTCCTGAAAGTAGTCGAGCTTTAAAATCTCGAATACTTTAGAGAAAGATCTAATAAAGGAAAGAGTTTTTATTCCTTACTTCAGAACTCTTTCGTTTAAAAACCGATTAGGAAATATTATTTTATGTTTCAACTATTATTTTATGGATAGGAAACACAAAATAGGCCAATTTTTATCAAAATCCAGTTTAGATGATGGGATCTAAAATAAATCAAGGGAACTCCTCAAACATAGACATATGTATATAGCAATTTTAGTATTATCAGAAATTCATAGTTAAGTAGTTTGTAATCTTTTAGTGGTGTGAAAAAAACGGGCTTCTAAATCATTGCAATTAATAGATACGGCTGGATATGACGCTTATTTATACCTTCACAAGGAAATCAAAATACCTATATTATGGTTTTAGATCTTTATCTCTCAAAAAGTATTACATTCACTTCTATGAGAAAAAAACTTATTTCTAACATTAGACGACGTGACGCGAATACTTGAAAAACGGTTAAATAAAGCGATAAAAAAAATAGGTGCTAGAAAAAATGCTAATAAGTTCTTCCAGTTTTCCTAGAAATCATAATATTAGGGAAAAAGATATGTCGCATATCACAAGTAAAAAGCAAGTGAAGTTAAAAAAAAACGAAAATTGAAAATTTGCAGTTACTTTTTCTAAAGATTTTTGTACGAAACCGTCGGGCACGATTTTAAATCACACTTACCCGGATTTTTTAACAAATGTGAGCCCATAACAAAACGAAACACCCAATCGAAATATAATAATATCTTAAATTAGTTCAAACAAGTTCGTCTTCATGCCATTTATCAATAAATTGACAACGTAAAAAAACATGTTTGTTCAAAATTAAGAACCAAATTGTTTTTTGATTAAAAGCTAATACCTATAAGTAGGTTGCGTATAAATAGACGCCATCAAAACACTGTAGGTTTCTGTGTCGAAAAGCGCGAAGAGGAATGGTCTGTTGGCAGTAAAGTCTTTTCCAACGACAGGGTCCAGTCCTGTGGACACGTTGTACGGTGTCCCCGCGGTGTACGGGGCTGGGTAGATACCGTGGTTATCCAGGGTTATCGTGGAGCGTTGTATGAAGCTGCTTGGCAATGCCGGTGGCTCCGATATGTATCTGTGGTTGATGATTTTTAGTCATTATTTCTGTTAATTGAACAGCATTAAGCCCCCACTTCGGTGAGTGAAGCAATCAATTTAATTAAATTAATAATGGTTTAGGTTAGAGTCATAATTAAATTGTAACGCATTTTTGTTCAAATTTTGCATGAACATTCCCTAACCTGGAATAATAATTGATATACTTAAATTTTTATTTATTTGTATAATCATGGAAGATTTTCAGCTTAAAAACTAAATATAACAGAAACTATAGTCCAATTCATAGTAATAAGGTTTGATACATTTGATATTGCCAATCCGCGTTGAAAATCTAATATAAAAGTAGAAAACAACAACAACCAGTTATAAAAAAAATAAGGCATTGTGCATTTTTCAACTTTTAGGTTACTTAATAAAAATAAATAACTAGTCCCAGATTTCAAAGTACAGAAATAATAATTACCTGGTTACAGATGGATCTCGCCATAGGCTGTTGATTCCCAAAGTCTCCAAAACTCTTCTAACATCAATCTCAGAAGTCATCGTGAACGTCGGTATAGCGATTTCAATCGGTACATAGCTCTCCTTTGTTTGACTTACAACCTCGGAAACGATCGTATTCTTGATCGTACTCAAAATTATTTCTATATTCCTAGTATCGAGTATCAAGGCAACCATAATGTGATAACGATCGTCGATACCGATGGGAAGTTCCAATATTTTCGTATTAATCTTTGGTACGAAGGCGATTCTTGCTCGTCTGCTCACTCTCATTAAATCAACAGCACCTATTTTCCGTCCATAACTGTCGTAGAATGGCGACCGGTGGATAATCGCGTCCGAGAAAGCCGTAGTCCACAAACCATTATAGTCCATCGTATCAATGAGAACTGAATTGCCAGTCAGGTCGATATCCCTCAAAGTTGAGGAAGAAAGGAGCCTAATAGCGTTAAGGGCTGCCTGGGGATCGTATCTGATCGGTGCCGACACTAAATCAATAAAACGGTTGTTTACGACAAAGTTGTGCCAGTATGGATTTACCGTCACTCCTTGATCGACGACCAGCGATCGTGTTGACACGATGTTCACGTCACTCCCGGGTAGGTAGCGAGTCGTGGCTAATTGATAATACCTCAACCGAACACAAGGATCGTTCGGCAGTCCTAAGAGTCGAAACAGCTGTTGTTGAGCGTATGGTTCCACACCTTCGGCAATCGCGGCGAGAATTATCCAAACTGACAGCGGAGAACAAATGACATGGTACGAATTATGAGTGCCCATTTTTCTGACCATCTCTATATTGAACTTGTAAATGGAGAGACGGTAATCTTGTGTGACATCACGGTACAGGTGACAGGATTCGACACTGCGTGAAAATATGTCTTGATGTCCAACCACGAATGTGTACGTAAATAAAAGGACAACGGGTATTATCGCCTTCATAATGACAGGACACGTCCGAATACAAATCAAAATCTTACGTTTCTATTTTGCAATTCATTTTAGATGTTCTTATATAGGTCACCTTGCATTTGAAGTGTTACGTTGCAGTGTAAAGTCAACGGCACACAAGGTGAATTGTACTTAGTCACAGGTAAATTCGATTAATGTGCGCAAGGATTTTGTACCTATTTGTCAAGGTGCAGCCGTTTTGCTCTCTGTGTGCCTGTTGAATGCACTTGTACTTTGTGAGCAGTTGGACCAAGTTTGGCGCCGAAATTGATTTTCAAGGGACTTTGGCGTCGAATAGTTTACGGATTGAATGCATTTGTGTGTAGTAAATTAAAAGTGCTTACTAAAGCAGTTGTGCATTGGTTTTGCAAGCAACGTGGTTGTGTCTTAAAAGCGATAGAATGGGAAAGTTTCGGGCTTTAAAGAAAACTATGGGATCTATTTATGTGGAGTACTGTTGAAGGAAGTTTGAAGAAGTCTCCAGCTTAAACTTTTGTCAAGTAAAAGTTGTTAGTACGATTATATCAGTATTTAAAATATATCAGACGTATAAAAAACAAACTAGGTACTAAGTAATTTAATTCAACTATTCATTCTAGAATAAATTATTTGAGTGTTAGGAAGAAACCTTGTAAAGTTTTTCAACCAGACAAGTCTAGATACATATATTTACCAGTACCGTCAAAATTATGTATAAGTTCCGTATAATTACTTTTATCTAACCCAATTATTATTACAACTAAAAATAATAAATTCGCTTTTTATATTACCTGCTATGTAAATCAAACTAAATACGGTTCAGTAGTTAAATAATTTATAGTAACAGTTTTTTTTATCAGAAAGTTGGTTTGACGTTTTCAAGAGTACAATAATCATGTAGCAAGCATACTATATACGTACCAGTCACAATTACTAATCATCCTATAAATATATCGGAATATATTAAAGACAAAAAAATCATCAAAACAATATCTCCATATCCAGAACGACTCGATGGGTTCAAACGTTATCCCACTCACTCACAATCACGCAATAAGTGCCCATTATCCTTCATAATGTTTTTCTGTCATTTCACCCGACCCGAGTGTCATTGACCCTAACTGGGGAACTCAAATCGAATTACAACAAACAATTAGATGATCGAGTGAGGCTATAAAAGTAGGGGAAAATGTAGGCTAAGTTGTCGTAACTTTGGAAACCTTCTAACACACGTGTGTCTCTTGTTCACAAACTAACGTAAATTTAAGTTAAGTGCATCTTTCTCTCTCTATTTAATTAAGAAAAGGACAGAAGATAAAATATTAGTTAAGTCCTGTCAAATTTTGACACTCCATAGATAACTTAGATGCGTTTTGAAAACATGGCGTCTAAATATACGTCAATTTTCTTCCGGCGCTGTCTAATTTGACAGGATTAAACTAAATTGTATCTTCTGTCCTTTTTTATAAGAAATGAAAAGAGAAAGATGCATTTAACCTAAAATTAGTCTAGTTTGTGACCAAGGGAATCGGCACCAATAGCAGCGCGACAGCCTGTCGCTTGGACGTCGAAAGGTTGTTTTAGCCGATCGTTTTTTCCCCCGACTGGCTAAGGGTTTAGTTTTTTGAGCGTATGTATGTATGTATGTCTCATTATATGGCACGCTCTACAGCTCAAACAGTTTAACGGATCTCGGCATGTGTGAGTTCTTTTTTTTTTTGGTGAGTGGAAAATCATCCAATGACTGCTCCCGTCCTGGGTGCGACGGGAGGGCGTGTCAGACTCTTACTGACTAAAACCCACTTATGTTCCTTCGATTGCCTTTTATGTTTCAGGGTCACGCCCAAGCAGCAAAATGTGGTCTAGTAATTATCCTGGAACCACCATTTTATTAAGACTATAACGGAATAGTAAGCAATTATAACCACGGAAAAGGGCCCAATTTATAGGCGTATTTTACCTTATTAAATATTTATAGTAGACTTGGTGGACACCACTTTGACCAATTACGACCTTATAGATGGACTACGTGGAACTATTTCCTCCCGCGAAGCTAACTATCAGCGCTTAATAGAACCAAACACGACAATAACATACACATTGAATCCCTTACAAGCTCATACAAAGTGTTCTGTATTGGTAAATGTTGGTGCGCACATTTGTAAAGATTAATATTCATCCATTTAATATTATATTTTTTTGTAATAACTGAAATATTAATTATGGGTAGAGTGCTAGTTAACAGTAAGTCAAAATGTATATGTGTTTGAATGTACATTGCGCACCTATATTTTCGATGAAGTATAATAGGTTTTTTAACAAAATTTTGACACGCCCCTTGAAATTTGCGATTTCATTAACTTGAATTTTTAAATAATGTTGGTTTTAGTAAACATACAACGAAAAGTCGCCATTTTGAGAAAGTTGGTTTTAACAAATACATTAACAAACCGTTATAGGCGTACTTTGTGTATAAAATGGTGAATGCCAAAACCATTTCTTGGCCATAATATATAAACTTGAACTTATAAGCCCTTATAAAACCAAGTAATAAACTCAAATAGTTTCCAGTATGTTTAGTTCTGTTTATCACTCTTAGTAGCGTACTTTACTTATAGTAGTTTTATAACGCTTCTTGTAAGCAGTTATAAGTATAGCCTACCAGTTTATATACTCTTGAGTGCATTTACACCCTCGCGATACTTTTATAGGTTACTCAAGCTTATATTGCGCCCTTAATTTCCACCTATAAGTAATTATAAGTTAATGTATAAGATCAGATATACTATAAGGCCCAACTAACTCCATTCTTGCTATTACAAGCGTGGCAGCCAATACTAGAACCCTTAAAAGAACATTATAAGTGCTGGAGGCATGTAACACCTGCATTATAGGATAATTTTGTTGCTTGGGCGGTAACTGTTATAAACATTCCGCAACTTACATGTGTGAGTAAACTATAGAACTGTAAAGTCTCAACAGAATCCATTCAGTACTTTTTGCGAAAGAACAACAACCATCCTCGCAAACTTTCCTATTTATAACATTAGTAGAATGTGAGGTATAGTAATAAAGCCTGCCGGGGTTGCGGAATGTTTATAATAGTTACCGTGACCCTGGAGCATAAAGGGCAATCGAAGGAACATGAGTGGGTATTAGTCAGTAAGAGTCTGACACGCCCTCCCGCCGCACCCAGGACGGGAGCAGTCATTGGATGATCTCCCACTCACCAAAAAAAAAAGGTATAGTAATAAAGTATATCTCTACTAGATGTATTTTTCGTCTTGCACAACCCGCTAGGAGATGGTTCTACTCATAAAAACAAACAACTTTTATTATGGAACCAACTCTGAAATCTGGAAAATAATATCAGCTGTTTCATTCATTATAGTCGGGAGGGCATTGAACTTTTGTTAGAAACAGCTGATATTCTTTTCGCGATATCAGAGTTGGTTCCATAATACAAGTTGTTTGTTATTTATTTATTTTATTTATAAGGAAAGCTTACCGACTAATAGTACAATGCATAAGTAAATGGTTATCTCTGTTGCTAATTACAAGCTTCCACAAATGTGAAAAAATTTATGTGTGTGTGTGTGTTATAGGTAGAATCATCTCCTAGCGGGTTGTGCAATACCAAAAATAGACGTAGGACACAAGTAGGCCCACAATATTCAGGCCTTTATTCAAAGCAAAATAACAATTATTCTCCACACAAACTGTATATAAAAAGAAATTATTGTAATTTTTCCTCCGATCTCGGTCTTGGCTCGCGTTTATTGAACGTCAACATTTACTTTTCAAGGGTTCATTATAACCAGTAAGCTTATTAGAGGCTTTTAGAAAAATATTATTTTTTATTACAAACGCAAATGCGAGATAAGGAAATATCTCGATTTCTTAAAGAGAGAGTGGACACTGCTTAAGGCTGGGATATAATATACTAGCTTTTGCCCACGACTTCGTCCGTGTGGAGTAATAGTTTTTTCCCGGGGGATTTCCGAAAAAAAAACTATCCTATGTCCTTTCTCGGGTACCATACTGTATCTGTACCAAATTTCATTCAAATCAGTTCAGTGGTTTAGGCGTAGAGGAGAGACAGACAGAGTTACTTTCGCATTTATAATAGTAAGTACGGATTGCTCAGGAAGTACTTCAGGTGAACAATATTACTATCATTGTCGCACAAACGACAGTTATCCTGGCCTAAGTATAATAGTGCTCTCATGGCGTGTTAGGCAAAATATTTGCGTTACTTGGGTAATAGAAGCTATACTTTAAAATTACTAAAATATGGTTCATATTGCGTTGCATTGAATACGCAAATAATTTGCCAAATACACCAAGTGAAGTAGCACCATTGTGGTGCGACTTTACTTGCCGTATTTGGCAAAAAATGCGTTACTTGGGTAATAGAAAGGGTTATAGACACTAGTCATATTGCAATAAGGTTCTTATTGTTGCATTGAATACACAAATGTTTGCTTATATTTACTGCTTCTAGTTTTCTACTGCTTCGTTTCGGAATACTAGGTATAAGATGAGAAAAAAGTATCGCTTTTTTTTAATACAAATAATAATAAATCTCACTATTCATTTTTGTTTTCTTTTAACCTTGAGATTGACCGATAAGAAAAACTAAAGTCCGACACTTAAATTTTCAATTAACATTTTATAGCTGGTAATAACATAACTATCCAATTATTTGTTCAAAAAAATACCATAAAATCTCTGACATTCAAAGTCCTATTTATAACTATTGCAACATTACTAACATTTTTTTAGAAAACCAATTTTAATCATTTAAAAACAAGTTATTTGAAAACTCGTTTAAAATAAAAAATAATCATAAATAAATAAATAATATCTTGGGACAACTCACACACGGATATCTTATTTCAAACTATGCAGAGTCGTAACGGTAACAAGACACTGATATAAGTACTACATATATTATTTATTTCATAAATATAATTCTTCTTATATATTTCATAAATAAATATATATTAGGTATGGATAAATTACACCCAGACCCAGACGAAACGACCATGCTTGATAAGGTTTGCAACGTTTGTCCTGGGTGATTGTTATACACTGTACCATCTTTGCCATATGGGTAACCAAGGCCCAGGG
Source organism: Athetis lepigone (assembly GCA_033675125.1). Taxonomy (NCBI): domain Eukaryota; kingdom Metazoa; phylum Arthropoda; class Insecta; order Lepidoptera; family Noctuidae; genus Athetis; species Athetis lepigone. The sequence goes on along the minus strand of CM066222.1, from coordinate 2,457,674 downwards.
GCCGTAGTCTGCTATTACAATCGTGTCTCAATGACCAGTCATCGGCCGGATATTTGACAACTTTGACAGTTTTTGTATGGGAAATGTGTCAAAAGTTTGACGTTACACGTCAATAATCGATCATTGGGACACGATTGTAATAGCCGACTAGGGTCCCAGGTCCCCATTCTTAATGGCCGATATATTCATTTATTCTATTTTTTATTGTAAATCGACAAGCGATTTCTTAAATCTGTGCTCATATAATAAAGGATAAGATTGCTTATGTTTTATTTTTATTTAAAGGCTTTTTTTCATACAAGTTATATTGTAAAACATTTTGTATTTATTTGCGTGTATTATTTGTATAATAGTAACCACGTTAGTATAGACTAAAGAACAACACGCTACCCGCGGAAGATCACAGAACACTTACCAAAGACGACGGTAATAATATGCAAGTGAAACCACAGTGCACAGCTAGTAAATATACGTCAGGTCTGAGGGTACAGAGTACTTGACAAGTTGCCAGAAGCCGGGCATTCATCTGAATGTTGATTCAGTGCCCTGTTACGTGTGATACCAAGTGCGTTTGTTATGTTGAAGCCGGTATTATTGTAATTACTTTGAAATTACTTGAGAACAATCTAATCCATACTTTTTTTTTTTTGGTGAGTGGGAAATCATCATATGACTGCTCCCGTCCTGGGTGCGGCGGGAGGGCGTGTCAGACTTTTACTGACTAAAACCCACTCATGTTCCTTCGATTGCCCTTTATGTTCCAGGGTCACGGTAACTATTATAAACATTCCGCAACCTTGGCAGGCGTTGCTACTGTTGGGCCCCTTCCTATCCATACTTAATATTATAAATGCGAAAGTAACTCTGTCTGTTAATCTGTCTGTCTTTTCTTCACGACTAAACCACTGAACGGATTTAAACAAAACTTGGTGCAGAGATAGTTCATAGCTTGAAAAAAGACAAAGAACAGTTTTTATCCCAAAAATCCCATGGGATCAGAGTTCCTGTTCCCGTTCCACGCGGGTAAAACGGCGTAGAACAGGTTCATTATAAGGCACAGTGGTTGAGTGACAGGTTGTCGCGTTGCGCGGTGCAAGCGTGACTGTCGAGGATGTGCCCGCGAGGATGTCGAACTTTCATCCACTATTTTATCCCTTTGGGGGTTAAATTTCCAAAAACCCTTTATTCGTGGCTACTTACTCTTCACTAAGAACACACCCTCCAAGTTCCGTATCTCTAGGATCAGCGGTTCAGACTGTGCGTTGATGTATTAACAATCACTCAGTTTACTATCCCTACTTAATATTATAAATGCGGAAGTAACTCTGTCTGTTACGCTTTCACGTCTAAACCACTGAACTATGAAATTTAGTACAGAGATAGAGTTGACCTTGAGAAAGAACATAGAATAGTTTTTATCCCGAACTTTTGAAGAGTTCTCTTGAAAACGCGATATAACCGACATCAACGCGGGCGAAGCCGCGGGCAAAAGCTAGTTTTATATATGTGGTAAGTGGTCCTAGCTAAGCCAGAGGTCGTGGGTTCGATTCCCACCCAGGACAAACTTTGTGTGATGAGCGTGATAGTTTGTTCTGTGTCTGGGTGTATGATATGTATGTATTTATAAAGTACTAGCTGACCCGACAGACGCTGACGCTGTCCTGTCAACTATGAATATTGTACTTATACTACCTACCCGCTACCTACCCGCTACCTACCCGCTACCGACCCGCTACCTACCCGCTACCTACCCGCTACCTACCCGCTACCTACCCGCTACCTACCCGCTACCTACCCGCTACCTACCCGCTACCTACCCGCTACCTACCCGCTACCTACCCGCGACCTACCCGCTACCTACCCGCTACCTCCCCGCTACCTACCCGCTACCTACCCGCTACCTACCCGCTACCTACCCGCTACCTACCCGCTACCTACCCGCTACCTACCCGCTACCTACCCGCTACCTACCCGCTACCTACCCGCTACCTACCCGCTACCTACCCGCTACCTACCCGCTACCTACCCGCTACCTACCCGCTACCTACCCGCTACCTACCCGCTACCTACCCGCTACCTACCCGCCACCTACCCGCTACCTACCCGCTACCTACCTGCTACCTACCCACTACCTACCCACTACCTACTCACTACCTACCCACTACCTACGTTTTAGTTAGAAAACGTTTGTATGGGAAAAAGAAAAGGTCTGTTTTTAGGGCTTTCCCGACAATTATTCGTTTTTTTTTGCCGTATAAACCATCCTTGAACTACAACGAACATTTAAAAAAAAAAACAGCCAAATCGGTCAAGCCGTTTTCATGCCAAGTCGTGACAACGGAAAACGGGTTTCATTTTTATATATAAGAAGATATAAGTATGTATATCGGTTGTCTGGTTACCATAACACAAGCTCTGCTTAGCTTTGGATCAGATGACCGTGCTTTAGTTGTCCAAAGATATCATTTATTTATTTATTATTTATATACATTAGGTTACATAGTCGAACACCTATCTTTTTTGTATTCATTGCAATCGGGTAAAAACGGCCAAATTAAGCATTACATATTTTTTATATTAAACTAGCTTTTGCCCGCGACTTCGTTCGCGTGGAATAGTGACTTCCGGCAGATTTTTACTATTTATTTACATTTTTCCGATGAATTTTCAGTACTGAATTGATGCCGACTCTTGACCAATAGATGGCGCTGTATGTCCGGAATAAATTTTATTTTTTGTTTTATTTTTTGTAATAAAAACTATCCTATGTCCTTTCTCAAGTTCCAAACTATGTCTGTACCAAATTTCACACAAATCGGTTCAGTAGTTTAGGCGTGAAGCAAAGACAGACAGACAGACAGACAGACAGAAAGACAGACAGACAGACAGACAGACAGACAGAGTTACTTTCGCATTTATAATATTAGTTTGGATTGTATTCCTAAACAATCCTGTTAAGCTAGTCATTCTAGAATTTACGAAATCGTTTACATGTATGTATATATGTAAATATATTGATATAAGTAATAGGCCGACTGACCCACCCACGCCTTGCTTTGGCAGTTAAAAATGAAAAAAAAAACATAGCCTATATTTTAAGGTGATCAATGTTATATAATAATCAATTCAATAGATTTCACAATGACAATATTTCTTTTATAACATTTATTTTTTATTTAATCGCGCTATTTTATTCAATCTTTAATCTACGGCCAAATTATAAAAATATATTTCTGTATTTGACAGACGCGCCGTAATCAAAAACATGAGTTTGATCGTTTTGCTAATACTTTAAGGAATCTTTATTTTGAAACTAGCTTTTTCCCGTGGCTTCGCTCGCGTTAGAAAGAGACAAAAAGTAGCCTATGTTACTCTCCATCCCTTCAACTATCTCCACTCAAAAAATCACTTTTTGCCGTGAAAGTAAGACAAACATACAGACAGACACACTTTCCCATTTATAATATTAGTATGGATATACACACATCAAAAGTGTCTAGGGATATTTTAATTAAACCTAAATAACTAAAATTCTATTAACTTTTTGTTAAGACACCTACACTTTAAAATAAACCTTGTTTAATTGCCTATCTAATCTGATAATAAACATTTAGATAAAGTTAAATTAAAAAAAAAACTTGGAAGAAGAGGTAAAACTCAACAAAATTTCAATTTAACTTTATTTTTGAAATTTCAAAACCTAAAAAACAAAACAATTTTTTTTTATAAAAATTGTTGAAAACTTAAAATTAATAATTCGTGGGTCCACCTAAGACTCTCCTGACACATCTGGAGCGGTTCTGCATCTGCATACTCAAAACAAGGGTGTCAATATCCTGTTGTGGAGTACTGTCCCAAATCCTGCTAAGATGCAAGAAAAGCTGGTTTTGATGCACAATATCAACAGGGAAATTCCTACGAGCTCTTCTCTGAAGCATATTCCAGGCATGCTCAATAGGATTTAAGTCAGGGGATTGTGCAGGCCGGTCTAAAGCTTGGATAACATGCTGTTGTAACCAACTTGTAACGATACGCGCCGTATGTGGACGGGCATTGTCGTGCATTAGCTGGAAATTTTGTCCCATTTGCTGTTTGTGGGGCAAGATTACAGGCTCTAGCACCTCATCTCGGTATTTTTCGAGCAGTCATATTGCCTTGTATCCAAACGAGGTCCGTTCTACCGCCGAGACGAATTCCTGCCCAAACCATAATCGTGCCACCTTAATATGCATGAACTTGTTGTGGGTGCTGCAGTCGATTCCAACGTCCAGGTTTTCTCCAAACGCGTACTCTTCGCGAATCAGGATGAAATCCAAACCTAGATTCATCAGTGAAAAGCACAAGTGACCATTGAGAATGGTTCCAGTTTTCGTGTGCAATAGCCCATTGTAATCTTCTTCCTCGATTACCTCTCCTTAGTGCTGATACCCAAAATGGCCTACGAGCACGTAGATTGACTTCATGCAGTCGCCTTCTCAAAGTTTGACCGCTTACCAGCAAACCATACTCTCTCTGTAGCCTTTGAACCAATTGCATCGCCGCTGCATTTAGTTGACTTCGTGCAGCATTTACTATGAATCGGTCCTGTACATGTGTTGTAATGCGTTGAGGTCCTCGGTGCCGTTCCACCACTTCCTCCGTGACACGATAACATGACCAAAGCCTGGATATAACGCTCTGACTGGTCTTCATGGCTTCAGAAACGGCAATTATGGGACAGTATTCCACAACAGGATATTGACACCCTTGTTTTGAGTATGCAGAACCGCTGCAGATGTGTCAGGAGAGTCTTAGGTGGATCCACGGAATATTAATTTTAAATTTTTTTAGAACTTTTATAAAAAAAAATTGTTGTTTTGTTTAAGTTTTGATGTTTCAAAAATAAAGTTAAGATAGAAATTTTGTTTGAGTTTTTCCTCTTCTTCTAAGTTTTTTTTAAATTTAACTTTATCTAAAAGTTTATTATCAGGATAAACAGTCTATTAAACAAGGTTTATTTTAATGTGTACATGTTTTAACAAAAAGTTAATAGAATTTTTGTAATTTAGGTTTAATTGAAATATCCCTAGACACTTTTGATGTGTGTAGTTAAGTAGGCCATCACAACATTATTATTTTTATAATTAGATTAACACAAATTCAATTCTTATCTGACTACAGGAAGGATAGAAAAATATGAATTTATGATCCTTTTAATTTTTTGTCGACCTTAACGAATTAACTTTTTGTCGATCCTCTCAAACAATTACAATTTTTATTAAATGAAGCTGATGTAACTTTGCTATTATAAACCTTTTTAATTACTCAACTAGAATTAGCAATATTAATCTAGAGTGAACTATTCCACAACGAAAAAATGGCGATCTCCCTGCTTTTTACAAATCTTTAAAAAAAAATAAGCTTATTTATAAACCTTCCTATTATTGATTCACTCTATCTATTCTTAAACCCTCAACATTAAAATTCATTTAAAAGTTTAAAATATTTGAGATATATTACATAAAGACAATATAATCAAAGCTACTCTAAGTGTTATTGTATCATGTAGCTGTAAGTTTTCCTAATAAGTAATAAAATAAAATAAATAAATAAAGCGTATTTTATTTCATACTTAGTAAAGAAAAGACAGGTTTTTAATGGAATATGAAAAAAAAATGTAATTAATGCATAGCCGAAACTTCATAGAAAAATCTAATCTTTACAGTTTGGTTTTTTTTTTGTGATACGAAGCCCAAATTGAGTAAAAGGGGGTGAAACTGAAAAAATGGGCGGATGAAGTCGCAGGACAAAGCTATACTTTTTACTTGGTATCAAATTCTAATACAGATGTTATATTTAATATGGAAATTAGAAACGTGTTCCTCTTAATCGATTTGTTAAGTTGAGATAGGTCAACGAATATTAATTTATGATACCTACGATGAGATCAATACTACATAATTCTATATTAATTATTTTGCCATTTAAAATTTTACGATCGTATAATAACTACAGCTAAAATATTAATTTCCTGTATTCTTTATGTAAAGTACAATTTTTTTAAACATCATCGGTACCTATATCAGCCCCCTTGCCATGACGTTTAAAGTAAGATTGTTTTATTCCTGTTCCAGAGTGTGCAAGTGACAGCTTTAGACACGTTATCTAGCGCCGTCTCTTTCCCACTGAAAGTAATATCGAAGTAATACTGCTATAAGGGCTTGTGGTTGGCCCCTTGATCATTGATATATCCGACGAACCCGCAATCCGCAATTAATCCTAAACAGATCTCGTTTTTAGGGAAACCTTAATCGTGTTGGTTTAATGGTTATAGAAATACACTATGTCTAAATTTTAACTCTCCATCTATTACAGTTCACAATTCCGCTGACAGACGGACGGACGTACGAACAGATGTAGCCTAGTGACCTGGTGACACATTAGAAGTATTATTGGGACAATCCTGCCACAGTATTCCGAACCACTACCCTAAAAGCCAGAATCAACAGTGGAGCCCACCAGAAAAGCGCCGAGCAATGAAGCTCGACTAGTCCCGGGGAAATGATTCAACAGTATTGGATCCCAGAACGAAATTAATCAGAAAAGAATTAGAGTGGAGGAGTAAGAAAAATATGATTTCCACTTCCCTCCATATCAAGCAAACAACATTTAGAGGTTCGAAGACAGGAATGTTTTTTTTAATTACATATGGGCTTGCTCTTGGTCACAGACTAGCACGAGGGCATAGACGGGGCCTACGATGGAGCGAGGTCACCCAAAAGATGCCTATGCACTCGTATCTTGAATATATCCGGGTTATATGCATTTGGAAACACAGACGCCGACAGGGAATTCCATTCTTTTGATGGAGTTTTTCCTTGTCCATTTAAAATTTCTTTGACCAGAGGGATGTTATCCCTGGTGGGATACGGCCTAACGGTTGATGCCGGGATTTTGCAATATGGTCGCCTAAGTTCTAATACCTCGGAAGTTATTTTTTTAATCTACATATTTTAATGAAAAAAAGCACGTTTCTTAGTGATTCGATAAGGAACCGCAAGACGTATCGTTTAAAATTTAATTTATCTACATGAATAAAACATATTTTAATTCCTATATTTGAATGACTCATAAACAGTTGATTGATGCTTAATTAAACTTTTTTTTACATATTTTTAAACGATATTTGCTCATGACGCGTCAAACTATTATTGCGCGATGTAGGGTGTTAGTTGTTGTGACACCAAAAGGAGTCACCTCAACACCTTTCGGTAACAAAACTCTAAATACCGACAAAGTTATATATAGAAAAAAAAAAACAATTTAATAATTATGGTTTGCTAGAAGAAAACTCATTTATGGGTTAAGCTCGCCTTTGTACATGATTATTTTATTTGCTACCATTATGTATTTTTGTTTTCTTGTTCGTGTGCAATAAAGAATATGAATTATGAATATATGAACAATTTCATAGCTAAAGAAACTGTGAATGGTCATTGCTGCTGAAGCATAAGTAGGTATACTAAGATGAAAATGCAACGAAAAAGATTTCTTTAACAGAATACCTAATGATAGCAAGCTCAAGATTATGATCTTCAGAGCTTTAAGATGAAAACGAGAGAAAAATAATATTAGAATTTTCTAGAACACGGGAAAGTTCTAGAAAATTCATAGTGGTTTTAACAAGAACGTTATGAGAAACGCAAAATATGAATTTTCAACGAAGTTCAAAATAGAAACGTAAAATGATTTTAAATACAGCTTAATTTCGCAATATATTTTATCTATTTTCGCGTTTTTGCACTATCAACGACAATGGTGCTGATTCTCTTGTTTACAAACTTAACTAAATTTAAGTTAAATGCATCTTTCTCTTTCCATTTCTTAATGAAAAGGACAGAAGATACATTTCAGTTTAATCCTGTCAAATTAGACAGCGCCTGAAGAAAATTGACGTATATTTAGACGCCATGTTTTTAAATCGCGTCTAAATTATCTATGGAGTGTCTAAATTTGACGGGACTTAACTAATATTTTATCTTCTGTCCTTTTCTTAATTAAATGGAAAGAGAAAGATGCACTTAACTTAAATTTCCGTTAGTTTGTGAATAAGAGAATCGGCACTAATGTGTGGGACCTATTAGTTTATCACCAGTTTTCAGTACCAACCCTATTTCGAATAACAGTCGCACGTTCATTAATTAACGCGAATTTCTCTTGGAAGTTGCTCAAAATATATAATACTATCTGTCCCTAGCGGTTTCACCCGCGTTGTGTTAGATCTTTGGTCGCTGCTCCACCCCCAAAGGTCATAGCGTGTTGTTAAATAGTATTTATGTTATTCTGATGTATAAGATACATTACTGTAAAGTTTCCTCAAATTCCGTCCACAGGTTTTTGCGTGAAAGAATAACAAACATATACACACATACAAACTTTCACATTTATATTTAGGAAACTACTGAAATTTTGAGTTTTTTTTCTTGTTTACAGCATTTGCTGTGTTTGTTTTGTTTTGAACTTTGTTTTGAATTTATCGTGAAATTACGGAGCTTATTATACAAACGTTAAAATATTATTTCATAATTATTTTCTTAATAACACAATGAATAGAGTGTATTAACTTGATAATTTCAACTTGGTCTTTTAAAATATGAATACTAATACTGCTACTAATTCTTCCGCAACTATTAATGTTACAAAGCAGGTTTTACAAGTAAATGATTGATTGAATGATTAATTGTCTTCCGGATTGAAGGGTATGGATACCGGTGCATATACTTTATATTCTATTTATTTACGGCGTTTTTATCCATATGGATACGTGAACCCCATTGTACCCTATCAATTCTAGTAACCTTTCTAAACTAACTAATTTGAGTGGGATTATGTTTTTGATTACTGTTCAGCTCCCATGGGTCATAGCATGGTGTTATACAGCCTTTATGTTAATGTGATTGTATAAGCTATATTATTGAAAGGTTTTATTAAAATGAGTCTGTAGTTTTTGTGACAATGAGTAACGAACATCATGCACACATTTATACAAACTTTCATTATTTATATCAATAGTTTAAGTTGTATCACAGATTACTAAATGGTTGTATTGTTATAAATATGTAACTGTACCATGGGTAATGTCAAATCAATGGGTACTAAATACACCAACCCTATAACCGAGTGTCTTAGCATGTTTTATAGAATCGTCAACTTATACGCACTAACAACTAAAGCTCACTAAGCAGTAACAACTAAGAACAGAGCTTAAGTAGCTATCTCACACTCTGTACATAGATAATTGTTTGACAACCTGCCGCGGAACATAAGTCATCATCATCTCCCTAGCCTTTTTCCCAACTGTGTTGGGTCGGCTTCCAGCCTAACCGGATTCAGCTTGATACCGGTGTTTTACGTGGAGCGACTGCCTATCTGACCTCCACAACCCAGTAACTAGGCGACACGATACCTCTTGGTTGGACCGGTCTAGTTTCTGACTAACCAGTAACGACTGTCAAAGTTCTACGAATGACAACCGAGACCAACGTTTACGTGCTTGCCGCGGAACATAAGTATAATCATATAAATGAAAATTTCAATGGCGATTCGGTCTTCGGAGAACGGTTGCAGAATCTCAGCAAATAGACAAGTATTCACGGTCGTACGATCTTTGTCTTGCCCCTTCATTTTACTTGGGGTCGATGAAACTTGTTTTAGTTTTCATGTCATGCTATCACTCACTTCTTTCTTCTTCATTTCATTATTCAAACAATCCAACCTATCTGTTCTTCGGTGCCCTCTCACTCCATGCCTCTACATTTTCTTAGAGCGTATCATTCCTCCTTTTTCATTCCTTGTGTTAGCAACCGCAGTTATTCTGTTTATGCTTGTTTTAAATTATTGAAAGAAAATGTCAATGTCAATTTTGATATTATTGTACCGGAGGTAGGGTGCGCAGGCGGCCGGCCATTCCCAGCGAATGCTCCAAGCGCAGCGGTCGATTATTTTTAGTTTTTTAATTAAAGCAAATATTGTAAGGATTATCAATAAACAATTGTATAACCGTGAAGTGGTTTGTTATTTATCCGGAGCCTGACAACACTTGTTAAGACCAAGTCAGCTGTATCTGTTTAGCTCAAATCCGACGTATTTCCTACCATTTTTAATTCAACAAAATAATATTAGTTCTTTAATTAATTTCAATTCAATTCGAACACAACCAGCAGTATTCAATCTTAAGTTATTTTTTATCGTTTATTGAACACTTTTTACAAAATACCAACACAAACCATCGCGATCGCGAGTTTAGTGGTAGGCTAGATACGGCGCAGCTCGGTGCTTATGACCTTAAAATTACATTTAATTAAATTATGGACAACCTAAATGATATTTTTTACAGTAACCCTGCATATGACGGGCCAGTTGGTCTAGTGGTTAGTGACCCTGACTGCTAAGCCGGAGGTCGTGGGTTCGATTCCCACCCAGGACAAACTTTGTGTGATGAGCATGATTGTTTGTTCTGTGTCTGGGTGTAATTTATCTATAATATGTATATAATTATAAACTATATAAGTAGATATGTATATCAGTTGTCTGGTTACCATAACACAAGCTCTGCTTAGCTTGGGATCAGATGACCGTGTGTGAGTTGTCCTAAGATAATTATTTATTATTATATTGACCTACTTTTCTGACAGTACTTTGACTTAGTAAACAAGCTTGTAGGTAGGTATGTACAAAACATGTAATGTAATGTAATGTACACGGGATGTAAACAAGAAACACGGTTTCTGATGTGCTTTTGCCAATTCTACAGAGTTTCGAGAGTAAATAATGTTCATATATTCGTAGTTGTACACAAAATATCTTGTATCTAAAACGAACATGCTACTTGATATTTGCTTAGCTTTGCTTCTATGTACAAAAATAAGCAAGGCTCGTATTTCCGTTTAATTTTCAAACTGACTGTATCCATACTAATATTATAAATGGGAAAGTGTCTCTTTGTCCGCCTTCACGGAAAAGCTACTGGACCGATTTATTTGAAAATTAGTACAGAGATAGTCCATAGCCTGAGAAAGAACATAGGATAGATTTCATCCCAAAAAATCCTACAAAAACGGGAACTTCGCAGGTAAAACCGCAGGGACAGCTAGTTTGAAATAAAGCAATTCGTTATGTTTGGTTCGATAAAAACCGGTTTCGTATACTTAAACCGATTCTAAACTACACTACCGATTTCATTATTTATCCGTAATAACTTTTTGAGTTATGTGCTTGGTATTCAAGAATTTATTAATTATATTTAAAGTACGCAATGTAACTATATACACTGCAGGCACATTCACATTATTATTAAAAACAACTACAATTTTTTTTAAACCCTTAATTCTGTTCTAAAAAAGGTTCTAAAGTAAGCTTAGCTTGTTCTGTGATAAACAGATAACTAATTAAGTAAATACGTGCATACTATAGATAAATAATAGTCAGACACAAAGAAATAACACACAAAGTTTGTCCTGGGAGACAACCAACCCACGACCTCCGGTTTAGCAATCAGGGTCACTAACCACTAGACAGTTGCGCACCATGCAGCACACGTTGCCTGACGCGCCTTTTTATTTATTTATTTATTTATTTATTTAACTTTATGTACAACACCGTACAGAGGCGGGCTTTTTGTCGCGTTTTATTTATGAAACATCATATTCTATCATTTATTCTGTATCAAATAGTGTGTTTACACTTATTAGAAGCCGAATCAAAACAAACAATACTAAATTTTCGATTACTGTTTAAATTGCTATGGTAATTGAGGCAAAATAATATGAAAACTACAGTTACTAGTTCATTTCAATGTTGAATAACATGATGGAATGTTATTTATGGTGTTCATTATAACAGTTGTATTAGTCAGATAATGCGAGGACCATTTAGGTTTATGAGTAACTAGTGATCCGCCCCAGATTCGCAAGGGTGTTATAATTCTTTGAAAATTCTGGCTTTTCTCTGCAACCATTAAGTTAATATTAAACATATAGAAACTTTTCCCTTGAATACTTAACTCTATCTATTAAAACAACCACATCAAAATCAGTTGCGTTGTTTTAAAAAAAGTGGACGGACAGTGACTTTGTTTTACACCATTTCCTTAAATTCAACTGATAGTGGGTACAAGAGATTATTAACAAACCAAAGAACTTTAAAGTTTCAGCTATAATTAAACTCTGTGCTGTTTAAACAGCGGTGATTGTAAAACGGTCTTGTGATTTTCTACCAACCTTCTTACTTACCCTTACATCGTACAAAATGTTCCCAAGACCTTCCTGCCCTCTCATCAGAAGTGGCTTTTTCTACTTTAGTTATGTTCTATCCTACAACAACTCTAGTGAAACTCCCTAAAGCAACTGTCATCATCTGCCTAGCCATTTTTCCAACTATGTTGGGGTCGGCTTTCAGCCTTAATGGATTCGGTTTTCAGCCTAACTGGTTTCGGATTTTAGCCTAACAGGTTTCGGTTTTCGGCCTAACCGGTTTCGGCTGGATAACTGTGTTTTTTGTGCAGTGACTGCCCAACAGACCTCCACAATCCAGTTGCTGGGTGACACGATACCCCCTGGTTAGACCGGTCAGACTTACTGGCTTCTGACTACCCGTAACGACTGTCAAAGTTCTGTGAATGACAACTAGGATCAACGACTTTTACGTGCTTTACCGGAAGCACGGAGTATCAGTGACGTTCGAGATAAGCTTTAGAAAGTACATAATAATATATGAATTGAAAAGGTCACATTGGTACCAGCCCGGATTTGAATCCACAACTCTTACATAAAAGGCGGACTCACGACAGATTCCCCGAAATAGCTGTAAAGTCTGTATTATTTCTTCTTTACCTATGAAAAGTTTTCTATTATAACATTCCTAGAAATATACTTGTTAGGCAACTATTAAAGTATTTCGGCAAATCTGAAATTTCTACATTTCTAAGGATTTTCCATTAATTATCCACTGGGTTAATTTATACAGAAGTTTTCTTTAATCTTTTTGCATAACTTAATTTCAATATGAACCTTTAGATAGGTATCTTTATTTATGAAAGGGTGTTTTTGATCTTCAATTAGTAACTTTTTACCAGATCACAAAAATATTTGAAAATAATATTTGCCCTTAATCACAGGGGTACTAATTAATATCTACGTATTTAGGTACATCTACCACTGTTAATGCTTCAGGCGCTTAATTTAGTTCCGCGCTACCCGTGGTGCGCGGCGATGTTTAATGTTTAACCGAATTATGTCTGTAAAGTTAAGAACCGGTTAATAAATACCGGTTCTCAATTTATAACTTTTCTAAGCAACGCAGTCTTAAACCGTAAACGTCCGTCAAAGTATAAATGAATTAATCGGTTCGGAGAAATAACCGGTTAACGGTCATTTCCCATAACTGATTTATCGTACCATTACTTACTACCTATTATGAAGTTGGTATATGATTACATGTATTTTTATTTTTTGTTGGTTTCAGTTCCGTACTAACTCAGAAAGGTCTACATTGACTCCAACTGTATCAAAGTTTTTGATTTTAGTCGTCTTTTACCGCTTGCATTTCAAAACACATTGGCAGAATAGTCGTCATTGGTTCTGCTTGCCATCAAATAAAAATAGAATAAAATAGAAATTACCGGTGTATTCAACTTTTCTAAACAATGCCAACTGATGCCGTAAAGTATACGTTCATCAAACGTAAACCAATTTAATCGTGCAGCCAAAATAACCGGTTATTACTCTATACCGATTACTTCCCGTGTGGCGCAAAAAAATCGCCTTATGGGAAGCCTTTATGATGCGACTTGGCGTATTTTGGATTTATATTTGCGTTACTGTACTCTAGACTTCAAAATAAGGTTCATATTTCTTTGCATCTGTGTGCACTGTTAAACGTAGGAAACTATCTTTGGATTCACCACATTTAATACTAATAAGACAAATCATACATGCTTCGTATATTTCGAACTGCAATGTTAATTATTAAACAGTCTTTATTAAATTCATAAAAACAAAACAAGCCGTCAAAGGCATAACATAATATTTGTATTATTTATTAATTTGTCCTAGAGGAGTCACTCAAAACTGCGAGTCAAAGGCAACGCGCGCCTAATTAGTCGCAATCTCAGAGCTCCATTCAACAGAGACCCTCTAGCTAATTTAATTATTTATACAGCTTTAGTGGACTGCACTGGCCTTGGTAATATGGTGTTTACATTTTCGGTACAAAGCTTCGGTAATGGTGTTCGTAAAATTAGATTCTATGTCTCTCTCGTGTAAGCAAAAAATACGAAGCAACGACATTGCGATTTTAATCTCAGCTTCTGTGAGTTTGCGTGCGTTTCGCGATTAAATATTAACGTGATGTTGTGTCGCAGTTGAGTCTACTTATTATAAATGCAAAAATGAATTCGTTGCTCTGTTATGCTTTCCCTCATACCATCACTCCGTTGAAACCCTAAAACAGGCCATATTTTAATTAACTCGGTAATAAACCTAAAACTGTTATTCCCTAAAAAGCATAAAGCATATACAATTCTACATAATATGATACCCAGATTGATGAGGAGTAGTATAGGCTATACAGCATTACGCTGTTATCTATGACAGCGGAGCAGTAACCAAAAACCTAACATAACCGCGGGGCAAATCTAGTATTTAAATATATATACTTTTAGAGTAACTAGGTTAAACAAAATTGTTATCATGCAAGCTATTTAGAACACACCCCAGACTGTCAGGGTCACCTGTCTACCCCAAGCCAATTACCCTAATATGTTTACTAAAATAATAATACCCTATTACTAAACATTACCTATTATTACTGTATTATTATTAGTCATAGTTCGTGACTGAAGCACACAAGTTGGTCACGCAGCAGTATGCGTAATATACAGGGTGTATACTTTGCCGGGCCTGTTGGTCTAGTGTTTAGTGATCCTGACAGTTAAGCTATCGATCGAATCGAACCCATCGGAGATTAGACAGAGCTAGACATCGATTTCCACCCAATAAGCATAATTGTTGGTATATCAGGGGCCCTAGTCTGTTATTACAATCGTGTCTCAATGATCGATTTTTGACGTGTAACGTCAAACTTTTGACACATTTCCCATACAAAAACTGTCAAATTTGTTAAATATCCGGCCGATGACTGGTCATTGAGACAGGATTGTAATAGCAGACTAGGGCCCCGGGTCTCATCAAGGTTGCCAGGTCTCGTTGGATGCGGGTAGTGCAGAACCGATTATGTGGAAATGTTTGAGGAAGACCTTTGCCCAGCAGCCGGATGTGTGATGATTTATATCAGTTGTCTGATTACCATTACACAGGCACATAGTTTTGGATAGGAGACTATCCAACAAAAATATAAGAAAAGAAGAAAGTCTTTTAAATATAAATGACTTTCTAGTACTTCAACCTGGGTTTGATTGAGTCATAATTGAATGCCGTCAAAAAAATTGTTTGTGTAAAATATCCATTTACTTGCCAAATGAACATTTTTTGTGTGTTGATATTGATTAAACTTAAAAAAAAATTATAGATAGTCTCCTGAAGCCATTTTTATGTAGTTTTTATGGTTAAAGCGGTTTCTTTTATTGCCCCGTTGAAAGTATCCACCCTGTATAAAAACATAATTTAAGTAATGATACTGAAACTGAAGCATTTACGAGTATGTCATTGGCATTTATTTGACCCTCTAGAATGTTCGTCTAGTGCCCTTTTAGTTTCCTTTGTAAAGATTTAAACATAAGGGCAAAGGGCTAGAGCTAAGAAATAAGTTTTCATTGTGAAGGTTAAGGCGTGGAACAGACTAGGCAACTTCAATTCGCGAAAGTTTGTAACTAGAAGTGGCAACAGGCAAGTTGCTGCGCTGGTTATGACGAGTTTCGTAGAATTTTAAGCTTGAATTTAAAGCGTACTAACATTTATATTTCTATGGTACTATAACACTACCAACTTTAGTTGATTCAACTGACATTTCTCGGGATCGAAATCTATACCTAATAATACTAGCTGACTCGGCCACGCGTTGCTGTGGTTGCTAATGAAATAAAATATGGCCTATCTTTCAAAGTGGATCAATCTGCACACGGTGTGCTTTAATTAAAATCGGTTAAGTAGTTCAGTAGTCCATCGCGGAAAAACAAAGTGACTTTTAATCTTTAGTTGGCAGTTTTTGCATCAACTAAAGTGGCCCAGTCTGCGCAACACTTAACATTCCGATAACACATGGAAACGTTCCGATATACATAAGTAATATCGTGAGCAAACCATTTCTGATATTTAATTTTTAAGTTACCAAGAAGAAGTTATTTGGTTAGTACGTGGGTACTTGATATATACTCGTGTACTTATTTGATTAATATTTGAGCTTCTTTGATTAAAAACTAGTTATGAAATGATGTTCAGTTTATAAGATAGATAGCTAGATATATGAGCGGCGGTGATAATTTAGAATGAGGACGAACGTTAGTTTCTTTGCGCTTGCCACCCAACGACATTAAAAAGTTGGCTAAGTAAATGTCTACGCATATTTTCCCTTTAGCGTCAATTCACACGTACCACAACCACACCATGTCGCAGCGACAAACTGTGGTCAAGCTGTGGTTACGTGTGAATAGTGTCGCAGCGGCTTTTTGCAGTTGCGTTGTGGTAGCGACAAAATGTCGATGTGGTTGCGTCGTCGCTGTCGTTGCGATGTGGTAACCACGTGGTCATGCAGTTATACTCTACTCTGGCTTTCGTAGAGGAAACACGGCTTGACTGAACATAGTCTAATACAACATAGTATGT